>OU015749.1:27615890-27627779 GCA_907169655.1 Acomys percivali | reverse complement strand
ATACTCAAAGTTTGGAAGGAAAAAAAAGTTTTTTGAACGACGCGTGAATTCCTTTGCTGACATTTAACCAAGATATATTCCAAACCTGAAGCTTTTTGTGAGGCTAAAAAAATGTTGGTCACCTTCTTGTAAAAAATGAAATAAAAATGTTTATATATCACAGCCTCTCCTTGGTGAGTAAGTACTGGGGGTTTTGTGCTGTTTCAATTCTGGGAAAAATGAAACCAGAAAATAGTAGATTTTTCAAATTATTGTTGGGAAGCGTTCTTTTTCTTTTCTTGTTTTGTTATTGTTTTATGATCTCTATGCCAGCATTGCTTAATACTATGAAAGGCATTGACCTCCGGTTGCACGCAGCATTTCAACAGACTAATTCTGGTTAGTGATTCATGGCTTTTTCTTCTGAATTAATAGTTTTAGAGAATGAATTGCAGTCTATTTCCTGTCTGAGACACAATGCTGACTCATGACAATCCCAATGAATGGAAAATAATTTGCATACACAGGATTTTTGTGTTTTCTTCTATGAGTGAACGCCCATATCAAGTTTCTATCTGAAGTTTTATGGCCGCTCCAGTTTGACAACTTACTTTCACTTTGTATGCAACCTGCCTGCTAGAGGGCTCTTCACTTTTAAAAGTGAACAATTTTACATATCAACTGCCTCTTTAGCCACCCCTGGTAAGGTGAATGACTTCACTAGTCTCCAGGCCCCACCCCAGCTCCCCTCACTCTCTTGAGATAACTCCCCTGAGGAGCTCTAAAACTGAGTTTTTCCAGAGAAGCAGTCCTGGCCCTCCTGGCTGGCCTGCCATTGGCTTCTCCATGCCTGGGCTTGGAGAGAAGAGTCTACATGCCCTCATTTTTTTTTTTTCTAAATCTGGTTCTATGGCTATAATTTGAATGTGAGGAATCTTCTAGATCTGAAAAGACTGTGGATCAGTTTTACATTAAAATCAAACAAGGCCTCGCTGTGCTCTCTTACAGAGACGGGCATGAAGGCGAAGTCTTCCACACATGTTGCAGATTTGTTTGCTGACATTAAAGGGAAAACACATCCTTTTTATACATAGGCATGTATGATCTTTTATAGCCTTATAGATTTACATATGCAATCTTTTATATTGCTATCATCTTACAAAAACCTATGTATTTATAAGAATTCATCTATTGTGGCCCTCCAGGCGAAAGCATGGGGAAGCGGATGTGGGAGTGCACTGCGAGAGCCTCGTGGTTGAGAAGCAACAGCAACCACTCCACTGTAGCAGGCCTATTGCCTCATTAGCTTAATTTACAGAGTGCTGGGCTAAGCCAATTTTGCAAGTTGGGGCAAAAGTCAAAGCCATCAAAACGAATCATCAGAATGAATGAGCCCTGAACTCAGGGCTTCACAGATGTTGCCTGCCTTACCAGAGAGCTGTAGTGACTGTGACTCCGTCCTGCAGAAAGGGCTTTGTTAACTCAGTGGTACAGCAAGTGTCTGTCAGGCAAGAGTGCAGTTTCAGGTGGTGAGGAGCTCTTTGTAATACTGTAATTAAAATAAGTGATTGAAGAAATCATGGTCTGTGTTCAGCTTATGACTTATCTGTTAATTTTCAGACACCCCCAGTTCACTGAGCTACTCAGCAGGTCTCAACTTGTGGGTAATCACCTCTTTGGGATATCTAGTGACCCTCTTCAGAGGGGTCACCTAAGACCATTGGAAAACATAGATAGTGACATTACAACTCATAACAGTAGCAAAATTACAGTTATGAAAGACAAACAAAAATATTATTATGGCTGGGCGTCACCACAACATGAGGAACTGTATTAAAGGGTCGCAGCATTAGGAAGGCTGAGAACCACTGTCCTAGCTGTTAATAGCTAGCTAGCAGTGCGACAAGTCTGCTGATTGACAGGTTTGTTGACTGACCTCTGGGGAATAGAGGTGCTTCGGCCTTCGCTGCCACCTCAGTTTGAAGAGGAAGACTTGTATGTACATTTTTTGGTGTGCAAATCTGACAACAGGCAACGTCAATAGGATAGGCTGAGGTGGGGGCTGGGGGAATGTCATCTAATTAGGAACAGAGGGTACGCAAAGGAAATGGTTTATGTTACTGTAAAAGCAAAAAAAAAAAAAAAAAATCTGCCTTTAGTGTCAGATACAGCGGTAAGACCTGGGGCATTTGCCTCCTGCCCCTAGTGTAAACATGATTCCAAGACGATGCTGGAAGTCATTTACTCAATTCTTATTTCATATGCATGCTCTGTTCTGGGGCTTGGTGCAGAACTTGATGGAAAGTTATTTTCTTTAAGTGACAGCTTGTTTACAGAAATTCCTTGAAATCTGGATGGTTATTGAAAGGCCTGGAATAAATGTTGCCTGCAGCTGCCTGTAGTGGGGCGCCGCCACACCTTCCAGAGTGGCCCCATGCCTTGGCAGGAATCATCTAACACCCATAAAGGTCATGGAGACGGCTCCCTTTGTAACGTGAAGTATTTATGTTTCTATTGCAAAAAACAAAACAAAACAAAACCATACTGGGAATCATTTTGGTGTTTTTAGGTTGAGCGTACATAGTAAATTATTCCAAAATTATGGGGACCAAATGCCATTCCCTCCAGAAGTTTGTGTAATATCTATTTATCTGAGGGCAGATGACTGCTCTGGATAACCAGAGGCAGACTTTGTCAAGTTAACTTTGAGTAAACACAGCTGAACGTAAGCAGTTGGACTACAAGGGATTCTTGAGCTTTGCATATGACCTTGGAGAATGCTGATTTAAAAAAACAACACACTACAATCTGCTTTCAATGGAAAAAAGAATTCTTTTGCTTCAAATTAACAAGTGATGATTAGAAGCTTGTTATGTCCTAATTTTTCGATGCAAGACAAAAGACCATGGGTGCACATACCCAGCCGACCTCCCGGGAAAGCTGTCTCCAGTCCGGGAGCAGAAAATAGCTCAGATAGCTAGGCAGAGGCAAGCTAAATAGAATTTGTCTAGGAAAAAAAAAAGGGGCACCATTTTCACTTGTTTCCTTTAAGTCTTTGTACCATTCAACAGATTAAAATGTGGCTCCGATGAGCACTCACAAATGAGACTTACTGATTCACCCATCCATTCTCTTTTTTTTTTAAGTGTGTGTGTGTGTGTGTGTGTGTGTGTGTGTGTGTGTGTGTGTGCCCATACATATGTCATAGTGTATTTGTTGAAGTCAGAGGGCAACTTTTCGGAGTTGGTTTTCTCCACCAACCAGGTAGGTTCTGGGAATAGACCCCAGATCGTCAGGCTTGACTGAAAGCGCCCTTGCAGGGAACGCTGTCTTCCAGGTTTACTCTTTAAGAAGTACTGAAGTACCTGGCCTCGGTGGCAAAGAAACCTCTGATTTCCAGCAAAAATTCCCATCACCCCTTTATACTTACCATGGGCCCCTTTTGTTCTTTCTCTTTAAACAATAATGCATGTTTCTTTACAATCACGGAAGGTCATCACCTTTTCACCTAGAATAACATCCAGTATTTTAAAAATGTTAAGGATGCTTTGTGCTGGAAGTAAAGTTCCTTTAAAATATTTCATGCTAAAGGTGGGATGCTGACTGAGTCCTTAGGTAAAAGATGAGTTAGCTGGGAGTTGTCTAGAAGCTTCTGGCCTGGCTGTGGGCCAGATGGCCTGCTCTGCCTTTCCCTCACTTAGGGAAATGGTTTCTTTTCCTTGTATGTGCTGAGTGTGTTTTTCCTCCTGAGAATAAATGCAGTATGTATGAAGGGCATGTGACTAGTACAGTTCTTAAAATAAGTCATCTTTCAAGATGTTGGCATTTTATACTTAAAAATCATGTTGAGCAGTATCAGATGAGCATGTGGGGAAATGCTCAGCTCTTTGTGCTAGTACATTATTTTACAGTTCCACCCTCTATTATTCCATTGCAGCCACCTTTTTTCAAAGGTGTGGCTAATCCAGCATCTCAGTTTGACTTCACATCATCTAATGGTCTAGAACTCTAATGCTCTGCCCACATCTGCACTTGAAGATCAGGGTGCGTCATACTCTGGATGCACAGGAATCAAAGCCTATGCCCTTTGCCTGCTGTGTGGGAAGCTGAGCCTTCTTCCTTCCTCTCTTCTCTAACCCAGAGAAGGCCATTACCAATAATGCGTTCTCCCAAGGCAGGGTCTTGAGCAATGATTTAGATGTTTGCCTTCTATTCCCAGTTCCCTAGTGTCTTTCCACCCTGCCTTTCCAGCTGCACTGCTATTTCCAGGGGCGACCCCCCCTTTCTCCCATAGGTCCCTTTGAGGATCCTTCCTGACTCCTCAGTCTTACACCACAGCAAGAAGAATCTTCCAGATATCCAGATCTGATGCCATGTAAATACCCATGCATGCTCCTGGTACCTTTCAAAAGAAAATCCATGTGACTCATGTTGCACACAAAGCCATAGCCTTTAGCTTTTGTTAATTCCTCTTTGATTCCTTCCCAGCTGTATCTGCCCATCAGAAATCCAGAGAGATAACCAAAGGGGTCAGGACATTGCACCTTCACCAAGGCCTTCTCTTCCTATGGAATGTTTTCTGTCACCTTATTCACCTTAGTAGCTCCCCTCTTCTAGACCTCAGCGAGTGCTTTCACACCTTAATACTGTGTCTTGGCCCTGGGATAATGACATCACTGGCTGAGTATGTAGCATAAGGGAGGGAGACAGCTTGCTGGTCCAGGTTCTATGGGGGAAGGGGTGTTCGTCCCTCCTCTACAAGAGCATCATCCTCTCATGACCCACATTGCTCCACCCTTCCGCACCTTTCACAGCACTATCAAAAGTTCCTGTCATTCCTTTACCAGACGGTCACCAGCCCTAGCATGAGTCCTTCTGGAGTTTCTAGGGTCTGTCACAGGGGCTGGTATATAGCCAACATCCAGTAAGTGCTTGTTGGGTGAACCAAGGAAATTGTGGGTGAACAAAAGAAGACACCATGAAGGATATTCTACTGCACCTGAAAGAGGAGTTGGTGTCGAGTCCCATTGTTTCCAGACATCTGGGTCTTGGACCTGACAGAGAGCTTTTCTGAGTTTTATTTCTCATAATAGGAAGTGGGGATTCTTTTTTTCCCCTCCAGTTGTAGGAAGTGAGCCTGGGGCCTTGCTCATGGCCAGGCAAGCACTCTGACACTGTGAACCCCTTATCCCAGGAATGTGTTAAACCATGTCAGTGTGCACAAAACAGATTAAATAAATCATATGGTTATGAACGCACTGATTCATAAATGTTATTGTCACCATGAATCATGTTGACAATGTTCTGGCCCCTAGTTATCCCAAAAGAGAGGAGGAAAAGGCAAAATTCTATAAACAAAGTATAGGGCTTTTTTTCAGACACTGGGCAAAAGATAATTTGTTTTTCACTCAGGCAAATTCAGAGTCATTGAAATATAAGGTTATATATTTTCTACCAAAGCACCAGGCGTCCAAAGATGGAAAAACCCCAAGCAAAGTCAAACATCCTACCTATTAGACAAGGCAAGGAAAAACAAACAAACAAACAACAACAACAATAAAAGAACCAAAAAACTGTGGCCTGTCATTTTATAAGGTACTAGGAGCACTTGATAATCCGCGCCTTCCTGCTCTAGTCAAATGATCCCGAGAGCCTCTTAGCATGAACCCGTGACGCAGCCTGTGATGTTTAGCTCTGCATGTTTCTGTAGGGATTTTGTACTTTGTGAGAGGCAGATACGGTACTGAGTCAGATCCTCATAGGAAATCTTAGAGAACCAGCTTTTTTAAAGTGCAGACTCTCAAATGACAACACGCTCTCTTAAGGAAGGTCTTCATATTTAAAGCTTACTGCAAGCAAGTCCGAGTAAAACATGGATGGGGCATGGCTCAGTAGTGGAGCTCACCAGCACGCAAGAGGCCCTTAGCTCAATCTCCAGCTGTTTTGTTTTGTTTTTTCTAAGTACAACCGTCTAACATAGTGATTGCATTATGCCTGTGTAGGCTGTAGGTGCAAAGGCTGCTACAGGCCTGAAACCAGATAGCGAACAGCAAGTTGGCAGCTGCCATAAGCCTGCTGTTTACTTTAACACGCCCATTCTCACTGTCACTGAAGACTCCTTCCTAATGCATTGCATATTGTGGCTGGCCACCAACTGAAGTGACCTTCTCCAGGCTCTTGCAAAACTGAAGCTCCCATAATTATGCATCGTGCCCTTTTGAGAATTTTCCACACTGGAGCTGCCTAGACATAACATGGCTTAGACAATTCAAATACAAAGCTCTGAAGAACTGTTGTGTTTCTTATTATCTGTTCCGTTTCAAGGTAAGTCTTCAATGGTCATCAACTTTTGCTACAAAAACTAGTAAAGGCAACTGTGGAATTGCCTTTTATCGTTCCTGGGTGCTTGGTGGATTACAGAGCTTTTCTTTGATTTTCATAAACATCCTATCTGTTTGCTATTCTTACACCCTTTGTGCATATTTAAAAACTGAGACCGGAATGACTAAGCCACCTAATGCAAATTGCCAGGGAATAAACTGTGCAGCTCTCTGTCCTCCTTGTCGGCTGTCCCCTGTCCACCATTACAGGGGTTAAGTACCATGAATGCACCATCCTAAGAGTTTGCAGTTACTATCGGTAAATAGGTTTGTTCCACTGAGAAAAGCCAGGTAGATAGAGCCTTGGGTCCCACTAGGAAGTGGCCTTAGAAGCCTTAGTCTTTATTCTCTTTCTCTGTAAAGATGAAATGAGCAGAGTTTGCCTTTGGGCGTTTCTTCAATTCCTCCTAACCTCTGGCTCCCAGTTCTTTTTTTTTTAAATATATTTTATTAATTTATTCATATTACATCTCAATTGTTATCCCATCCCCTGTGTCCTCCCATTTCTCCCTCCCTCCCGCTTTCCCCTTACTCCCCTCTCCTATGACTGTGCCTGAGGGGGCCCTCCTCCCCCTGTGTATGCTCATAGGGCATCAAGTCTTTCCTTGGTATGGCTCCCAGTTCTTAAATGAGGCAGTCTCACCTTCTCCATTCAGAACGTGTTCTGAGACCCTCAGTAGCTGAAAGCATGGGTTATATAATATATATATATATATATTATATAACATTATATAACAATGATAAGGTTTAACTTGTAATGGCACAGTAAGAGATTAATAGGATAACTGATAGTAAAATGACTAATTATAACAATATAGTGATAAAGTATTATGTCACCTTTAAAAAATACTTAGTCTTTAAACTTTTGTGTGTGCGTCCATGTGTGTGACTGTGGCATACTTGTCTGTGGTGTTTGTGTAAGTATGTGTTCAGGTGTGTGCGTCCATGTGTGTGACTGTGGCATATTTGTGTATGGTGTATGTGTAAATATGTGTTCAGGTGTGTGTGCCTGTGCAGAGGCAGGAAGCGGACATCACATGTCCTATTTTAACCTGATTTCATTGAGACAGGCTATCTCACTGAACTTGGAGCCCGGATGGCAGCCAGCAAGCCCCAGGGAGCCTCTGTTCTCTGACTTCTGCAGTGCTGGGGTGGCAGGTGTGAGGCTGTCTCCAGCTTCCGTTTACACAAACCCTGAGGTCTGAACTCATGTCCTCATGCTCACACAGCAAGCACTCTTCTTGGGGAGCCATCTCCATCTTCCCACTCCCACCTTTTCCCTGGGGAAGCCCACTCAGCGGGTTTCTCTATGTGGCATATTCAAATCCTCGGCATCAGTGCTCTTGCACTTATATTATGACGTCAAATAAAGGTTCCTGGAGCACAGTGCTATGCAGTGAGCGATGTGACACCATTGCATGTCCTCTACCTCGGCAAGTAGAAACTGTTCTTATACCCTGGCAATGGAGCTGTGCCTCCTCAGGGGAAATAGAGTAAGGACACATCACCCTGTTCAGAGCATTAGATACTTTGACCGACAAGAGTGAGATTGGTAACCAAACCTGTGACTGTGACCTGAAACCACTGACAACTGTCACTCACTGATGGATGCTTTCAACACTTGCCCCACCCCCCACCCCCATGAACTTCTGTTAACCCTTCTTTTCCCCCTTTTGTGTTGCATGCATCTTCCCAATCAATTTGCCTCAAAAGCTGTGTCTTCTAAGATGGCTTTTGGAAGCCTCTGAAAATGCTCTGTACGTCAGCTGAATACTGTGTCTAGTTATCCAGGGCTTGAGAAAGATGAGAGGTCCCCCGGAACGCCTCTCTCTCCTACTCCTGCTCTTGGCTTAAGCTGGCACTGAGTAACTGAGCTAAAGTGATGCCCTGGGGCTAGAACAATGGCTCACGTCTGTGGGTTTTTGGTTTTTTTTTTTTATGTCTTGTGTGGGACTCCCACTGTGGGTGGCCCGGGAAGGAGCCTCTCTCTTGTGTCTGGTAGATGCCTTTGGCTCCATGAACTCTGCTTAGTCCATGTGCAAACACTTTGCAGCACAGTGGCAAACACCCACTGGATGGTAACTAGGGGTGCCTCTAACTGGACAGGCATCTAAACCAGCGGAGACCATCACGAGCAATGGTGTTGGTGGCTGTTTCTAGGTTCAGGGAGCCTCAAAGCTCTTGGCTTCGTTGGAGAAGCTATTCAGCCCTTGGAGTCTGGCTTACCTGTACAGACGAGCCTTCCTTCCGTCCTCTGACTGGTGGAAACATGACTAATGCAACCATATTCGACTTGGAAGGGGGCATACGCCTGCAAAGGCTTTGGAATCTTACAAAGAATGTATGAATTTCCTGGCTGTTATTATGTACAAACACAGGGAAATTTGTTTGTACCTCTATGGCAAAAGTATGTGGTTTGAGCTCATTAAATTTGATTTTCAAACCACTATTGAGTATATCTAGAGTATATTGCATCACCCTTTGTCCTGAAATATGATCTCTCTCTCTCTCTCTCGATCTCTCTCTCTCTCTCTCTCTCTCTCTCTCTCTGTGTGTGTGTGTGTGTGTGTCTCTGTCTCTGTCTCTCTGTCTCTCTCTCTGTCTCTCTCTGTTTCTCTCTGTCTCTATCTCTCTCCATCAATTCTAATTTATTCTGCTGATATACTCTTGGCTATGTGCCATCCTCTGGAGCATATCCAGCCTACCCAGAAGATTGATACACACCCTTAAAAAAAATTGACTCGGGCTGGAGAGATGGCTCAGCGTTTAAGAGCACTGGCTTCTCTTCTAAAGGTCGTGAGTTCAATTCCCAGCAACCATATGGTGGCTCCCAACCATCTATAATGAGATCTGGTGCCCTCTTCTGACCTGCAGGCACACATGTGGGTGGAATTCTGTAAGAATAATAAATAAATCATCTTTTAAAAAGGAAAAGAAAATGGACTCTCCCGGGAACTATCAATCTAGGGGTGGGACTCCATGCCCATCTCCTCTTTCCATGTTGGGATTTTGCCTGGCTTGAACTCACACGGTCATGTGCCTGCTGTCACAGCTAGGTGGCTCCTTTTTTTTTTTTAGTGTTTTATATCTTATACCCCCATAAAAATACCCTTGTGGATTAGATTCTTGGAGTTACCATATAGAGCTGTTTCAGCAGGGTTCTCTAGAGTAAGAGAGCTTATAGAATAAGGATTTGCTTATATGGAAAAGGGAATTTATTAGAATGACTTGTAGGTTGTGGTGCAGATAATCCAATAATGGCCACGTATGGATGGGAGGTTCAAGGCTCCAGTAGTTGCTCAGTCCAGAAGGCTGGCTGTCTCAGCCAGTCTTTAGTATACTTGAGAATCCCTTAGAAGTAGGCTCTAACGCCAGTGAAGGAGTGGACTTGCTATCAAGGCAAGAGCAAGCAGGCGAAGGGAAAGCCTCCTTCTTCCATGTCTGCATCTAGGCTTCCAGCAGACGGTGTGGTCCAGATCAGAGGTGGACCTTCCCACTTCAAATCAAGCAGAAATTCTTAACAATTGTGTCCTTCCATTTTGGGGTGTTTTTTTTTTTTAATTTAATTCCAGATGCAGTCAAGTTGACAACCAAGAATAGCCATCACTTGTGTCTGATTTCTGGGAGACCATTGAAAAAATGGTCTGAGCATAGGATACCTGCACTTCCTCTGGTGGAGGAGTGAACCAACCTCCAAGAGTCACTCTCAGAGCTCAACCTCTATTCTGGGACCTTTATTTATTTATTTATTTATTTATTTATTTATTTATTTATTTATTATTTTTGGTTTTTCGAGACAGGGTCTCTCTGTGTTGCCTTGGCTGTCCTGGACTCACTTTGTAGACCAGGCTGGCCTTGAACTCACATCGATCCACCTGCCTCTGCCTCCCAAGTGCTGGGATTAAAGGCGTGCGCCACCACGCCTGGCTATTCTGGGACCTTTAACCTAGGGGCTTTGATAAGTTCATTTTCAACAATTTGGTCACAGACGGCAGTGTTTTTTTTTTTTTAACATTTATTTATTTTTGTTTTATGTGCATTGGTGCTTTTGTCTGCATGTGTGTCTGTGTGAGAGTATCAGCTCTTGGAGTTATGGACAGTTGGTAGCAGCTGTGGGTGCTGGGATTTGAAACTAGGTCCTTTGGAGTCAGTGCTGTTAACCACTAACAGCTCCTAGTGTATGGCTTTGTTTGTTTGTTTGTTTAGCTCCATCAGATGGAATGTTCAGAATCCAGGCATGGCCCTTTAGTGAGTGTTGTCTTGCTGTGCCATCGATGGCAGAACCCAAGAGGGCAAGAGAACGTGACAGTGCAGAATAAATAAAGGGAGGAACACATCATTCCTGCAGAATCCCACACCAGCAACGGCTACCCACTGACGACAGAGCCCTTGTGACATAATCACATCTAAAGTCACCTCCTCCTAGCAATGCTACCTCAGCCGTTGAGCTTCCACAGTGGGAGCCTGAGGCATCATGCATAAACCATTGCACTGCTCAGCCCTTTGGGTCAGATGATAATCGCTCGCTCATATTCAAAACGGAACAGGAGCCTGTGGGAACCACTCAGTCCACCTTCACAGCCAAGTCTAGTGTCTCGGTCCCTGTGTTCCACGCTCAGCTTTAGGTTTGACAGCTGCCAAGTTTGAGGGTGCTGCGTGAACTTCTCCCTGGGCAAGTAGTGGACAAAGGTCTGCTTGTACCAGGGTGTCCACAAACCCAGGGAACAGTTCCACCCAAGCCCAACTCGGTGGACTAGTGAGCTTATTGGGATCACAAGAGCAAGTGTTAGGGGTGACTTAGAAGATCTGGGTGGCCCCCAAAGCAACTACATCGTCAAAATGTCTCACCCTAGCATGGATGATGTAGTTCCCATAGTTGCGCAGAATTCTACCTCTTTCCTTTAACAGCTACCCTCTGTATTTCTGTCACCTCAAGACCATGGGATCATGCCCAGCTGAGGTGAGATCACATATAACTAACTGGAAGGGAGCTATAGGGAAGAATGGCTTGATTCGCCAGTGAGGGTCAAGTGGCTCCCCTGCACCCCCTCCCCCACTTACGAGGGAAGGTCAGCAGTTCAGATATTGAAAGTCTCCTGTGAATAGACACAGCCGTTCTGTTTACCATGTAAAGCGCGACATGTTTAGAGGACAGTGTTCTACCACACAGGGCAGTCCCACCCTCATTATCTCTCCCTCTTCAGAGACCAGATAGTCCTGGCTACCTCTCAGGGATGCCACACGAATGACATGATTAAAAATAACCCTGTTTGGGCATGGAGAGATGGCTCAGTGGGGAAGAGTGCTTGCTGCACGAACGTGAAGCCTAAGTTTGAATCTCCAGTACTCCCATTAAAAAGCCAGATGTAGAGAGTATGCCTGTGGTGGCCACTTGCCTAGCTCCAGCACTTCAGAAAGAGACTGTCTCAAGAGAAGAAAGCATAGAGCACTAGAACAGGACAGCTGATGTCCTCTGACCTACACACACACACACACACACACACACACACACACACACACACACACACAC
>OU015749.1:27605203-27615880 GCA_907169655.1 Acomys percivali | reverse complement strand
CACACACACACACACACACACACACACACACACACACACACACACACGTGGGCACGCATACCCATGTGTGGCATAGCACATACAACACCCAGGCAAATAAAAAAACACAAACACAAAATGTAAAAAGTAGTAAAAAAAAAAAAAAAAGCCCTGTTTGCAGAGCCATCTCTTTGTGTCAGTAGAGAAAGAAGCAGTGCTTTAGTTTTTGGAGAAAGAACTCAATGAAATATTCAACCGAGGGCAGCAGCGTTAGTTTACTACGGTTTATAGACGCTGCGTGTCCTCCATAGAAGGAACTCCTGTGTTACACTGAGGGATTTGTTCTTGAAGAACTCATGTGGACCCCTGTCTGTTAACCCAGTTTTCCCACAGGAAAGATAAAATAATAAAATAGGAGACCTATAAAAATCAAAATCCCCAGGTCCACTACAGTGTACAGCCGGGCCACTGTGTTTTATTCCAGAACACAAGCCCGGCCTTTGTAACAGTCTATTCCCGTGACTACACCAATTAAGAGGCCTGTTGATTCCGTCTTCTGTTGTCTAATGATAGCCAGGATCCCTTGATTACAAGGTTTGCATCACTAATAACTTACTGCACAAGATGTCATGGCATAGAAAATTATACTAATAGACCAAAAGGTATACAAAGAGAGCGGATCACTTGCCTCCAAGGGAGCGTTTTCCCTGGTTCCGTCCTGCCCATGGCTAGGCAAAGGGAAATGGAAAGAGGCGTATTTTCCCTCCACTGAATGTACAGTCCTTCCTTACAGAACCGCTGGAATCACAACTCACACTAAAGCAAAATCCAGAAACACGGTGCCCTGAGCTCCGACTTACACTGCTGGTTGATCGTTGTCAGAATCCTGGGAACCCAGTAATAATTTTTAAAATAGCAAAGAAATGTTGCCTTGTGTTGCCACACTTGACTGAAGGCCCAGAAATTCCTGTGTGATTTGACTGAGAGCAGCATGCTTCAGATCCTTGCAGTGGCTTCCTTCTAGGCCATCCTCTGCCTCTATGTCAGATCCCCTGAGGGGTTTCTTCCTGTCAGAACCATCGGTCCCAGAGACAGGATCTGCTCTTTGGAGACACCCTTACCCCTGCCACTGGAGGGGTTTTTTTTTCCCTCTTCTTTACTAAATTCCAAGAAAATGGACTAGAGCCCTAAAGATTGCCGGAAAAGACACAAGAGCAGTCTGGGCACCTCCACAGATGTGGGGCGGTGCTGTGCCTCACAAAGGTAGCTACAGTGCAGCTGATAACAGCAGGAGTCATAACACCATAGCCGTAACCCTGCACCCGATCTGCTTGGACACTCTGCTTTTGGCACCTTGTGTGTCTTCCAAGTGATCTTAAAAGAATGAGATGTTAAAAAAAAAAAAAAAAAAAGAAGAAGAATGAGATGTTACTATCATCCCATTCTACAGGTGAAAAACGCAGGCACCGTGCGAGAATGACCTGCCTAATGTCACCTGCGTAGTGAGTCTGATGACTACTTTCCTGTGGTCTCAGTTGAAATGTTGTGCCTTATACAAATTATTGCAAAGACTATGCTTTGTTACCTAGATAATGCTTTTGTTGGGCCAGCAAGATGGAGCAGTGACTCAAGGTGTTTGCCTCCAAGCCTGAAGAACTGAATTCAGTCTGCAGGATACACATGGTGGAAGGCAGTAATTGTGTGTTACAAGTAACCCTCTGACCTCCACATCTGTACATCTGTGCATGCAAATGCAAACACACACACACACACACACACACACTACCAAAAAAACAAAAAAAAACCAAAAACAAATGTAATAACATTTTTGAAAGTGTTCTTGCCTCTTCAAGGCCAGCTTGGTAGGTTAAAGCACCTTACTCTGTATGCCCCTGGGATCCAGCAGATGTTATTTTTATTCAAGTTCACTTTGATCAATTCAGAACAAAAATTGCACAGACTTATAGGATACTATGTGATAACTGTACTTTTAGACTGCAGTCAGTGTGTATTTCCGTTAAATCCCATTTTTGTTTTTTAACTGGCACACAAAAAAACATAACAATTGTATCTTTTTAGGGAGTACCATGCAGTGGTTGTGTTATTTAGTACATTAGTAGGAAGGGACAGTCAGATATTCCTGCAGCATCTGCCACCAGCCACTAGGTGCGGCTACCTTTAGCCAGAACCCATTCCCAGAGCAAGACACCTGCCATATGAGCACATCTAACTCATACGGAGATGGCTCATCGCTTCTTTGCTGGGGCTTTTGTTTCCACATGGTTCGAGATGTACATCCTTGGGCAAAATTTTAGAATGGATTTCTCTAGCAAGACAGGCTCAAGGTAGGAAGGATTTTTTTTTTTTCAGTGTTCTTTTGGTCAAAATGGGTCACAGAGGCCACTTCAGTAGAGGCTGTCTGACCTCTAGCCACAGGTATACTACCACACAAGGACCGGGCAGTGACCTCACCTTTGGGCCTTTGGGCGTGGCTTCTTCTCGCTTCCATCCTTCCGTGTTATCAGAACAGTTTTGAAGAAGGCAACTCCATAAGGGTAAAGGTCAGGAGACAGCCCCAGGGGTCAGTGCTCACCTTCCACTCTGTTGGAGACAAGCCTTCTCTGCGGTTGGCTTCTCTGTATAACAGGCTAACTGGCACTCAAGCTCCTGGTGCCTCCCACCTAGCCGCAGGGGTGCTGGGATTACAGATGTGTGCTGCTGGGCCCATCCTTTCATTGAGAATTCTCATTTGGATCTCCATGCTTGTGTGGCAAGTGATTTTACCTTTGAGCCAGCCCTTCATTTTTCATTTCAGGTATACTTTCACTTCCTGGTCAGCCTTTACATGTGTTTCAGAATTAAAAGCTTTCAGTTTTTAATTTCACTTTCTTCAATACCAAACCCTAAAGGCTGAAGTGCAGGAACACAGAGCATAGGCTTAAATTCATTTTTAAGATTCAAGCTGATCAAGAGTAGTGAAGTGCATCTGGAATGTAGAAAGGTTGGTGATAGAGTCCATCTTGGGTTTAAAATGTGTTTTTTTTTCCGTTTGTAATAAATATAACAGCTGAACTATAAATATAGAGCAACTGTCATTTGCTATTTTTCTGAAAGAGCCAAGATGATTGTGAACGTCGTCTTTTTATTGTGTCATTTCTGGTGTTAATGCAGTCAGACAGATTTAACCCCAAGATCCTTCAGGATGAAGTATCGTTTCTGGAGACGGTGATGTGAGGAATTTGAATGCCCTGGCAACAATGTGAGCCAACTCAGAGATACACTGCAGTTCATATATCAGAGGGAAAAAAATACTTTTTGCTGGGTTTTTCAGAGATACTGAAGAGCTTGAAAATGCACGGAGGAAGCCAGACGTTCCAGCCCATTTCCAGATTATTACAAGTGAATTTTTTTTCCATTTAAAAGGCTTTTATTTTGTTAAAGGAAGCCATATTAGAAGTTTGTACCCTAATGCCATTCAGCTGTGTATTTGTTAAACAATATTACCCTTCTAGAATTGCAGTGGGCAGCTCTAAGCCTGCTCTTGCGTGGAGCAGCACCCGTGCTGTGGAAGAGCACAGAGGAATGAAGACCAGCGTTAATATGAGGGAGCAGCACTAAGAGTGTGCCAGTTTCAGAGCCAGTTGCCCAATTTTTATGCAGAGTGGATGCTTTTACCGACAGCCAGTGCTCCTGTAACATGCAGGCACACAGAAGCGATTCATAGGGAGCTAGGAAGTCGTTTTCTGAGTCTTGGCTGGAGACCTAGCTTTTATGCATGAAGCAGTTTGGGTAGCATCTCCAATATTCCCTTTGAGAAAATGAAGTAACAAAACCCATCAGACACTCGAGGTCAGCAGCTCTTTAATGTGGCTCCAGGGTTCTTTGTCCTGGCGTGCTGTGCTGTTCTGGCACGAAAGAGCAACAGCAACGCCATCTTTGTCTTTGAAGATGATAGATTCCACACACTTGGTTCATTAATCTAAGTTGATGGGCTTTGCCTGGAGTTAAATATTCTGTCCTTACACAGCGGTTTTTGTATTAATCTCTAAACAGTACTGATTTTCTCAGTGACTGCATTCAACCTTACTTTATTGATATAAAAGAATAAAGTGAGATAGGAAATTGGCATTTTTTTTTCACAATGGCCCTCAGAGTACTGTGTGTGTGTGTGTGTGTGTGTGTGTGTGTGTGTGTGTGTGTGTATTGAAATTCTCTTCTGGTGTTTTACAAAATATTATCATGTGGTTTTTATGACCATCCCATGTATCTGTGGTCCATTTTCTAAACGAGAAAGTAGAGATGTGGGAAATCACACAGCTGGTGATCTCTCGGACACCAAGGAGAAAGCAGGGGTCTAGCTGTACTGTGAGGCTCTGCCCAGTGTCTCTGCGACCTCCTCTAGGCCACCTTTATAGCTGATAGAAGAAGGCAAGAAGGGCGAGTATTCACCAGCTCAGACCTTCTGCCCGGTCGCCCACCAGCTCCTCCCTCCCACAGACTGCACTCTAATCTTCAAAGCAAAGCTTCAGACTGGAAGCTCTCAACTTAGCAAGGGTGGAGCAATCTTGGGAGAGGAGGCCGTACAGGGTAACTTCACATCAAGAACACTCAGAACGGCCAGTGCAGAAAAGACTTGAGAGTGAACCAAACCCTCATCATTGGGTGATTCTCTGTTTATTGTAAGGAGTTACTGTGAAATCACACATCCCATTTTCTGCACTTTTAATCCACCATTCCAGAAAGGTTGGCGCAGGATGGCTGAGCATCCCAGAAGAACAGACACCAGGAATGAGCGCAGCAAGAGTAGTTGTACATTAATTCCACCAACACAGAAGCACAGGGGAGCGAACCAAGATCTACTGGGAAAACCCTATGTGCTCTGCCCAATAGTGAGAACCCATTAAGGCTAGCATTCCCCAGCGAGTAAGGGGCAAAGCAGCACAGTTACAGGGAGACTGACACTGTGTGTTGCTGTTAGTGGCAATACTAACAGCTGGGAGCTTTGAACTCAGTGTTCCCCATCCAGATAAAGAGCTCTTCACCATTGGTCCCACATAGAGGGGCGTGGCCTTCTAATTTTTAATATTCTGACGTGACCCAAAGGATGATGCATTGACAGACAGGCAGCTGAGGTGGGGACCCTACCGATCCAGCACATCTGGGCATGATTAGCCTTGCTGAAGCCAGCCCACATGAGAGGTAGCAGGAAGGAAAAGAATGTTGGGCCAGATGTGGAAGCCGTGCTAAGGGAAACACTGGCTCAATTCTTGGAAAGATCTTTCCTCAGACTCTTAAATGATTTTGGAAGCCACCTAATAGTGGCCCCGAGATGAATAATTTAGCTAGAATATTGCGGGGGGGGGGGGGTGTGATGGAGAAGTAGATCCATCCATAAAGATGAGCTTGGTTTCATTTTCTAGTTCTCACTAAGTAGGTTTCCAGTGGGCCCCACCCCACTGCTGGCTCATAGAAGCCAGACACCTCATGACTTTCCAGAAGCAACAGACTTAGTGACCCAGCATCACTCCCTTTCTTGTCAAGTCAAGTTTTAGAGGATAGCTCACTTTGGGGGCCGGGGGTGTGTGGGGGGGTGCTGTTGGAAGCAGTTCAGTCCTCTAGGGATGAATGTTGCTTTGGTAGGTGTTTTTATTCTTTCTCTTTCCTTTTGGTCAGAAATCATTTTTAAATGATTTACTCTGACTCTACAAAAACCCTAACTGTCCCTAAGAGAGGATAACCACAAACAATTTCTTCTAAACGTGGTGGGACAGTGGCTCTCCTGCAGTGACTTAGCAGTAGCTCCCGCTGGGCTAGAAGACAGTGATCACAAGGCTAGCATCGCTCTTAAAACATTGCTCTAATTAAAGCCTGGAGAAGCTGTGGGGGCCTTTCACAGTTCCTTTTCTGAGACTTGGACAGATGCCCTGATCAGAGATCAACCCACAGGGAGAAGAAGAAAGGCTTGGTTGTTGTTCTTGTGTTCCTGGCCTACAGTTCTAGAAAAAAGGAGTTGAATAGTGGTGTGTGTGTGTGTGTGTGTATGTGTGGTTCTGGGTGTGTATATGTATCCAAGTGTGTCTGTGTGTGTGTCTATGTGTGACTCTTGTATGTATATGTGAGTCTGTCTGTGTGTGTCTGTGTATATGTGAGTCTGTATGTGTGTGTGTGTGTGTGTGTATGTGTGTGTTGCACATGGATTTTTCTGGTGCTGCAGACAGACAGGGCCTTATGCATGGTGGTGAATTAATGTTTACTGCATGTCGGCTCCACGGCCTTTCTGGATGGCACTGTCTTAGGTACCCCGAGAGTCCCTGCAGGTGGTTTTATCCAAAGAGACCTTGGCATAATGGAGGCTGCAACCATGACCATCAGTGCTGGCTGACTCAGAGATGAGTCTCACAGTCCCCACTTTCTGTGTCCCTTGCAATTCCTTGGACCTTCTGAGCTGCAGTGTCATCGTGTACAAAGGTGTTGGTGCCCTGTCTCACAGAGTTAGTGTTACCAGACAACCAGATAATGTTTGGAGAATTCCTGGAATAATGTAATGGCTCGTGTAAGCAGAGGCAGCCAATAAACACTAGCTGATGTTCTAGGCAATTCTCTAACATCCAGGCTCTTTCTCTTCACATTCACATTTAAGTTGAATGGAGATGACTTCTGAGCTTTCTCAAGCTACTTGTGTTTCTCCCATGCTTTGCATCCTGGAAATTCTAACAGTAAACTATTCCTTAGCATAATAGAGGATATGACAAAAATGGAAGCTTGGTGAGGAACGGGGCTCCAAGACATGCACTGATGAGGCCGGAGGGTGGTTCAGTGGTTAAGAGCCCTGGTTGGTCTTCAAGAGGATCTAGGTTTGATTCCCAGCATCCACATGGTGGCACACAACTGCCCGTAGCTCCAGTACCAGAGGATTCGAGACTGACCAACACACACACATGATGCGTGGGCATACATGTAAGAAAAACACAAATACACACAAAACAAAATATTCTGCTTAAAACAGATAAGTATGACTTGCTTAGAAGACCATCTATTCCTGTCCTCATTTGCTTTCTGTTGTTGTAACAAACATCACTACAAAAAGCAATCTGAGGAGGAAAAGGATTATTTCACCTTGCGGGTTATGTAGTCCATCGCCAAGGGAAGACAAAGCAGGAACTCACGGCAGGAACCTGGCGGCAGGAACGGAAGCAGAGAGACTCGTTCCCACCTTGCTGGCCATGGCTTGCTCAGCTGGCTTCCTCATACACCCAGGACACCTCACTAAGGATGGCACTACTCGCAGTGCGCTGGGCACTCCCACAGCAATCATTAACCAAGAAAGTGCCCCTTGGGCATACATCTCGATGCAGGCAGTTCCTCAGCTGAGCTCCCCTCTTCTCAGAGGATTCCAGTCAAGTCACCGAAACTAACCAGTGCACAGATGTCACTATTGGGACTAAGTATTCTGTCTAGTTCTATTTCACACTCCACACCCCCCCCCCGGGTTTTCCACAGTGAACCCTCATCACTTTTTTTTTCTTTTATATGTGAATACTAAAATTTGTTTTTGTCTACATAAATGGAAGAAAAGCACCACCTGACGCAATCTGTCTGCAGTAAGAGGAAAAGCAAACGCATTAGTGTGAAGTTAGTCCATACTGAATGACTTTCTTTAGAAGCAACTCCGATCAAAACCTAATCATCAGAAGACTTAATCTGGAAAGTCTCTGACTACAAGAGGGAAAAGTCACAATTTGAGCTGCACTTCGCGTGTGCTTTCTGTCCTAGTGCTCCCACACACTAACTGTAGAGTCTTATGGTCCAGAACCTTCCTTTAGGCTCAATAAATACTATCAGAGGTTTTTTCCCCCCTACTACATTACTTTCTTATTGGGGAAAATAAGAAAAGCTATTTATTTTTCTAAATTACACTTATTTATTTCTGTGTACGTCGGATGGGGGCAGGAAGCATGGGTGCCCCGATGCAAGTGTGGAGCTCAGAGGCTAACTCACAAGAGTCTGTTCTCTTCCACCCTACGAGCTCTGGTTGCTATCTCAGGTTGTCAGGCTTTGCTGTAAGCACCGTACCACCTGAGCCATGTTGCTGGCCCAAAAGCTTTTCTATAAAAGGAGAATAAAGTGACAGCACCATGGAGGCCGTGTGTGTGTGTGTGTGTGTGTGTGTGTGTGTGTGTGTGTGTATAAGTGTATATGTATGTGTGTGCATAAATGTGTGTATGTGTTTCTGTGTAGAAGTGTGAGTGTGTGTGCAGAAGTGTGTCTGCATAAGTGTGGGTATGAGTGTCTGTGTGTGTGTGTCGGGGGTGGGGGAGGGGATGGTCCATCCAGGCATCCTGATATGGAAAGATAGACATTCTGAGCATCAAAGTGGGATGAGACACATGGGTGGTGGCTGCTTTCTAGAAGGTCCTACTGCCTTGGAGCAGTCAGTAGTTCAAACCTTTGTGGATGCCTTTTGTCTGCCATGCTTGCTGGGTCTTGTTCTTTTCATCAGTCGTCCCTCTTCTTTGAAATGGTCTAGTGTCCCACATCTCTGGGGTGTACACACTAAGCCTTGGCTGTGCTCAGCTGCTCTCACCAGCCATAGCTGCCAAACTGACCTCCAGTGTGGAAGCCTAGTATTCAAACATGGGGGTGTATGGCTGGCTTTGGGTCATTGGCATACGCTCCAAGGTTTTCATTTCCCTGCAAGGTGTGACAGGTGAGGTGGATACTGTCTTCCACCGTCTTAGAATATGAGCTGTGGCCGCCTCTCTTCACTCACCTAGTCCTGTGGCCTATTTTGCTTTTCTTTGGCAGAGCAATTTCAGTGTTTCTCCCACCTTCTCCTCCCCATATTCCCCAGTGTTTCCAGTCTTTATCCTTTTCATTTTAATTTAAGGAAGTGTCAGTTATGTGATTTTCATATTACTTACTTTGAAAAATAGTCACGCGTTTAGTCTTCCTTAGTTTTATTTACACTGCAGTGGCACAAGGACTCCTTCGTGAAATACTTAACAAAAACATTGCCAATTTTAGCATTTATTTATTCAGTTTGAAAAGTATATCACAGAGGGGGAAGATCTGGCCGTACTTTGGTCACTCTGTAGGCCTACAGATGTTATTTTAAGAATCTGACTCCAAATCAGTGTGCTTCTAAATGGCATTTGTGCAAGTTGAATGGCTGCTGAGCCCCATGCTGGCTGACACGACCTGAGTTGCTGTGCAGCGGAGTTTTTCACATGGTTGTTTCTGTGTGTAACCTTCTAAGGAAACACACATCTGAAGTGAGGATAACCCTACTTCAAGTTTCAACATGCTTTGAGTTTTACAGCACCCAAGATTTTCCTAACTGCCCGCTGCTTTCTTCTTTCTTTTTCTTTTTTGGTCTTAAAACACACTCTTTTGGCTGGTTCAGTAAGCAGTTCCTGCCAGCCAGTTGCTTTTATGGTAATTGACAGCATAGCTGATTTTTCGAACATTAGAATCTGAAAAGGCTTTTTAGCCCAGACTTTGGGAGGCTGAGCCAAGCTACTTTGCAGAGTGAGATACTGCTGAGCAAATGTCCGCGGTCAGACCCTGGTCTGTGCGTGCTCCTATTCTCAGCCAAGCAGCCTTCAGCACGCCTGGAGCATGGGCCCCTGCTTTCTTCTGACTTTCAGCAGTATTGTATCTGTCTTTCCTTGTGTCTGGAGTCCCTAGTAGTCCTACCAGAAGGGAGACCATGACCCAGCTGTCATGGGTGGGCAGAAGTAACCCAAGCATCGTGACCACCAGTGATGGCAACAGCATACCGACTGTCCCTAAATGCTGACTGGACTGCAAAGACAACTGCTTCAACCAGAAAAGAGGAAGCAAGTGTTTGCTTTGAAGAGGAAAAAAGCAGTGGGCGGGGGGGGGGGGGGGGGGGGGGGGGGGGGGGGTGGTAATCATAGCATTTAGTAGCACCAGTCAGTGTGACCTGCTCAGGGGATGTTGGTCTCTGAAGTAGCTGGGACTTCTCCCCAGATTCCATCTCAGCACAGTGAACAGAAAATCCAAAAACTAGCAGATCTTAGCGTTCTTGCTTTCCGGAGAATGCACAAATATTTCTGAGAAGAAGGAGGTTGTTATGGACTTCCTTTTGCGGTTTATTTGGGAACTAGATTCACCACCCCTCGGGGTGGGTCTAGATTGCATATCCTAGCCACACAAACGCGTGCCCTTTAACCCCAGGCTATGTTTTAAACTCAAACCAGGAGCATGCAGAAAAGCTTGCAGGTGAGGACAGTTAGCTTTTGCAAGCAGTCTGAGTCAAATCCTCTAGAGTGAACCTTGGGGCAGATTTAGCTGTGATGTAAACGCAAGCTGCTTCCAGTGGTTACAGCTTATGTGGCTCTGGCTCTGTCCTCAGAACCCGTCCTTCCTTCTAACACCAAATGTACCCACATGCGTTAAAATAAGGTGTAAATGTTCAGCCTTGGGACTTCTACATAGGATGTTGTCATAAGATTTGTAAAAGTAGGTGTTAGTGAGATGGCTCTTTGGGTAAAAGTGCTGCTCTGCAAGTTCAAGGACCCAAGTTCAAATCCTCTAGACTCATGTAAAAGCCAGGCACACAGTGGGAGCATCTGTAATACTAGTGCTTCCACAGGGAATGAAGGAGCAGAGGCAGAGACAGACAGACACAGAGACAGACAGAGAGAGACAGACAGACAGAGAAAGAGAGAGAGA
>OU015749.1:27587921-27603621 GCA_907169655.1 Acomys percivali | reverse complement strand
TGGTGGAGGTGGTGATGGTGGTGGTGGCAATGGTGGTAGTGGAGGTGCTGGTGGTGGTGCTGGTGGTGGTGGTGGTAGTTGTGGTGGTGATAGTGGTGGTAGTTGTGGTAGTGATAGTGGTGGTAGAGGTGGTGGTGATGGTGGTGGTGGAGACGGTGATGGTGGTGGTAATGATGATGATGGTGGCCAAGGCTCGTCTACTGAGCTTATGAAGAGACTCTGCTTGACTCCTGACCTGCACATTTTTTATCCTGTAATGAATCAACATTTTTGTGCTGCACAGGCAATGTTCCTTTAGACAAAGGACTAACACCCAGAACCCATTTCAGTCTTTCATTATGTTTTCATGGTCTTGGAAGAGATTGGTGATCTGAAGGGAAGGGAGCAAATGTGCACCGTAGGTGAGGGTACTCAGGCATAAGCCAGCCTTCTCCCGCCGTTGTCATGACAGCAGAGCCAGGAGTAGTTCTTTTGGACACTAAAGACTGATTTTCCCTGATGTGCCAGGAGCTCCTGTTATTGTCAGCGTCAAATCTGTTACTTGTGTGTCGACTCTCCAGGCTTGTCAGTCTCATCCCTCAGGCTTGAGTTGCAGAAATTGCAGAATATTATGGCTTGGGTCGGGGAGGGGCTCAACAGCTTCCTAGGAAAGTCCTGGTCTGGAGTGGAAGGAAAGCAGCTACTGTGGGGCATGGTGATGTACTGATAGTTGCTAGCAGGCGAGAAATGAGCAGGAGTTCTGATGGCCAGGACCATCTCTACACCTCCCTCTGCACTCCTTCCCTGCAAAGGACTTTCTCGACTTTCAACGCCAATTAATATTTTTCATCTCAATAACTTCTGGGACCTCCATAAAAAAGTTAATTTTCAGCCATCTTTCCAGATAAAATTTTATTCTTGCAACTTGTAAGATTAAACAGGACTAGAGGGATGGCTCGGTGTTCAAGAGCAGTTTCTGCTCTTCCAGAGGGCCTGCATTCCGTTAGCAGCACCCACGCTGGTGCCTCACAGCTGCCTGTGACTCCACCTGAAGAAGATCTGAGGCCCTCTTCCGGCCTCCGAGGGTAACTGCACACATATGTCACACACACAAACATACACACACAGACAGAGAGAGACAGAGACAAAGAGAGAGACAGAGACAAAGAGAGAGCCGAGAGAGAGAGAGAGAGAGAGAGAGAGAGAGAGAGAGAGAGAGAGAGAGAGAAAGAGAGAAATACAATAAGTCTTTTGGGGAAGGGTTGAGACAGGGTTTCTCTGTGTAGCCTTGACTGTCCTGGACTCACTTTGTAGACCAGGCTGGCCTCAAATTCACAGTGATCCACCTGCCTCTGCCTCCTGAGTGCTGGGATTAAAGGCGTGCGACACCACGCCCGGCCCAATACAATAAGTCTTAAAAGAAAAAAGTCCAAGAGACAAGTGACGGAATTTGTGCTTCTCTTTTCAGACATTCCGGACATTGGATCTAGTAAAGGTGACAGGTGAGCATCAACGAATTTCATCTGCCATTGGTGCTTTGCCGTGACACTGTCTCCTGTTCACACTATAGCAGATTTGATCCTCTCTCTTCTTTTTTGCCCACATGCAGTGCAGCTAACAGACGGGGGCCGAGCAAGGATGACACATACTGGAAAGAGATCAATGCAGCCATGGCCTTAACAAACCTCGCCCAGGGAAAAGACGAAGTGCAGGGGACGACCAGCTGCATCATCCAGAAATCTTCCCACATAGCAGAAGTAAAGACAGTCAAGCTGCCCCTGGCACAGCGCTTCTAGACTGAGGCTGGGGGTGCTGAGCATGCCAGTGATTTTATTTTTTTAACCTAAATCCTCACCCTAAGAGCCAAAAGAGGGGGTGAAGAGGACTCCCTTATAAACCTCCTGAGTTCAGCTATCCTAAATATACCAGTTGCTTCTATTAAAAAAAAAGACATATAAATTATAAAAAATCATTTTAATCAAAAATATTAACTTATTTTATGTTACTGAAACTATGCATAAAGCACCTGCATTACCATTACAGTAAGTGCCTTGCTTCCCCCAGATAAGCTCCAACGTGGGCACAGTGGAGAGCTGAGCCTCAAACAGTCGACGCCAACACTTGCTAGACCTCACCATTCCAAACTGGCCCAGGACCGAAGCCAGAGCCACTAAAAGCCCTTGAAATAAATCCAGTCATTCACACGTTAAAACTTGGAAATCTGTCTAGCCAGATGAAGTGATCTTTTCTTTGTTTTTGTTCGGTTTTTGTTTTGTTTTGTTTTGTTTCTTCATGCCTCCAGGACTGGACACTGTTCTTTGTGCTTTCCAGGGTGATGGTGAGAATTTTTTGTGTGGGTTTTGGTTTGCATGTCTGATACGCCAGCATATCCAGAATGAAAGGTTCAGCCTGCCCACATGATGCTAAGAAGAGACACTTTCAAACTAGTTGGAGATTGCAGTGAGCACATTGTAATCAGAAATTGTTTTCCCTAGTGCTGTTGGAAAGCATCCCAGTGCCTTTATAGCTAACTGGGATTTTTCGTATTCTGAGGTTTTACTGAAGTTTTGAAAAGAGCCATATTATATAAATCACTGAATTTTTTTTTCCTGTGTAAAACTAAACCTATAGTTTAGTTTTAAAACATAATCTTGTTTGCATTAGAGTTCAGTGTTCCTTTGTGGTGGAAGCTGGCTTTCATATGGAGTGACTAAAATCTTTTTATTTGGTTCATTTCAAATCACAATTCTGATGGACAATTTGTATTGCAATGAGAACAAGACAATGAAGGGAAAATATCTGTGTATGGATGTACATATACATGCAGAAATCTGATTTTTAACATTTTAAATGTATGAGAAACAAAATAAGAAGTCTCCGACTTTGCCCAGTAGGACATTCAGTAAAAATGAAGTGAAATCTTGTGTTGAAAGAAAGCTCTGTTTCTAAATGACACTCCCACAGAGCGAAGCAATCACTACTGAGGAAGAAGAGTCTTTTCCATCGGACAGTAACTCCCTCCCCAGCTTGGAGGGAGGGAGACCTAAGGAAAAATGGAGATGCCGAATAGAACAGCGCAAATGTTCAACAGCAAAGGAAAAAGACTGGGCTATTTTGGGGGATGTTTTTCTGGGTATGTAATCTATTTTTTTTTTTAGACTGGAAAGCATTTTTGCAAGTGTGAATGACATCTGGCAGCACAGCGCAGGCTGACATTTTTCTTCTTTATTTTACAAAATGCTTTTAAAAGCCAAAGGCCACTCTGGTTCCTGAGCGGACATGACTGTCCTGATGGCCATCGGAGGACATTTTTTTCATGTATGATAGCATTGGGGTGTGGGTGGGGCGGGGGAGGTTGGGAGTTATCTAGTGTAATGAAGATAATTTGATATGAAAATATTTTGTATGTATATTTTTACTTTGTTTTCTTAAGTGCATTTTGCAGTTGCAGTAGCCCGAGGTAAGGTGTCTACGTGATGACTGTATGAGTGGGTGAAGTATTACGTTCCTCTGTTGCATCTTTTGAGATCCAAAATGCAAAGTGGGAGTCACTACAAAATAACCCTGCCCTGACGTGCGCATGACAGTGAAAAACAAGGACAAATACTTCACCCTTTTTCATACTATGATAAGTTATTCTGATATTAAATATTTTAATAAAAATGTTCTTGTTTTAACATGTTGCAGTTAGATAAATGAATGATGGTTGTATTTTATTTGAAATTATCATGGGTTTTTTTTTCCATCTCTTGGGGGAAAATATCAACTAATTTGTTCTGTATTATGAACACAAGCCAATGACAGGACAGTATCCATATAATTTCTTTAAAGTACCAAAGCTTGGAGTCCGGTCTGTACACGCATCAAAAATATATAATTAGCATATCCTGGGCAACTTCTCCAATTACAATTGCTTTAATTTATTATTATTATTTCATTGCTGTTGTTTTAATTGTCTGCAAATTAGAGCGCCTTCATTCCTTAAAAGCACTTTGAACAATGCCGAGCCAGCAGCCAAGAGGCTGCTGTAATTTATATTGAAAAGAAGGAGACTCACTCTTCTTTTTTATTTTACAATTGTATTTTAATAAAATTAATGACTGTCAGGAGTTCTTGACAGATTTAAAATAAAAGTTCGTTTCTAGCCATTAGTGATCATGTGGGTTCTGTTTGCCTTTGAAAGCTAGCCATGGGAGGGAGCAGCAGACAGGAGCAGCCTCACATGTGGGTCACGGAGCGGGATTGCTATAGTTGGATCAAGTTTGAATTCTGTCACTTTAGGCCACCAACCCACCTGTTAAGGCCCAGAGACAGAAGCACAACACGCACTGTTCAAATACTGGCTTGTACTAAATTCATTTTTCCATAGTTAATACAATAAGGCTTCTTTTCCATATTTGTTCATCTATGGATTTTAATTGCCTTAAAAAGAAACTTATCAGCATACAAAATAATGGGTTTTGCCTGGTGGGGTGGTGCACGCTTTTAATCCCAGTACTTGGGAGACAGAGGCAAGTGGATCTCTGTGAGTTGGAGGCCAGCCTGGTCTCCAAAGTGAGTCCAGGGCAGACAAAGGTATGCAGAGAAACCCTGTCTCAAAAAACCACCACCACCACCACCACCACCAACAACAACAACAGTAATAATAATGGGGTTTGTCATGACATTTCATACTTATATATTTTTAGTCTTTGTTCATACAGCACCCCATCCATTACTGCTATGTTCTGTACAGGAGAGAACCTTGGCTGGAAACAGGTAGCTCTGCATTGCAGTACTTGCTCTGCCCACACAACTGCATGATCCAAACTCAGTTTTCAGGGTTTTTATACGCAAAGCATGAGGAAGGAGCCAGACCTTGTAGACTCTGGGAGGGATTGAAATAATGGATGATAAACGCAGGGGCCAACAAGATGGCTCGGTGGAAAAGGCCATCTATTGCCGAGCCTGACAGACTTGCTCTCCAGAACCCACATGGTAGAAGGGTAGAATCAGCTCCTATAAGTCGTCCCCTGATCTCCACACTCATGGAGTAAAATCAATTAAGTGTGGAAAAAAAATGTTAAATGCCTACTACAGCGGCTGACAAACAGATGCTCAATAAAGGGAAAATAATATCACATGACGTCATCCGTCCACATGATGTGTGCGCAGAACACGGAAGTGTAGATGGAGTAGGAGACGCAATACCTTGACAGAAATCTTGAAGCATGGAAAAAGTTCTGACTTGAGAGACTGCAGTGGGGAAGTTAGTGCCAGAGGGAGAGCTTCAAGCGTGATCCATCCACTGCCGGCACTTTGAACCTCCGCACCACAGCATGAAGTAGGTCAAAGTGAGGGACCGCGAACACAGCAGCCACAGGCGCAGTGTGCTTAGTAATGTCCTTTGTTCAGTAGGCAAGGATTACTTGTCCTTCACACAGCTCAAGATGACTGAACTGTTGCCTGTGCTCCCTGCGTGCTCTAAATTTAGAGAAGTGTTTAGCACACAAGGGCCACGGGCCACAGTCCTCTCTTAAACTCATCCAAGCCAATGGCGTAGCAAGCAGAGACTAATAAACAGAAAGCAAGAATGAGCCAAGCAGACACCCACGGGGGGGGGGGGTTGGTGAGGGAGGTTACCTGTGCCCTGGAAGACATCAAGGAAGCGGGATGGGGTACAAGAACCATCACCCACCAAGCCCGGCCTGGAGCTTCGTCAGTAAAATCAGGTCTCTGCTATTCACCACCACGGCAGGTGAGATGCTTTGCAAGCCGCACTACACCCAAGGGTTTGTAGTGATTACAAGTGTATGTGCCACAGGACTTCATGGGCAGAACAGCCATCCTTTCTGGCAACATAGGTTGTGGTTGCCATGGAGCGTACACGGCCCCTTGTTTTGGGGGACACACGTTATGGTACCATTTAGGTCCTCCTGAGTACAAAGTGCTTCTTAGCTCAGGAATTCTTTGTGACAGGACCAGAATATGCTTGTTAGTCCCTGGGGATCCTAGCACGGAGACCTGTATTGGTTTGGGACACACACACACACACACACACACACACACACACACACACACACACACACACACACCATCAAAATTCCCTATTTTCTAAGGTGAAAAGATTGCCAGGATTTGGGGTGGGTGGGGGGAACAGTGTGTTCTCATAGAAATCTGTAGGAATCCATCTGGTATCAAGCACTCTAAAAGAGTTCATCCTGTGTAAAGAGTATAGAGATTTGAAAACAAATGTTAGTCCACAGTTAGTTTCTGAAAATGTTTGCCTGTAATACATCTAATATGGTTGTTCATTTTTGGATTTAATTTTAATTAATATACAATAGTTACACAGATTATTGGCAGTGTATGATATCTGCATCTATATATCGGTGTGTTGTAGAATAATAAAGTCAGGGTAATTAGCATATCCCTCTAAAGATTTGTTTCTTTGTGGTAAACATTCCGAGTCCTCTCATATGGATATCTTAAAGTATTTAAGTACTTTGAAGTTTACAATAAGTACATTATTACCAACGGGCTCTAGAACCTGTTCTTGTCTTTTTTTGTTTTTGGTTTTGGTTTTGGTTTTGGTTTTTTTGAGACAGGGTTTCTCTGTGTAGCCTTGGCTGTCCTGGACCCGCTTTGTAGACCAGGCTGGCCTCGAACTCACAGCGATCCGCCTGCCTCTGCCTCCCGAGTGCTGGGATTAAAGGCGTGCGCCACCATGCCTGGCTCTGTTCTTGTCTATTGTATCTTTGAACCATATCTCTTTTCTCTCTGTCCCTCCACATCCCCAATGCTACAATAATAATTATAAAACAAACATGGGGACACATATGTCTTCAACACACCAATTTCATCCCATTAGGATGTATATCCAGGGGTGACGTTTACATCACATTAGATAGCTATTCTGAAGTGCATGGTATTTAATCTATTTTGTTTGAGGGGATGCCATACTGATTTTTCGTAACTGTCCTAATTTACCTCCTGGAGTATGGATGGCTTCCCTTTCTGTCACATGCTTGCCAGCATTAGCTACCTTATGGTTTCTTCTACAAAAGCAGTCTCTTCTGGACTGAGGTGATGTTTCCTGTGGTATCCCCTAGTAAGTAATGATAGCAAATGCATTCTTTTCCTGGGGAAAATATGAACACTACTCCCTCCCCCTAATGCCATAACAACAAACCAAAGCACAGTTCTACCACCATTCACCCTGGGAGCCAATGGCTTTAGCAGGCTCACTTTATAGAGCATGGGTTAGGTAGCACTCACTGGAGCATAAGTGACCTCAAAGCGGCGGCACTTGACCCTGCATGGATGATGGCTTCCCCATACCACACAGGAGCCCCCCTTCTCAGTCTTCCAGGTCCACATACTCTAGCATCTCAAAATGTCGGGGGAGGAAGGGCCAGCTACTCATGTGAGTGTCTAGTGTGCAGTGTCCACCCCGAACTCGGGCCCCTCCTTCTGGAAATGAGTGTCAGAAGCTTGTGGCCTCCTTTTATGGAGGGAAGTCCTGTACCCCATATATCCTGGTCAGGTGTAGTTTTATACATCGCCAAGTCTGTGGATCATCTCTCACTCCTGTTGATCCGGTTGCTATAGCAATGGCTTTTCAGCTTGATGTAACTTAGCTCTTCTATTGCTTTTATAGAGAGATCTGAGGGAGTTGTGTCTGAACAACACCTCCACTGAGCCCAGTAATATAAGCTGTTCCTTCTGCTAGTTCCTTGGTTTGAGGTCTTATACTCAATTTGTAAAACTTTATTTTTATATATTTTACTTATATATTTATACATTTTAGTATATAGTTTATTTATATATTTTTTATTTTTATATACGGTCAGAGATTCAATGATTGGTTTGTTGGCTTTGAATAAAAGTTTAAACTTTCGAGCTTTACAAGACTGTAGGTACCTACAGTCTTTATATCAATTGTAGAGAAATTTATAAAGTTTCGAAGCTAGGAGATACAATGTCCCACGTCCCGTTCTCAGGAATCTTAGTCCCACATCTCAAGATGGCCTCGACCGGCAGGCTCTTTCCTGTGTTGACGAAGCTTCATGAACACAGATCTATTTGCCTAAGGCTTTGTAGTGTGGACACTGCTTCACGCCGGTTTCCCACGTCCAGTCCATGTTTATCTTTCCATCAGTATGTCTAGATCTCATTTTTAATATAAGAGGGTAAGATTTTTATTTTGGGGTTCTATTCTAATCTGTTTACCAGATGGTCATTGGTAGGCTTTGGGGGTCATCGATACTTGGTTTTAGTCAACATTGAGATTAGGAGCTTGCCCCTAGAAGATAAATGAACATGCTGTTGTCTCCCTCCAGAAAAAAAAAAAAGTCAGGAAAACTGGGTTGCCCTTGAGACATCTTGTTTACCCTAAGCAAGGCTGTCGTATAACACCGGCTGCAGGGACGGCCTTGTGCTACTGCGCCTCCGAGCACGCACTTACGGGCCTCCAGAGTGGACTCTCAGACACTGAACTAATGGGCCAAAGGACAGGGGCTTCTGAGTTCCTTGAGAAGTTGCGACAAATTCTCATTTTAAAATTCTACCGATTTACATTTCCAACCATTACGTGCTCCTGGCTTTCCTCGGTCCAGCCAGAACACTGAAAGCGACAAACCTTCCCAGATCCGACGTTGCGCGGCCTCGTTGCTGTGTCTCTGTACTTTCCAAGATGGGTAGCCCTAGGCAAGATTGTTGGCATTTCTTCTCTGTGAACTGTTTGTTCATAGTTTTTCTTCTTTTGCACTGAGCTCCTCCTCTGGTGACTTCCGCCGTGCAGCTGACTCACACCAGCACAGGCAGAACCACTTGCTGTTTTCTCCTTTCAAGCCTGTTTCACTTCCAGGCCACGGTCAGAGTAAAGTCTACAGCCCCATTCTCTGTTGGTTTTATGCTATATGAAGCTAACGTCCCCTGATAGGCTGTGACTCCAGTCCCTGTCCGTGTAAGGAAGGGGCTACCTGTTGAATATTCAGGACTCTTGTTTCCCTTTTAGAGCGATACTTATCTGTCCTTGGTCTAGGATCGCATTCAGCTGCCTGGCTTATGCCTCCCAGAACCACCTGCTAAGGACCCTCAATGCCCACAGAGGGTTCTCCTTCCCGCATTTACCTTCAGTCTAGAAAACGACCCACAGACTTGCCTGCAGGCCAATCTGGTGGAAGCTCTTTCTCAGTTAAGGTCCCAGCCCCATCTATTACACAAGGCTCAGGAAAATTACGCTTTTCTTATTTTTCTTTATCATCCCCTCACTTCATGTTTAATAGTTCCCTCTCATTTTTAGATTTTTTTTTACTTTTTAAAAATACTATCCCATTTTTAAAATAGATCCAAATATTTGAAGTACAAATTTCCATTGTGTACAAACACACACACATGTGTGTGTATATGATGTATGTATGTATTTATGTATACTCATATATTCACACATATATAATATATATTATATATTTAACTATATACATAAAAGTATGTTTTCTAAATATAATTTTCGTCTTGGAGGCTTATTGCTGAATAAGCTCGCACTTTCTAACACTTTTCCTGGACTCCTTTTTTTTTTTTTTTTTTTTTTTTGTATTTTTGGTTGATTTGTACTACTCGCTAATGATCTGTCTAGCTTTAAACTCGTGTAGCCTGGCAATATCGTGGTCCTCAGTAATGGCTTCCTCCTTCATGGAGCTCAGGCTTGACTTCTAGAGAGCCAGAATACCCTCGGTCAATCAAAATGGAGCAGCTGCGGAGAACTGATAACCTCTATGCCATGTTCACCTTCTCACAGACAGTTAAGCTTAAATGTGCACTATAAACGTCTTCAGCCAACCAGCCCAACCGTTAATCAGTAAAGCCTTAACGACCTCTGCCTGTTGGATATCCTAACTCCCCAAAGGACTGTCAATTTAACCGTAACTACCTAACAACCGCCAAGCCAGACTTTACGAGCCACTGTTGAGAGTTCAGCTATTTAAGGCTGATTTTTTAAAATTATTGGCATTTCATGGCATGTGCTTGATCGCTAGTGCTGTAAATAACCAAGAATCAGGGGGGAAAAATTACTATGTCATCTTTCTTCACGTGGTTAGATCACTGCCTGTTCATTCTTCTCAGTCGGCCCAAGCTAAATAGGTCAAACAAGGTCAGCTCTTGATAGGGTGCAGGACTCTAAGCAAAGAAGGACGAACAGCAGGAAGCCAGGGCAGGTCATTGGATTGCTGGGCTGGTGTCCAGAACCCCAAGAGCCTCCAGGAAGCCACGACTCTAGCTGGGTCGCATAGGTGACCCCCTGTTCTGGTTTGTGGGGTTTTTATAGGTCCTTTTCCCTCCCAGCATTCCCAAAGGAAGGAGGGTGTCACAGCTTGGCAAGTACTTATCAGTAAAGATACATAAAGGAATCTAGTGTCCTATGGCTAATGGCTGCAGAACAGGTGCCAAGGGCTCAGAGGCTCCAACTTTCTTTGAATCTCCTTTGTTGATCTCTTCCCTGAGGGGAGTGTCCCCCATTTGGATTTCAGCTGAGGGTCCAGGCCAGTGCTAACTGGCCATTGCTAGGGGAGCAAAGCAATAGTGAGGCAGGGCAAGTCCCTTTGATGTGGCTTCCTTATCTCAGGAGGGCAGAAAGGAATGTGGCCACAGGACTCCACCTGGCCTAGGGGAACTTCCTGCAGCTGTGCTTAAGTTTCTCTGCTGCTGTGTCTTATGACTTGTCACTGTGATCCTGAGATACGGAGTTTAAATTCTTTCGCTTCACAGGATCTCCAGGAGCTGGAGTTACAGACAGTTATGAGCTGTTCAAATGGGTGTGGCAAAGAAAGGTAGCTGGCTGCACTCGGGAGGCAGAGGTGGATCACTGTGAGTTCGAGGCCAGCCTAGTCTACAAAGCCAGTCCAGGACAGCCAAGGCTATACAGAGGTCTCGAAACCCTCCCCCAAAACAAAACAAAACAAACAAACAAAAAAACCCAAAGGTAGCTGAATGTGAAGAGCTGCAAACTCTCCTAAGTACAAAAGCATCTCCAGCCTCTCCCAGCCTCATTCTTGCTGTTTTTATGGTAGAGTTTTGGTTTGGTTTTTTGTTGTTGTTGTTGTTTGTTTGTTTGTTTGTTTGTTTGTTTTTGTAGGCCTACCTAATACTCAACATTGCTTTGTTGTCCCAGTAACTTAATCTTCCTACTTTAAATACCTCTTGGGGTGGGGGAGGGGGGAACTCAGTCTATGTGATGAGGTAGACAAAGCCATGGACTATCAAGGCTTTCTCCAAGACCCTGGGCTTAGGTAGGTACAGATCTCCTGGCAGGGTGAGCTGCAGGAGGTCTCCGCTGTTCTCAGGTGGTGGTTGGAGTGATGCATTGATTCCCTGTGTAGAGACTGTCCTTGTGTTATTCCACTGCTGACGTCTGCAGCTGCAGAGAGCCGGGTACAGACAGCTGAGGACCTGGGTATTGTTAACCTGTCTCAGTGTTTAGTAAACATCATTCTCCATCATTTCCTGGTTGGTTGAATAAGAAGTTAAATGGCCTAAAGCAAAGGCAGGAGAGGGAGACAGAGCTCCCGGCAGAGACAGGGACTCTGGGAAAGAAAGAGGAGCAAAAAGATTTGCCTGGAGACACGGAGGAAATAGGATGCATGAAACTGAAGAAAGCTGAAGAACCACAGGGCAGAACAGACATTAAACATAGGTTACAAGAGCTGATTGGGAACAACAGTAAGCTAAGGCCTAAAGCTACCATAAATAAATAACAGTCTCGTGTCATTATTCAGAGCTGCGGCAGACATGGGAAGTCCGAACAGTTTCAGATAGTGACATAAACATGCAGCTACCCCCTTCTGAGACTTATTGAGACTTATCAAGACTCTCCAGCTGATGGCTGCAGTACAGTCTTTCTAGCAGACCACAACCCTCTCCCCTACAACCCTCATGGACCAGGAGAGCAGTCAACTTCCTGACTGACCTTGGCCTTGAAGAGCCATAGCTAAGGCTCCACACATGCTTGGGAAGAAGGCCAGAACACTGGAACTGGCGTGCCAAGTTGCCAGCTGGTGACCCTAGACCTCCACCCTAGCACCAAACCATTAAAGCAAGATAAAGTTTGCTTTTGCTCCATTGCCACAGGTGAAGACAAGAGTCAGATGCTGTGAGTGCGGGGCTGGGTCGGAACTGCTGGGAAGACAGTAGGACTGGGGCAGTCCAATTTTCTCCAAATCTTTTTTTTTTTCTTCCTAAAACACTACAGATGCAGAGGCATGATGGCTGAAGAGGCAAATGCCAGGGCAGGAATGAAGTCAGCCAGGATAGAGAAGGCAGTGGGCAGGCTTGGGCTTCTTGTGTAAGAGAAAGGTGGAAACCAGGGGAATGTCTCAGTCATCCAGGAAACTGGTCATCTGGGGAACTGATTTGCGGCAAAGTGCTTTCAGGAAAACGGTTTGAAGCAACTCAACAGTCTGCAGTCAGTCCAGGGATTCCCTTCAACTCAACAGTCTGCAGTCCAGGGACCTTTGCCGGTTCCCCAGTTTATTTTTAGAGTTCTCAGAGTCTAGCAAGTGTCATCTAGCAAGAGGAAACCCTGATACACGTGATGATATGTGTGACGTTGTATTGCCCAGTTGTGATTTTTAAAAATATGCATTGCAGAACTCAGAGTTGTTCTGCCTGACCCCTACATATGTTGAATGTTGTTGCATTTATTTGCTGAGTGATGTGAATGTAAAAGTAACTTTTATTCTCCTGTTTCAATTGTCTTGGAGGATTACTGCCTCCTTCTGCTAACCTAGGCCTAGTCCTGAAAGCTTCTAGCCTCTGTACAATCTAACCTAGGCCTAGAATGTTTTCAGCCTGTACTAGAGTGATCATAATACCAAGGTACAGTGCAGAGCTATAGTAATAAAAACAGTACGGTACTGACAAAAAAAACCACCAACAACAAAAAACAAAAAACAAAAGAAAACCCACGTAGATCAATGAAACAGAATAGAAGACTCAGACTTAACCTCACATAGTTACAGCCACCTAGTAGTTGACAGAGATACAAAAAAATATACACTGAAGAAAAACCATCTTCAGCAACTGGTGTGGGAAGACTGAATGTCTACATGGACAAGAATTAAATTGGACCCATATCTATCACCCTGTATAAAAGTCAGACTCAGCCAGGCGTGGTGGCACACGTCTTTAATCCCAGCACTCGGGAGGCAGAGGCAGGCAGATCGCTGTGAGATCGAGGCCAGCCTGGTCTACAAAGGGAGTCCAGGACAGCCAAGGCTACACAGAGAAACCCTGTCTCAAAAAAACCAAAAAAAAAAAAAAAAAAAAAAAAAAAAGTCAGACTCAAATGGACCAAAAGCCTCATGGTGAAACCTGAAGATGATGGAAGAAAAGGTGCATTACCTGCAAGATCAAAGCATGTGACGGACTCTCTGCCGAGGACCCCCTCCTCGGGAGTTAAAGCCAACCGTTGACAAATAGAGCTTTATTGGAGGACAAGGCTTCTGTGCATCACAGGAAGCAATCCATCAACTTACTGAAGCAAAAGCTCCGAGTGGGAGAGAACTTTGCCAGCGATCCATCTGAGAGAGGATTGATATTAGAAATATACAAAGAACTCAAAACCTGAAAGTTACAATTTTTAAAAACAGGCCACAGATCTGAACGGAATCCCCCAGAAGAACTAAAAACGCCTAAGAACTGTCTCAGAACTCGCTCACCCTCCTCAGCAATAGAGCAATGAAAAGCAAAACTACTTTGGGATCTCACCTTAGCCCAGTCAGAACAGCAAAGATGCATGGAAGTTGGGAATCTTCACTGGTTATTGGTGGGACTGCAAACGGGTGAGACCACCGGGGAAATCAGTGTGGAGAATACTCAAAATACTAAACGTGGATCTAACTTGAGCCAGCTGGGCATATGCCCGATGGACTCAACATCCTACCACAAAGAAACTTGCTTTCTCATGTTCATTGCTGTTCCACTCACAGCGCTCAGGAAATATAAGCATCAGCTGTTAAACAAATGAGAAAGTGTACGTATGCACAGTGGAGTGTGGAGTTCTATTCAATGGAAAAGAAAAACGGAATAACGAGGTTTTCAGAAAAACAATTTATTGAATGAAGCAACCCTGATAGATAAACGTCACATGTCCTCTCCTGTGCATCCTAGCTCTGAACCTTTAGATTTGAAATCATTCTTTACTATGTGTCCATACATACACATTATAACAAATATCTAAGAGGAAAGTTTCCAAAGATGAAATAGGACCAACCATATAGCTCAGCTGGAACCACCTGCCAAGCCCAGTGACCTGAGTGTGATCCCTCGAACGCACATGGAGGAAGGAGAGAACTGACTCCCACAAGTTGTCTGCGGACCTCAGCACTAGCACCCATACCACCCCCCTCAGCACTAGCACCCATACCACCTCCCTCAGCACTAGCACCCATACCACCCCCCTCAGCACTAGCACCCATACCACCCCCCTCAGCAGTAGCACCCATACCACACCCCCTCAGCACTAGCACCCATACCCCCTCAAGCACTAGTTAATTTTAGAAGATATTGGGCACCTTTCACTTGGGAAATGGGAATTTCTTTTTGCCTTTTTATGCTCAATTCACTTACTGGTCCCGTTCTTCCTTACCCAAACACATGTAACCAGTTATTAATGTTTTCTCAGTAGAATGAACTCAGCAAAAAAGAAATCAGGTGACATTTTAACCTGTAACCTCCCTGGAGCCCTCATACACACACAGCTGCAAGTAGGGTATATGGCCACCAGGTGGCGACATCCTGTAACTCTGACGCTAAAACTAGTCTTTTACAAACCTAGGCCTGACCAAGGGTGTCAAAATGTCCTGAGATCATTTTTCAAATACAGATTCTTCGTCTCTGTCCCAGACTTGTTCAATGTTGTGGAATGTTTCTTTAATAGTTTTCAGGTAAGTGTGAGTCACATCTGGTCATCAACATTCTTAATACAAACACATATTTAGATGTTGGTAAACGTTCAGCTGTGTCTGGTCAGTACTGACTTGACTGCTCCATGCCCTGTGACTGGTGTGTGTGGTATCTTCAGCTACAGGGTCTTACCATCGAGCTCTGCTGGGCTACCAGGCCAGCATGAAAGTGTTGGTAACTCAGAGGGAAAGGCTTTCCTTGGGGAACTGGAGTTGCAGCAGAAGTGTGGCCATTGCTGGAAGAGCCTTCTGAAGCAAAGACAACCTCATGGCTCCTCCCTTCCTCCAAGCTCCTCATCTCTGAGCAGTATCCCCTAGGCTCTAAAAGGCCTTTCAACAAAGTAGGGGCACACACCTTTAATGGGTGGCCAAGACAGAAAGATCTCTGTGTGTTTAAGGCCAGCCTAGTCTACAAGGTAAGTTCCAGACCAGCCAGGATACAGATTCTGTCTCAAAAGAGGAAGAGAAAAAGAAAAGGAAGAGGAGGAAGAGGAGGAGACAAGGAGGATGAAGAGGAGGGGGAGGAGGGGGAGAAGAAGAAGAAGAAGGAGAAGGAGAAGAAGGAGAAGGAGAAGGAGAAGAAGGAGAAGGAGAAGAAGGAGGAGGAGGAGAAGGAGAAGAAGAAGGAGAAGGAGAAGAAGAAGGAGGAGAAGAAGAAGGAGAAGAAGAAGGAGAAGGAGAAGAAGAAGGAGAAGGAGAAGAAGAAGGAGGAGGAGGAGAAGAAGAAGAAGGAGAAGGAGAAGAAGAAGGAGAAGGAGAAGAAGAAGGAGAAGGAGAAG
>OU015749.1:27565572-27584888 GCA_907169655.1 Acomys percivali | reverse complement strand
CACACACACACACACACACACACACACACACACACACACACACACACTCTCGAATGATAGTAATAATAAGGTGAACATGGGTTGACTACTGGAATACCTTTTTTTTTTTTCTTTAAAGTGTCACATTTAGTTGCTGCAGGTCCTGCTACAGGACCACAGGTCCTGGAAAGAAGTCAGGTGACAGGGACGCTCTTGCCCCATCAGGCTTACCTGCAAATGGAAGAAGACGGTGAGCAGCAACCAACTAAAATGATTCCACCTGTGCTGAGTGATGCAAAGCCCTGGCTAGAGCCAGAGAGGCTGGGACAAGACGGGGAGATGTCAATCAACCAGTTTGGACAGAATTGTGAGGGTTACTGAATTCCATAATATCTCTGAAATGTTTCCATCAGACCCATACGACAAGAAAGAGCCAGTCTAGCGAAAGCTGACAGGAGGATTGGTGCCGGAGAGTTGATGCTGTCAGAATCCTGGCAGGTGCTCCACTTGGTGTGTATTCTAGGAGCCAAAGGAAGAGCCAGCCAGGATGTGACATCTTCACTGTCAAGTTCATTGGACTCGCAATCATCCAGGAAGTTGGTGAGGTGCATGAGAAACTGTGTCTGAAGGAAACACTTGGAGGTGGACCACTTCCTCCCACTGGTTAGGGGCCCGGAGAGGGTCAAAGGCAAAAGCAGACCAAGAAAGGCCGTGGAGAACTGCACTACTTATCCCGCTGTTCACCTCCACCGAGAGTGTTCCTACCACCAACTCTGAACTAAGCCCTGTGAGACTGCGATCCCAAATTGACCCCTCAGCCCTCAGTTGTTTCTGTTGGCATTTGGTCACAGTGACACCCAGTGCTGACTACACACCGTGCTTAAAGTACAGGCAGGTAAGCTGTCGTAGGGATGGGCCAGACTGGAGCACACATGTGCTCATAGCCACTGTAAGGACAACTAGATCCAGGCTAGAAACCATTGTTTGGTGATGACAGCTGCGTCAAAAAGAATGTAATAAAGTAATTGCTGAAACAGCAAGATTAAGAGAGCCAGAAGGGGAGCTGGAGAGATGGTTCAGAGGTTAAGAGCCCTATCTGCTTTTCCTGAGGTCCTGAGTTTAATTCCCAGCAACCACATGGTGGCTCCTAACCATCTATAATAAGATCTGGTGCCCTCTTCTGGAGTGCAGGAAGAACATTGTATACATAATAAATAAATGAGAGAGAGAGAGAGAGAGAGAGAGAGAGAGAGAGAGAGAGAGAGAGAGAGAGGATAGCTTAGGATTCCATTTCTTTGAACGTCAAGAAGACTCTAATGAAGAAAAGCCAGAGAAGGCCAGTGAAGGAAAAGGAAGCATAGAAATAAATCACTCATAGAATGGCCACTGTGGATGCAAACCATGGCTTACCCTGAGGAAGGAGGAGGTGATGGTCACTCTGTCATCACTCGCCCCCCCCCCCCATCTTAGCTCCTACCAGTACCTTCCTGGAAATGAACCAAAACAAAAGCCACTACAGAGGGAAGCCGCATCACCGTGTCCCCAGGGCTCCTGCCTCCAAGGCCAGGAGTTGGCATCGAGATGAGCTTTGGAGGCTGTGTGGGAGAGAAGATGACTTGGCTCAAATGTCTCTTATATAATGTCTTTTACCAAACAGTAATAGGCCAGAGAGGAAACACTTGCTAACACCCACTCAGTCTGTTTCCTGACAAATAAATACTCAAGATCCCTGGGTAAGAAAAATGTAGTGGGGCCCATAGCTCACACTTGTGTTACAGAGAATGTGACTTTTTTTTTTTTCTTCTTGGAAATAAATGTTTGTCTTTCCATGACAGTTGATGGTATCTAAAATTGACCTAGATCTCTATTGTACATATAATGTCATTAAAATGGATCAAAAAAGTATTGTAAGTTTACAGGGAGTTTTCTAAGTGGTATCCTGGGAAGGCTGTGATGGTATTGAAGGTGGTTCTTATATGATTGATTTGATGGTCATTTTATGAACTTCATCTGGACCATCTTCCCAGGTAATTTCTTTGAGTCTTCAAACATCCTACTCTGTCCATATGTTATTCTTTACCTATTCCCTAGTACATGCTGGGTAAGGGTAGAAAATTACACCCACAGTGCTTAAGACCATACCACAAACTGGGCCACTGCCAGTCCTACACACCTTCAAAAAGTTACAGAGCCCCTTAGGTTTTTTGTTTTGTTTTGTTTTTGTTTTTCATCTTCCAAACAGTTGATGGCAATGTGGGTGGGTGAGACGCCTGGAATCTGAAATTCAAAATGTTTCAAAATTTTTAACTCTTTGACTACTGGCATAATGGAAAATTCCACACAAGGACAATGTGTAAGTCAAAAATTGCTACACATGTTGCATAGACTTCCCCTAAGACTGTGTGTATTAGTTACTTTTCTGTTCCTGAGATAAAATATTCTGACCAGCCCAGTGGTGGTGGCTCTTGCCTTTAATCCCAGCACTCGGGAGGCAGAGGCAGGCAGATTGCTGTGAGTTCGAAGCCAGCCTGGTCTACAAAGTGAGTCCAGGACAGCCAAGGCTACACAGAGAAATTTGTATTTGATAAAATACAAAAGACTATGGGAGGCATTATCTATTCAAACCACTACACAGTGCATAGTAAACATAAACACATTTCATGCTTAAAGTTGAGCCTTATATTAGGATTTTTTATTTGTTTGTTTGTTTGTTTGTTTGTTACTGTTATAAGATACACAGCAACTTAGCAGAGAAGGATCTTAGTTTGGCTCACCGTTCAGGGGTGCATCCCATCATGATGGGCAAGTCACGGCAGCAGGAGCTGAGGTGGCCAGTCCTAGTACACCTGTAGTCAGGAGGCAGAGACGGGTGGATGCTACTGTCAGCTCGCTCGCTTTCTCCTTTTCCTTCAGTCCACGGTGTGTTCCTGCCATGTTAAAAGGTGGATCTTTCCACTTGAATTAACCTGATTTAGATCATCTCCCACAGGCGTTTCCATGGGATTCTCAGTCCTTTCAAGGTGACAGTCAATATTGATCATCACATTTTCAAGATTCTATCACATATGCATACCAAGAGGAGGGAGGGAAAGAGGGAGGGAGGGAAAGAGGGAGGGAGGGAGAGGGAAAGAGAGAGGGAGAGAGAGAGACAGAAACAGAGAGAGATATTCCAAAATAATTTTAAAAGTCCAACTAACCCAAACATGTGTGCTAACTGTTTTGGATATGGGATATTGACTTGCAGCGTGTATCCCATCATATGGATCGTCACAAGAACTGCATCAGTACTGTTTTCTGAAGGCTCAGACCATTACCTGGTTCACTCTGAGCAATAAGAAGCTTGCCCTTATGTGGAACCAGAAGATTCTATGTGGCCCTCTGGGGTCAGGCCAACACTGTAACCAAGCTGTATCTTCCCTCCACCTGAGGTGGCTTCTCACTCACAAGCACTCTTCATTCCACAAACAATTGTAAGAAGTTCACCTGAGATACCAGAAGAACTAAAATTGGGTTTCAGGGTCACCGGGTCAAAGGTTAATAAATAGGCCTACAGGAGATAATTTAGCCAGCAACCAGTCTTTCCACCTACAAGAGATAAGGTTGAGAGGAAACTGGCCCAGAGAGAGAGAGGGAGCAAAGAAAACCAGAACCAGCTATGATTTTGGCACCCTCTCACAACCAATCATTTTAAAGCACAGTACCTCTTTCGTATCTCAACCAATAGGTGCTTGCAAGGCCAGAACTCCCCTGCTCTTGGGCACTCTGGGAGGGAAAGGAACCTATAGATTTACCCTCACCTCTGAGTCCAGGGCTCTTTCCAGATACCACTGTGTTGGTGACAGTCAAAGCCTGGCTCAAGTCGAAAATTAAAGGACCCTGTGTGTATTGCATCATGATCAAGTCCTGGTGGTCTTGGGGCATCTTGTGATGTGGGCACAATGCACCAGGTTTTTAGCCTCTTTGTGGGCTTCTAATGCCTGGTTGCCCTTGAATTCCTTAGATATATTTTGGACTCAACTCTTACTGTAAGCTCCTGTGTGGGAAGGATTGTAAGCTTTGACACAGGTGAAAGCAGTCTTGGCGGGCTTTGTCCTTGGACACACCATGGATACTTCCTGAGATTAACCTTGAGATAGACTGGGTGGAGCCATCCTGGGCCTGGAATTCAGGAAGCGGACTGGGGGACTCCACCTGGATTATTGTGTTTCTAGTCAGACTTTGTTTAGGACAGAAAAGCAGATGTCACTGAGATGGTAAGAACATAGAAAAGGCTGCTGCTTGAGGGGTCGGGGAGACTGGAGGGTGAGGTGTCTTGGGCCTCAGAGTGTGTCAGCATGGTAGACAGAAGAACGGCCTGGCCTTCTGCCAGGAAGCTTATTTGCAGTCTCAAGACCCAGAGTGCGTCTGAGGCAGCTTCACACTTGTTTATAACAACCAACAGCTAGATTTCTAAAAATTTTGTGGGACACTAGATAAACACAGTCATCACTAAAAATTAAACTATACAAATTCACAACTGGAATTATATTAAAGTTGAAGGTAGTTTTCAAGACTGCTTTCAGAACCTAGAATCCATCACATAAAAAATGGATGTGCTATTTGCCTACATCCTGCATGCCCTCTGTAAGCCTTAAGTCATCTCTAGGTGACTTATGATGCATAAGACAAAAAAAAAAAAATACTATGTAAAAAGATGTCTCATTGTATTGTCTAGGAAACAATAACAAGAAGAAAGCCTGTGCAAGTTCAGCACAGATGCCTGCATTTTTATTTACTTAGTTATTTGTTTTTTCATATTTTTTATAATGAATTGGTTGGGTCCACAGGTGGGAAGACCAGACAAACATTCTCACTCCTTGCTTCCTACTTATTTTCTTCCAGTTATCAGCCCTGATGTTGCAGTTCCTTCAGTCTGCTGCGTGTGCCCATGCAGTGGGAGGTATAAACAGGGGCCACAGCAGTGTCCCAGGGAGGTGTCACCGCACAGCCAGGGGATAACCTGTCTGCAGCAGGTAGAACGGCTCAAACCAGTCACACTGAAAAGTTCCACCAGTCAAAACTTGGTTTGTTAACTATAGTTTTCTTTTAACATTGTATGTTTCAGGGATCAGCAAACTATGACTGGAAGGCAACTTGCCCTTTCTTCCCGTGAAACTCATGAGCTAACATTGATTGTTTTGTTGTTGTTTAATGCTTAGGTGAAAAAAGAAAATGATATTGCTTGGCACGTAAAAATTATATTACATTCACATTTTCAGCATCCCCAAATAAAGGTTTTTTTTTTTTTTTTTTTTTTTAGGGTTTACAATTGCTATTATTAGTATGTTATTATTAGTGTGTGGTGTATGTGTCTGTCTGTGTTGTGTGTGTGTGTGTGTGTGTGTGTACACATTCATAGTGTGCATTTGGGAGCACATGCAACTGCTCACACTTAGAGGTGAGAGGACACTTTTATGGAGTCAGTCTTCTCCGTCCACCTTTACATGGGTTCTGAGGATTGAACTTAAGTGTCCATCAAATCCCCTTACCTACTGAGCTTCCTTGCCAGCCCACAAATGAAGCTGCATTGGAACAAGGCCATCCTGACCACTGTTAATTGCTCTGCAACGGCCTTCTTAAGTACTTGCAAACAGGGGCCATATGGCCTGCAAAGCCGAAACATCTACTGTGTCATTCTTTAAGGCAGAAATAGTTTTTCTGATCTGGTCTAGATTTAAGAGAATGAGGAGAAAATAAATGCTAAGAATGAGAGATTCTTAAATGTTAAAATTAAGGGCGTGCCATGTCTTATAGTGCTACTACATTAGGACTAAACACACAGACTGGAGGGAGAACCCGAGACCTTTTCACCCAAGTCAGCAAAGAAACCCCTCCCACCACTGCCAAATCAGTGAGGTTCTGACGGTTTTTCATGGCTTCACTTTTTTTTTTTTTTTTTTTTTTTTTTTTTTTTTTTGGTAATCAAGACAGATGAAAACACCAACTGAGACGTGTGATGTGAATGCGCTTTGCTCAATTAGACAGCATGGAAGCATTTATACAGAACGTTCTGCTGTTAGGACGCTGTTGCCAGCAATGGCCGTCTGACATCCACAGTGGAGAAGGTCAGCAGAGCAGGAGGCAGAGAGCGGTGGCAGGAACCCATCTCTCTAGACAGCTAGTAGAATCTCCCTGGGAGAATTCTTTGGAATTCTGGAATCTATCATTACCTTCCAAGAGATTTGTTTGTCAAGCCCTGTTTAATTGTAGGCCAATCCAGTAGGTAGCACCATCATAGCTCCAGGCTCTGGGCCTCAGCTTCCAGCCCGGTGCCACACAGCTTGGCTAGCATTTCCAGGGGAAGCCAGAAGAAACCTGCTCCTTGACCGTCTGGATCTAGAGTTAGAAGGGTGGCTGTCGCACAGAATACAGGTACGGGAGCTGCCAGGTGCAAGCCCCAGCCAGTGCAAGGCCTTCAGGGAACCAGAAGAAACCTTTTTTCTCTCTTTTGTTTTCCCACATTCCTTCCTTTGGGAGCTGTATATTTAAGGACCAGCATATTCTAAGGCACACAAAGGGACCTTTAGAAAGTTGTTACCCTGGCCCAGAGGATGAGAAAGACCCAAAGAGATCCTAAGTTTACATCTCATGCGGATCACCAGCACAGACACATACTAATAACTAAAAATGACGTAAACAAACAAGAGACAGCTAGAAACACAGCAAACTCAACTCTAATTCCCTGAGTTACCATACTGTCAGACTCAAATGTCTTGTTTTTTATTTTTGTTTGTTTCTTTTTCGAGACAAGGTCTCTCTGTGTTAGCCTTGGTTGCCCTAGACTCGCTTTGTAGACCAGGCTGGCCTCGAATTCACAGTGATCGGGCTGCCTCTGCCTCCTGAGTGCTGGGATTAAAGGCGTGCACCACCACGCCCCGCCCTCAACTGTCCTGTCTTAAACAACAAGTCACACAGTATATCAAGGAGCAGGAGAGCAACAAAATGTGGCCCCTTCGAAGAGAAAAGGTGGAAAGCAACTGTCTCTGAGGATTAGCAGATGGTGGGCTCATTAAGCAAACACATGAAAGCATCTGTTTTAGAAGAGCAAAGTAAGGTGTAGATGAAGTCAGGGCCTAGAGCCCAGCAAAGAGACAGAAAGCTTAACCACAAACAAGAAGAACCCTGGGACCTGGGATTGCAGTGGCTGGAACAGGGGCAAATGGAGCAAGCGGAAACAAACAGTGAACTCACAAGCCAGCTGAGATGGTGAATATGAAACACGTAAAGGTTAAAACAAACAACAACAGCAACCAGAGCCCAAGGAAATAATAGAACACCATCAAAAGAGATGGAGGAGGAGAGGAAAGTGGTGCTGGTTTGAATAGAAATGGCCCCAAAGGCTCAAAGGTGGCGGCATTATTAGGGGGGTGTGGCCTTGCTGGAGGAAGTGTGTCATTGTGGAGGTGGCCTTTGAGCTCTCAGATGCTCAAGCCACGCCCTGTGTGGCTCAGTGTCTTCCTCTTGTCTGCTGATCCAGATGTAGAACTCGCAGCTCCTTCTACAGAACCATGTGTGCCTACCTGCTGCCATGCCCTGCCATGACTAAGCCTCTGAAACCGTAAGCCAGTCCCAAATGTTTTCCTTTATAAGAGTTGTCAAGGTCATGGTGTCTCTCTTCACAGCAATAGAAACCCCAAACTAAGAGAAAAGGGAAGGAGGTGGGAAGACAGAGATGAAGGAGAATGAATTGTTTTAAAAAGAGAAGAAATAAAAAGTTGAAAGGAAAGGATGTGTGTGACTGCTCCTAGGTATGGTGAAGGAGAAAGTTTACTACAGAAATGTGGAAGAGGCCTGAAGAGATGGCTCAGCCATTAAAGGTTTAGCTCACAAGCAAAAATAGAAGAAATGGCGGGAGAGCAAAGTCAGGTGCGCCTGGGAGTGGGCGGGGAAGAAGAGGGTGAGTGGGGAACCTCACAAAGTGAAGCAGCCAGGAGGCCAAAGGTACAAAAGGGCAGGTAACCAAACTGCGGGGTGGGGGTGGGGGTGGGGGTGGGGGTGGGGGCAGCCTGAGTATAAGAGCCAAATATACCTGTAACAGGTAGAGACTGAGGATGTTGGCAGAACCTGGTGGCCAGGTCCACTCTGGTATGTTAAATAGATACCTCAATCTTTTGTGCTGGGTTTGAAACTTAACCAAGAGAAAGAGGGGAACAAAGAAGAGGAGAGGAAGAAAGGAAGGAGGAGGAAGAGAGGAAGGGGGGTGGGGAGAAGAGGGAGGGAGAGAGGAGCCAGCAGGCATAGTGGCATAGGCCCATAATCCTAGCATCAGGAGGCTGGAATGGGAGAATCAAGAGTTCCAGGCTAGTCTGAGCTTTGTATGCAGAGAGACTTTGTTTCAAAATAAGAAAGAAAACAGTTAGCACAAAGGTATAAGGGGATGGTTCAGAGGTGGAGGAAAGCAAGCACGCTGCACCCTACTAGTGGGGAGGTAGCCTTCAGGTAAAAGCACACCCACATTCCAGGATGTTGTCTTCTTTCCTGATCCCAGAGCTCCAGTGGGCACTCTACTGTCTCAGGGCCACACTGCATTTTCTCCAGTCTGTTCCCTTCCCAGATGCTCCGGAAAACCGCTCCACATCTCCTTTTCCTCCTCCCTCACAGTGAACTGCCTTCACTATTCCCCAAGAAAACAGAAGCCACCACAGCAGTCTTCGACAACCACCACACCCATCTGCAAAGGCGCTCTGGTCTCTGGGTTTTCACTAGCTCATCTGCCTGAGGCAGACACTTTACTAGCAAGCATGCAAGGAATATTGTGATAATAGGCTGGCAACAGAATTTCTTTTCTTTCTTTCTGCTTTCCTCTGTGCCATTGGAGGCTGGAAAAATGCACACAAGGAAACAAGGACTCCCCTGCCAAAGGTTTCTTGGGCACGGGAAGCTGGGGGAATCACTCTGATGTCTTCAGGCAGAGGGCTGTGAAGGGACTCCCTGGTCATTTGACTTTCTTCAAGGACTCTACGAGTGAAAACAAAGAGGAGGTGAACTGAGAACATTTTGAACCCGGTATTTTGCTCTGCATAGCAGTACATGCCTGTAATCTCAGCACTCTAGATGTTGAGTCCACAGGACTGTGAGTTCAAGGTCAGCCTGGGCTATTCGGGTAGACTCTGCAGTTTTAAAAAAGAAAAATAAATAAATAAAGGAGTACGGAAACTAAATGGCTATATGAAAGATTTGTTTTTATTCTACATCTGTGTATGTGCCTACACCAAGTAGTGCAGCGGTCAGGGGATCCTCTGGAGCTGGAGTTACAGGCTGGGAACCAAACACTAGTCCTCTATAAGAGTATCAATCTCCCTTAACGGCTGAGCCAGATGTCCAGCCCCTAAATGGATGTTTGGTTTTTTTTTTTTTTTCCCTTAACCACTATATTTTATTACAACTTATTAACCGAGCGTACGACTTATAACCTGACTAACCAAAACAAAAGGAAAAGAGGATTAAGGAACACAACAACAAAATCGCAAGAATATCACTTCCGAGGAACGATTCTCCTGGCGTGATCAGCCGAATTTCTTCTGCTGGAACTTGGAGTAACTAAATGGATGTTTTAAAGATGCTTTCTCACCTGTGGTAGGATTCAAGGAATCAGTGTAAGTAATCGCATTTCAGATAATAGAGCTGTTAGCAAAGGGAGCGCTGTTGCCTGAGGCCTAACTGTCACTGCAAGAGGCAGGAGAGAAGGGCCAAGCAAGATCCAAGCTTTAGTGCTCATGGTGCAAAAACCAAAGAGGACAGGAGCGCGCCTGGCCTGGCCTCAGCACATACGTTTCGATTCAAAGAACCACAGTGCTGAAAAACATAAATGAAATCAGTTCCAACGTTTACTCAGACAAGGGGGAAAATTGCCAGCAAGCGTGGAGGGAACTACCCTTCCAGAGCACAGCCAATCACCTCAAATCCTCTCAGAGGCTCCTTCAACCCAGACTGACCGCAGAAATCCCTGCTGGCCTCAAGCCTGCCTGCTCAGCTTCCACCGCACATCCCTCCTAAAGTGTCGCTCAGCTCCTCTCCTCTCCACCCTCCCTCAGCAGGCTTAGGCTTCTCCATTTTGTGTTTTCAAGAAAAACCCTTGTCCTCTCCAAAGTAAACATTCTGTGCTTACTTCCTCAGCAATGTCTTGGGGCACAGTTGCCCCAGGTCTCCAGTATAAAACCCTCAGGTCCCAGACAACAGAATTCTCTTTAGAGAGGCAGAAAGATGCAGGAAGGGCTGGGGCCACAGAACATTCATGATTTTTCCCCCCATCGCAGTAGAATAAAGTCTCTTCCCCCGAGCCCCTCTGCATTCCAAGGGTCTTAAAATATCTAATTTCAAAAGGAGAAGGGAGAACACCCTTGGAAATACAGAAATACTGGTGAAGAGAGAAATGCTTCTCTTCCAGTAGGGACAGAAGCCTGGGGAGGTGAAGGGCTGGGGGTTCTTTTTAGCCATCCAGGCCTCAAAATGTAAATGAATCTATTTACTCAGCAAAATATTTCCTTATTACATTTTGAGTAATTTCCCATTGAAAACAAACGGTGCATGTCAAATAGCTCGAGGCGTCTCCTGGGCCCTGGGGGCTGAGGATGGACCCATCTTTCATCTTCTTTCAAGACAGAAAGACGTGTGTGTGTGTGTGTGTGTGTGTGTGTGTGTGTGTGTGTGTGTTTGTCTTGACATTTTGATTTAGCAACTGCCACTGCCCAGTTGAGCTTTGTAAAAGACAAACAACAGCCGCTCCCCCCTCTGCTCAAAGTGGCTCCACGTGAACCCAGAGCGGAACTGAAGCAGCCTCCATTGGAGCCAGCTTACTGGTCAGGGTAGTACAGGTTGAACCCTCAGGATCACACTCTGTGTGTAAATGGTAGGTGTCATAAGGTAACTCGGGGCTTTATGACATCAGCCAAAACCCACAGGAAGCTCCGGACCTGAAAGGATGCATCCCTACTATCCTGTGTAAGCTCATCTGGGCTCATCTGTCTTTATATTTATTTATTTTGGTTTTTCGAGACAGAGTTTCTCTGTGTAACCTTGGCTGTCCTGGAGTCACTTTGTAGACCAGGCTGGCCTTGAACTCACATCGATCCACCTGCCTCTGCCTCCCGAGTGTGGGATAAAAGACGTGCGATATCATTCCCGGCTTCATCTGTCTTTATACTCCACCAAGATCAGCAGTGGGATGTGTATGTGTGTCTCTCTCTCGCTCTCTCTGCTCCTCTGTCTGAACCTGCTGCTCCCTGATTCAGGTAGACCAGTAAGCCCTAAGGATCTTCCTGCCTCTGTCCTCTCAGCTCTGGGATTACAAGTATATACTGCATACTTGCCTTTGTTTATTTAGGTTCTGGGGACCAAACCATTAACTCTGCTGGCCACACTCACTGGGATCCCTTCTCCAAACTCCCAGCAAGTTTTGGGGTCTTAAATTTTCATGAGGAGTTTTGCTTCTCAAGTCCTGCGTCCCCCCACAGTTTCACACCAGGCCAGATGTGTGCACAATTCTCTTTTTAAAAATAATCCTCTGCAACACCCACATCAGCCCTAATCTTACACAAAGCTTTCCATTGTCCCCAAGCCTTCTTCAAGTCTGGAATGAAGACCTGTCGTCATGAAGAAACCATGAATCCAACACACAGGAAAGGTAGGATCCAAGGCAGTGAGTCCCTCCCTTGTGTGCTCTCTGTTGACGCTTGGGCATTAACTAAACTGTCTACCCCAGGGTTGACTTGACTCATTGTTCTCATTGGACCTCAACTTTGGCATAGACCTCATTTTCTCTCTCTCCCACTGTCCAACTCTACTCACCTCTGAACACCCCAAATCTGCCAGAAAATACACTTATGTTTTCTAGACCTTACGCTTATCAACATGTGAGGCTACATATCAGTATGTCTCTCATTTATCTCTAGATATTGAAAAGAGCCAATATAGTTTTGTTGCTGCTAACATGACTTACACTCAGTTTCACATTTGAATAGGTCTTTCAGCTATGATAGTATAATTGTTCAATACATTAGGTCAATTTCAATTACACAATTATTTTCTGGGTTGCTCAATAATATCTGAGGATCTGTAAAGTGCTTGCCACACAAACATGGCAACTGGAGTTCAAGTCCCTCACCCAGAACACACAATAAAAAGTTGTAAGTGATGAGGCGCTTGTAATCTCAGTACTATGGTGGTAGAAACAGGAAGGTCCCGGAGACTCGCTGACCAGCAAGCCTCACTTACTCAGTTCGCTAAGACCAATGAGAGACCCTGTTCCAAAACCACAGTGGACAGTGTCTGAGGGGTGACACTGGAAATGGACTCTGGCCTCCACATGCACCCACACACATGTGCACACACATCTACATCCACAGGAGTATGTACATACACACACAATAATCTTCATCATACTAACACACCTAACTGGGCATGGTGGCACACACCTACAATCCTTGCATTCAGGAGGTCAGCCTGGGCTACATAAAAATACTTTGTTTCAAAAGTACTGTAGCTCAGTAGTAGTTGGCTAGCCTGCAAGATGCCCTGAGTTTGGTCTCCAGCACCACAAAGATGTCCCTGTATGGGTTTACTATCCTCCCTGCAGCCCCTCCATCCCACAAAACAGGACACTGAATGGCTTCCATCTCCTCTCTCTCAACTCCCAACTTCTGTTAATATGATGTGTAGTTCTAGATACAAATAATTCACATTAATCATCAACATTTTCTTTATTCTTGAGATTCACACTCTATATAATGAAATATGATCATATGTAGCCCCCTTCACCCCCTAGCCTCTCTCCACAGCACCTACAGTTTTCAAATGCAAGTGTCCCTCTCTTCCTCCCTACCTGTCCCTCTGTCTTTGTTTCTGACACCGACCCTGCCAGTTTGAAGTTACTGTCCCTTTTGCCTACTAAAATTTTATTCAAATAATGAAATATATTTGAATATTCATCCAATCTGTTTTTATTTTAAAATGCTAAAGCATTTCTGCCATATAACAGACTTTATCTTAAAACTCTTTTTAAAGCCGGGCGGTGGTGGCGCACGCCTTTAATCCCAGCACTCGGGAGGCAGAGGCAAGCGGATCACTGTGAGTCCAAGGCCAGCCTGGTCTACAAAGTTAGTCCAGGACAGCCAAGGCTACACAGAGAAACCATGTCTTGAAAAAAACCAAAAACAACAACAACAACAACAAAAAACTTTTTAAAGTTGAGTGTGTGTGTGCGTGTGTGTGAGTGTGGGTGAGTGTGACTGTTGTGTGTGTGAGTGTATGAGCATATGTGTTTGAGTGTGTGTGAGTGTGTGAGTTGTGTATGTGAGTTGCGTAGTGTGTGAGTATGTGTATGTGTGTGTGAATTGTGTGAGTATGTGTGTATGTGTGTAAGCTGTGTGTGTAAACATGTGTGTGTGTTTGTGATTAAATACACCAACAGGATGTTATTTAAAGGATGCTTAGTGTGAATTTATTTCACAAACTGAAGGATTTTTTTTCCTTTTTGCAATAATAAAACACTATTATCCCAACTCACTTCCACCTCCTCTTCCCACTAACTACAATGACCCTAAAAATTCTGTTTTACAAATTTGGATTTCTGAATAAAAAATGGGGATTAGCATTTCATTTAAAAACCAAATACAAACACCACACACTCTGCACCATGGTTCTTTCTGTCTGTATAAATAATCACCCCTCATCTCCACTTGAGAACTTGCTGTTTCTTTTTCAATGCTTCCACTTTCTCCCCCTCCGTGTTCCTCAGACTAAGCCAACGCATGAAAGAACTGAAATGAAGTGCCAGGAAGACCAGACAATACAAGCTTTTTTTTTTTTTTTTAAATCAAAGATGTCTTTTTTGTGTGTGTATGTTTCTTTTTTCTTTTTTAATTATTTATTATGTATACAGTATAGGGCATTAGATCTCATTCTAGATGGTTGTGAGCCACCATGTGGTTGCTGGGAATTGAACTCAGGACCTCTGGAAGAGCAAACGGCGCTCTTAACCTCTGAGCCACCTCTCCAGCCCCCATGTGTATGTTTCTAAACGTCTTATTTCTTCCTCCTGGGCTCCAAGCACTTTCAAATTCGTCTTATTGCTCTTTCTTTACTCTTGGAGTTGATGCTGTGATAGATCTGGTGGTACTTTCCCTGGCAGTGTACCCTGGTATATTTCTAAGGATGCCCTTGATGGACAAATGGCCAGAAACTTGGAAAACCTTGCAGTGAAAGGCAAGTTTTTGCAAAAGCCCAGTAAGGACACTGCTGTGGGTGGTGCTGGGGGCTGGAGCTGCTTCTGGCGCTTGGAGGAGGGCCTGGTGGGAGCATGCTGGAGCCATTAGTGTAGGTTTTGATTATGCTCTGACAAGTTCAGTGCCGAGCTGTTTGGTTTCTCTCTACAGTTGCAACACACATGGGAGGCACATGTGGCCTCAAGTGGAGTTTTTCTCCTTTAGAGGTGTTGATAAAACATTTTTGAAAATGTAATTCATGAGGCTGTAACATTCCTCAAGCCTACAAGATGTAAACCCTCCCTCCCAGTCAAAAGGCAATGCCTTGGCAGGGACTCTGACTGCTACCGAGATGCTCCTCCTACCCAAGCCATCGCTCCCTAGCCAGCCCTGACCCCAGCTTCAACCTGGACGGTTTGTTGGGACCCCTGCCCAGCAAAAAGGAACTCTCGTGGACCAGAGAGTGACACCTCCTGGGGCCTGCTCTTATCTTCTTCCAGCTGTTGCTAAGTTCTTTCTACTGGGACCAGCCAGGCCACCATCAGAGTCCTGTGTTCAAACCTTAGGAGTCAGTATACGAATAGTGAATGGACAGAGTGGAAGTTATCCAGTCCTATGGCTCCCCAGTTAGAGTCTTTTGTGCATATGGATCCTAATGATCATTGTCCACATTTTCCCTTGTGACCGTCGTCTTCATCTGGCACAGATATAATCCAATCCTCTAGGTGTCTGGTATTGCTATTTTCAAAAACATGTCTTCGATATCATCAAAATGCAAATGTGATCATGCCTTCCCTTTTCAAGCCTTCCCTGTCCCCTTAAGCCATTGGGATTAAGTTTAGCATTGGTAGTACAGATTAAATAGGACAGCATGCATTACCCACAATAATCGTGATTGAGAATAAAAAGGGACAAGTGCCCAGGTGTGAGCAGAGACTTTCCCAGGTTGTATGGGACACAGATCACATATGTGGGACATAAGCAGATGGGTACTTCTCAGGCCAATCCCAGCGAGTCCATCCATTCTCACTGCCTTATCTATCAATGGCCGTTTGGAATCTCCATGGTCCCAAAGGTACATATCTCAGGCTTGCTCCCTAGTCCTTGGCACAATTTGGAAACGGTAGAAATTTGAGGGGGTGGGGCCTAATGGAAGGAAGTCATGTCACTGGGATTGCACCCATGGAAGAGATATTGGGACTCTGTCCCCTTCCTCCCTTTTCCCCTCCTTTCCTCTTTCCCTTTCTTTTTCCATCTTGGCCAAATCGTGAGGTAGGAAGCTCTACTCTACCTCATGCTTCCTGCCTTGCATCGTGGGAGGCCAAAGCCAGTAGCACGGACTAAAGAACCCAAACTAGGAGCTGAAAAGAAATCTCTCCTCATCATAAGAAAGTGGGTACCATGGGGGGCTTTTGCCAGTGCGACAACAAGGCAACACACCACCCTCTTTGTTTTGCTCACCATTTTCAACTCCATTCCTTTCTTCCCACTCTTCACTCACTCTGGACTTGCTGTTCCTCTCTGCTTCCACTAGGCTTGGTGTAAGCCGCTGTCCCCAACCTCTTCAGACAAAGCGTAGTGCTTTCCTTTGAGGCTATACCCACCTACTGTTTGTCTGTCCGGATTTCCCCTTGTCCCCCACAGAGAGCTATATACTTTGAGGCTGGGATCCTGGCGCTGGTTGCCTCAACACATGCAAGGTAATTAATGCATCCCGGATGTCACTGGGACATGAAGAGGGAGAGTATGAGGGGGCTGGAAGAGCCTGGGTGACATCAGGAAGCGTGGGAGTTTGGGGTACAGGCACAGCATGGGAACTTTGCTGAGGCAGGCCACTGGTTGCCTGACACAGTCCAACATTAAGGGCTTGGGTTCACTTTGTCCTGGGGTTCTGAGGTGAGGGAAAAAAAAATCTTCATTTTTCATTGATTGACAAATAAAACATAACGTAAAGTACAGTGATCTGTGGGACAGGAATCATGAGTGATACTTCTAGGATGCTGTGATTGTTTTCTTATGGCCTGGACACTGGATCCACAGATGTGCTCGGTTTGGGAAATTCTCTGAATGTGTAATATAATCAGTTAAAAATGAGGCGGTAGATTCTCTTCCCAGACTGGATAACCGAGGGCGTTGACTATAGAAAGCCTCACTGTCTGTCCTTCCCAGCCATGGCTCGAATCTGGAAAGCTGCAGGGAGCAAATGTGTCTGCAAACCTTCAGAATTCTGCCAGCGCACCAAGATGCCGAGCAAATATGTACGAGCCAGCTTGTTTACTGCCAAGGTACAAGCTTAATTCTTCTGAGAGATGCTTTCATTTTTGTTAATTGTGCATGTGTTTGCAGTGAACATTTCAGATGTGTATTTTATTTGGGCTCACCACCCTTTTGGAGATGGTTACAGACACACCACAATGTGCCCTGTGTGCAGGCATTAGCATGCAGCTTGGAACCCGCCTCGCCAGCCATGCACCCATGCATATTCATGGTCCTGCATTTCTGTTCAGTGCACCCCTGACAGTCTTCTCCACAGCTCCAGGGCCCTTGTTTCCGATTTTGGCCCCCAACCCCCAGGCTGACCAGAGATGCTTTGGGCTGTTGGCTGGACCCGCCCTTGTGGTTCTGAAATGACACTAACTGGTGACATCCAGTGGCTGCCTGGCTTTATTACAGATGCATGTTCAGTCTGCTGATGCTGGCTCTTTTGTGCCTGTTTGAAAGGAGTTCGGCTCTGACGTGCTTAAGTGGCCCCAGTACTGACAGGAGGATGGAGTGCGAAGGCTGTTGCTTTGTTGATGGCTAAGTTCTACCACATCTTGCGGGGCTTCCATGCTGTCAGACTCTGAGCAAAAAGTGAAAGGTGGGTGACCCCTGTCACTGAGTGACAGTGAGCTTAAGACACAGCAGCGCCCTGACCTAACCCCCTGAGCTGTTCTGTCTGCCCCCTCCCCTCCGCCTTCTCCTTCCTGTTCTCTGCCTTGCCTCCTCTCTGCCACCTTGAAGACCTAATGGCTAATCATTTCCTCACAGAATGCTTAAATTGTGAAGCAGGAGCCATGTTAAAAGCACCCGGCTCCTCATTTTATTATTTTTCCAGAGAAAACAGGTTTTTCCTTGGCTGGCCTTGGTGCCATGGTAGGATATGACTTGTGACAGGTCTGAAATGCATTCAGAACAGTAAACACAGGGCCAGCCACAGCCCCCTAAGTTAAATGCGGGGGGGGGGGGGCCCGCGGGGGCGGCAGCACAGGCCGTGTTTACCACGCTCGGGAGCACACGTGGCTTCACTTCAGAGGAAGGCATTCCTTTGAATCCGAGACCGGGACAGAGAGAGACTATAAGAAGGAAAAAAGTTTGGTTTCAATATGTGAAATTGGTGCCCCTGGGGGAAACTTTAATTCTTGTCAAATGTTTAGGGAGAATGCAAATGGGAAAGTTTCCACGTCTACAGATGTGTCCCTTGGCGCTCCTGCTCAAGTCTGCGCACGGTCCCTCGCTGACAGCCGAGGTGCTTCTGGAGGCCGTGAGTGCCGTATTGGCCTAGAAGGCGGAAACAACCCGTGCCTGGCCGGCAAGATGACAGACTGGCCATCCAGTCTCAGACAGCAAGGTGCCTTCCTTGTCTGTTAGCCTTGCATGGTGGCTCATGCCTGTAATCCCAGTAATGAGAGGCTGAGGAAGAGAGACTGAGTTCTGGGCCAGCCTGGGCTACAAGAGGAGCCTCTGTCTCAACAAGCGAATAACAGTGACTGTCATGCAATTGTTGAAAGTCACATTCTTAGCCCTAGTAGCTTGGAAAACTAGTATCTCCCAACATGTTAGAACTTTTATTCCAGCCTAGACTATACATTGAAAGCCTGTCTCAAAATACAGGGGGAGACAATGGAAGGGGAGGAAGACAGGGACAGACAGGGGTGGGGAGGTGGGCATGGACGGGGATGGAGGGATGGACATGGAGGGGCGGACACACAAGACACTTTACCCAGCGTGAGAAGCAGCAGGAGGAGAGCCCGTGGCAGGGGTGGCAGAGGCAGCAGAGTGGGCTCAGAGCCCCTTCCACAACTGCAGGGAGCAGGGAAGGACATGCCTGAGCAAGTTCCTTTCATCAGGGCCCTGGGCCTCTGTGGGCAGAGGTAGGCCAGGCCAGGCCAGGCCACCTTGACCCTCCAGAACCTCGGAGAGCACAGTGCTCTGTATTGATCCACCAGTTGCATAAATGGAGCTTCCGCGATGGTCAAAAACACATTTCCAGTGCCCTTGGGAGAGACGTCAGAAGTTCTAATTATAACCGGCAGCTTCTGCCTTTCTGGGCATAGCTGATGTTTTGAAGAGGAAGGGAAACTCCGTGGGTAGGGCTGGCAACTGCAGCTGTGGGGTGGAAGCATTACAAACATCTTCCCGCAAGGCGCAAATGACCCTGCAGTTAGGCAAACAGAGATTCTGAGTGGAGCTGGGGTCTGAAATAGATACGCTTTCCCAGGTGCAGACAAATCCTCCACATTGGGAGCATCCAGAAGAGTTTCTGGGACCTCACGCTGGTCCTCAGCAGCAGGTGACCTAGGGGAACCACTCTTCCTGTGCCATCTTCTGCATTCAGGGCCCTGGCTGAGCAGTCCTTCTGGTGACTTGACAGGAAGTACCTTTGTGGCTGCTTCAATCTACTACACAGTAGTTGCTTAGTGACTGTTGAGTGAAATTTGGCCCATTGCTGGTTAGAAGGACTGAGCAAAGTATGGGAAAAGAGGAGGAGGGAGTTGGGAAGGTGGCTCAGTCCCCTAAGGGCTTGCCACACAAGCTCAAGGACCTGGGCTGCATCTCCTACATACAAAAAGCAATGTGCTAGTCCATGCTTGTAATTCCAACATTGGGGAGGGAGAGACAGCATGACTCTTTTGTCTTCACTAGCCATTCTAGCCTACTCAGTGATTTCCAGGACAGTAAGAGACCCTGTCTCAAAAACACAAACAACAACAACAACAACAGAGCAAGCCAGAGAGGCACCTGTGGAATGACAACCAAGATTGTCCTCTGGCCTCCACATCCACGCACTCCTCTCTCTCTCTCTTACACACACACACACACACACACACACACACA
>OU015749.1:27521189-27546749 GCA_907169655.1 Acomys percivali | reverse complement strand
AAGAAGAAGAAGAAGAAGAAGAAGAAGAAGAAGAAGAAGAAGAAGAAATGCTGACTAGATTGCCGAGAGAAGGAAGCCCTGCAGAGACTGGTGGGATTTAAACTGGTTCAGCCCCTGTGGAAAGTAGCATGTGATGGCCTCAGAACATTAAAGGTGGAACTGCCCCATGAGCCAGCATGCCCGTGTGGGCACATACGTACTCACTGCAGTGCTGTTCACACTATGGAAATGACCCAAAAATCCCTCGACAGAGCCATGAATAATAAAAGCGCAGCGCAAGTCATGGTGGGATATTATTTGATCATTAAAGCAAAGGAAATCTGATATGGCTCCACAGCGAGGATGGAACTGGAAAACATGTTATCCTAAGTAAAGTAGGCAAAGAGGCAACACTGTGAGCACACTTCTATGCCAGTGAACTTATAGATGCTGAGAGCCTAGGGAATGCCAGGCTGGGGGGTGGGGTGGGGTGAGAGGAGATGGGGTCAGGATCATAGACTTCAGTGAACCTTCCAAAGAATCCAAACAGAAAGAGGGCAAGAGGCAGGTGCCGGGGAAGACTATGCAGCGTTGACCCATGCAACCCTAGTAGTGTATTTTAAAGGTACCCCATAAGTTACGGCCAGCCTGAGACCCTTATTATAACAAGTATTTATTAAACTCCCCAAGGCTGCAGACTCCATCTTGCAAAGGCCCACGCCTGGGGAAATAGGTCTGGCCTGTTTATTATATGACATTGTTATTGCACTCAGCATGGAGCTTGTAAAGGCATTCTGTATGTTGTTTCCCATGTGCAAACGTTTCTCTTATAGAGTGCTTATGCGCACTGACCATGGATACTTCATTTTATGGTATTCTTGAATTAAATCCTTTACAATCAAAGAAGGCATTCGAACTTGGCAGAGCTGTTCAATATCGTGAATCCACCAGGCAAGAAACTACTGCTGCAAATGTCAGCAAAATACAGACATCCAAGCCTGGAGTCTTTAGCACGCCACTCCACTGACTCCAAAACCATTATAATGGGTATGCGCTGAGTAACCCTGTCCTACAAGACTGTCCCTCAGTGATGCTGGCTGCCCTTTCCTCCTCTGCAGCACTTCCTCGGCAACACAGTTCTGCAGCGCTCCTGTGCCCTTCTCACTCGCTCCAAACCCTCACCAGGCTTTCATGACATCACGGCACTTCTGGCATCGTCTCCATGTCCAACGCAGCTTACCACATCCCCTGAGTCGTCAGCAGTGTCAGCAGTGTCTTTAGGAGTGAGTTAACAGGAAATCGTAACATGTAAATTTGTTCTTCCATTATCAGACTCCCCAGGGAGCTCAATTTTCTAGTTTTGCTAAAATAACTATACAAGGTTTTTAAAATTTTTTATTTTTTTAAAGTATTTTATTTTATGTGTATGTTTTGCCTGTATGCATGGCTATGTAGCATGTACACCCCTGGCACCCACAGAGACCAGAAAAGGTCATCGGGTTCCCTGGAACTGTAGTTACAGGCAGGTGCTATGAGGGTGCTGGGACCTGAACCTGGGTCCTCTTGAACAACAGCCAGTGCCCTTAACCACTGAGCCAGCTCTCCAGCGTCATTTATGCAATTTAAAGATAATTTTTGCCTAAATTGATTTGAAAAGTGGATATTACGAGTTTATTTGGAGCAAGTGTGTTAAGGACTAAAGGGTCCTTGTGTATACAACACACACCCACCAAGCCATATCCCTAGGCCAGATGGCATGTGTTCGCCCTCGTGTTTTCTGATATCCATACTTATAAACCACCCCAGGATCTTAGGCAAGCTGTCACTGTCTGTTTATTTGTTTGGGAAGCTGGGACTGAACCCAGGGGCTTGCAGATATCAGACAAGCATTCTACCACGGAACCACAGCCCAGCCACCTGTTTACACCGAGCCCTGTTCCTTCATCTCACGGCAAGCCTGAACTCACTCGAGCCCACTGGACCACACTCCTGCTCAGGAGGAAAGAGATGGACAAGACACTGACATTTCCTCAGCTGCATTTTCCTGCAGCTGTCATAAACAGGGAGAGACAGCAGCACTCGGATTGACAGCTGGGCTTTCTTTACAGCATTTCTTCAATTAGAATACATTTAAGCCCTTGCACTTTAAGTGATTTCTGTTGTTGCTGCCACTGGAGAAAATCTCTTCCTTGTGTCTCCTGTGCTTCTGGGCCTCAGTGCTGACAGGAGCAAGGCAGTTAGTTACTCCAGCTCCTTTCCTTTTTAAGTGTTGCGATCAGGCAGTAACTCTATTTAGAGACAGTACCAGAAAAAAAAAAAAGTAAGATTACTAACTACTGGGGGCTGGAGAGATGGCTCAGCGGATAAGATCATTGCCTGCTCTTCCAGAGGTGCTGAGTTCAATTCCCAGCAACCACATGGTGGCTCACAAACATCTATAATGAGATCTGGTGCCCTCTTCTGGTGTGCATGTGTACATGTAGGCAGAACACTGTATAAATAATAAATAAAAAAAAAAACAAAAAACAAAAAAACCCAACCTTACTAACTACTGAAGAATACATTGCCCAAACTCGAAGAAGTCCACTGAATCTTTAGGGGTGAGACATAAAAGCAAGCACACATTCCAGTGTGTTCCATCCCTCCTCCACTCTCAGAACACCCGCGCAGGACGGAAACTGAGAAGCCACCATCAGGTTGTGCTTCCTCTCAGTTTCTGCGTCTACAACCAGCACAGGGAATTCTCACCAAGGACAGAGATGACATTCTACTACTGTTGTTAAGAGTGTACTCATGACTCAGACTAAAACCTTCAAATGCAGAGACTCAGGAACAGTCCTGGACCTTTGCATGTTGACTGACACACAGACCCAAACACTGAGACACAAAAGTGATATTAACATACAGAGCCACGGGTCAGATGCCTCCACAATCCATGTAGCATTAAGTAGGGAAGACTACAAAGGAAATGCTGGTTACTCTGTTTCCACTGGGCTGTGCTGGGAAGAAGGGCAAGGTGGGCTCGCGCGCGCGCACACACACACACACACACACACACAGTTTGGGAAACTGCTGGAGAGTGTGTCTGTGTATTGCCTACATGGCCTATGTTCCTAATTCTCAAGGTGCATTTAGAAACTGTGAACCTTTTTTTTTAGAGAAGGAGGGAACAAAGACAGGAAACCAAAAACAGCAGAAGAAATAAAAAACAAATTGCTAATGACATACCTGTGTGCAGATGCATCAGTAACTGTATTAAATGTAAAAATACAAACTATTTCAAATTAAAATACAAAGATCGCCAGAATGCATTAAGTAAATTGAAACCTAATTATATACTGGACCAGGGCACAAAAGACACAGCAAAAAGTAAAGATATAAAGAGCTTTAAAAGAAAGGGTGGAAATATTCCATGCAGTAAAGACCTACGGTGTGCCTATAATATCAAATGGACTTCAGAAGGGGAAAAAATAACCACTAAAAATAAGGGAAACACTATAATTTCAAAGTAACCAATTAGTCATAAAGACAAAAATCTTAACTGTTTATGCAACTAACTTCAAAATTCATGAAGCAAAAAATACAGGACTAGGGGGTGAAATCAAGACCCCCACAGCTGTGGCTGGAAATGTATCCTGAGTCTTAGCAACTAATATAACAACAGAATGAAAAAAAAAATCTCTTACGGTATAGAATATTTACGAACCACAATTTTAATTGGCTTTACTTGAGTCTATATTTTTAGAACACAACCACCCAGTCATCAGCCAGACTGTTAGGACTTTAAACTGAGTTCAGTAAACTTCAGAAGATTGAATTAATAAAAAATAATAAACTCTCTACATATTTGGAAACTAAGTATATAGGGGTCAAAAATGAAGTTCTTTTGTTCCTCTATCTTGCAATGCCTTGAGATAAGCACTTCGAACCTTCTCGTGCATTTTCCTGTGGGCATCCTGCGTATTTTTGCTCTGTTTTTTGAGACAGGGTTTCTCTGTGTTAGCCTTGGCTGTTCTGGACTCGCTTTATAGACCAGGCTGGCCTCGAACTCACGAAGATCCACCTGCCTGAGCCTCCTTGAGTGCTGGCATCGCAAGCGTGTTCTACCACACCCTGCTGCTGATAGTCCATGTGTTTTAAGATATGGACATAGCCATTCTTGTTGTGTAAATGCAAGCAAATTGCTACAGCCTGCTTCCTCCACTCAGTGTATAATTCAGAAGCTCTCCACATAATTCCACTTACTTAGTGAGGTGCCGCTGTAATTGTACAGCTGAACCGTGTAACTCGTTTTCCTCTGATGATTACGTGTTCTGCCACCATCAAGAATGTCATCTCTAGAGCCGGAGTGTGTTTGCCTTTCAAAATGTGTTTGAAACTTCCAAACAATTCACTTTCTTTAAACTAAAAAGAAAAAAAAAACAGTTTTATTTGCATGTCTGTGCATATTACATGTACGTGCAGGTACTCACGGGGGCCAGAGGGGAGCATTGGATCTCTGCAGCTGGAATTACAGTCGTGAGCCACCCGACACGGACGCTAGGAACCAAACTCCAGTCCTCTGGGAGAGCAGCAAGCATTCATAACTGTCGAGCCATCTCCCTGATCTTGCAAAACACTTTTAAGTTAAACCCATCTGTGTTCCAACCCAAAGCACCTGAGGACTGTGCACAGCCCCTTTACCATGTGAGATTGGAAAGGCCTACAGTGGGAGCGTTAGAAGGGTCTTCCATAGCCGCCTGCCACAACTACTTCCATTTACAGCGGGACACACCATGGCCCACTCTGTGCGGGAGGACCTTTGAGTGTTTCCTTGGGTATGCTAACACAGCCCAACAAGCGAGCCTTCTCTCAGATGTCCACTGACCTCAGTTCTACTGTTTGTTCTTCCTCAAACCCGTAATAATGCTGGCACTTTAAGCATGCATGCATTTTTTTTTTAAACCCCTCGGAGGTGGGTTTTGCTTTGTAGTCTAGACTGCCTGCAAACTCTCACCTCAGCCTTCCTGGAGCTGGGATGGTAGGTATGCACCACCACACCCAGATTCCATCATGTTGTTTTTTGGTGTTCTGATTTAACTCGCAATGAAAAGTCTAACATTGGTTCAGCCTTCATTACAGGTGGGATAAAAATTAAAAGGCGAAACTCCAGAATTAACCTTGCCCTTGTTTCTGGAATGTTCTCTTCTTCCTGGAGGACTATTCTGTCAACAAAAATGAGTTGTTTTAGGTCCCTGATATGTAAAATATTGCCGATTTGATTGCAAAGGAGATGCTGTGGGCTACTACTGTTGAAATCAGTATTATTATATGCAGTAGTGAAGGTAAGTGCATTAGGATAACATAATCATTGATGTAAATACATTTATTTAAATGGGAAACATATTTACTTCCAGTTAAATATTGGGTATTACTGACTTCCTCTGTTTTATCCCTTATTATGTATAACATATTCATGCAGCCTAGCATATTTAATTATATATGTATCTGATATACTCTCAGGTTAAGATTACATGACCCACATAAGTCAGCCTGATGTGTGCCAACAAACTGTTGAAAGGACAAATCTGGCATACAAACTTCTGGTAAAGAAAAGCAAAGAAAGTGGGTGGCTTCAGAATATTTCATAAGTACCCACAAGGCTTTCTTGATTAAAAATTATGTCTTCTTTAATTGCTTATGTAGCTAAGTCAGATAGAAATATAAAAAGGGAGCCAAGTTGGCTCCTATATAAAATATAAGCACTGCTTGTTCTATTGCCACACAGTGACCAGGGAGTAGGGACACAGCTTATGGTCCTCTCAGGATGGGGACTCTATGGGGGACACACGCATCAAGCTCAAGTCCACAGAAAAGGATAAGGCGGGGACACGCTCCCCCCAAGGCACCCACTGAATGTTACCCCATGTTCCCCTGCAGAGTTAATGTATGCCCCAGGCCACAGGAGTCTTGGATTCAAAGTAAAAGGGAAAGACTAGAGAATTCTCAAAAATCAACTAAAATTAAAAGAGATTTAAAGACACTTGCCTCTTTAGTAGGTCAGAGCCACGCACACAATTGCTCACCAACTGCATAGCAAGTAAACAGGCCACACCCTGCACCATGCTCATTGCCAGGGTTACTAAATCACAAATTAAAATGAACAGAATGTATCTATTTCTCAAAACAAAACAACAAACAAACAAACAAACAAAACAACTTAACAACCTGAATTGGAAAACTAGAAAGCAAAGGAACTAATAATTGTAAGATAAAAATCATGAAGTTAAAGTTGAAATTTAAAACTAATGGCAGGGGACATATTAAAACCCATGGAAATAAGCTAAGATGTCATTTAATAATTTAATGGTTTGCCTTAAGCATCAGCAGTTTTAGTTCAAAGAACTAGGAAGAAGTTGAAGGAGTCTGTCTTAAAAGTCCAAAGGTATAAATCTTTCTGGAAGTCTATAAGCTTGGAAGCCAGCATACACAAGTACAAACATGAAAAATACACAGTAATCTTTTTTTTGTTGTTGTTGCAGCTTTAAAAAAAATAGCAAAACACTGCAAACAACTTCAATATGTACACACCATTAAGAAACAAGTGAAGGCAGCATGGGCATATTGATGTCATGAAACTAACTGATGCCATTTCCAAAGACTGAACTGGAAACTAGGCGAATGTCAGGGACTCTCTATATTAATGAGGATACAGAGCACATTATAAAATGAAAACTATGGTAGAATATCATTAATAGGGCATTTCAACACCAATCGATTCTGCTCATCCTTATGGCTGAATGTCTCAAGAGCAGAAGGTACGGATGAGAAAGAGATGGAGGTAGGAGGGATGGCAAGTCTAGGGTGGGGGAGGGGAGAGGAGGGAGGGAGGGGAGAAGGGAGGGGAGGGAGAGATTCTTCTAACACCTCAAGGAAACAAGGTAATTGTTTAGGCTTGTTAAATCAGGTCCTTTTTTAGCACACAGCCATCTTGCTTAGTATTTTCTGTATGCCAGAGGTATTTTGTAAGTAGTAAGACTATTTTGTAGAGTAGAATATATTATTTGAACTGCTTGCCTACCATGTACCATCTTCTTTGTTGTAATCTTCTGCCCTGGCACTCTGGGTCCTCCTGGCTCAGCCCCTGGGCTGCTGGGATTGCAGGGGTGAGTCACTGCCCCTGACTTTCCTTGGCTGACCTCCACCTGAAATGTATGGCTGACCTGGAGGAGGGCTTGGAGGTTGAGACTCACCTCTTTTGTGTGAGGCTCTGGGTTCAATCACCAGCAGAACAACGCAACTATAGTAAGGTAAGATGAAACTTTAAGGTGTAATTAGAAAGCTTGCTACCCCCTGCTGCTATTGGAGGTACCTGGTCAGTCGCTAGCCAGGCCTCCTCTTCTCTAAGCCCAATGTGGCACAAAGCACGTTGGCAAGTGCTTTTCATCTGTGGAGGAAGAACATCTTTGGCTGATTGGCTTTTAATTCTATCAACAACTTGGGCTAAGCAAATTCAACACAGGCTCTATTGTCAGATCTCAGGCCAGAGAAGCCCCCCTGTTAACCTGGAGAAGCAAGCAGCTGTGGGGCTGAGGGTCCGTCTGCCCCTCAACAGTTGAGCAAAGCTCAACCATATGTTTCTCATCAAAGATCTCAGGAAGGTGTTTTGCATTGTAATCTAAAGAGACGAGCCTAGATTAGATGCAGGCTCCACATGCATGCAGTTCAAGATGCAGTTAGACGTGTTTCGATGGTGTAACACATGTAATCATTTCTGGTACATAAATTGGATTTTTACAAGCCTGTACAGAATCCATAAAGAACCCAGTCCTTTTTTTAATCCCCTTCCTGGCAAGATTTTGTATAAAAGTTGACGTTTGCCCACTGTTTTGTATGAACCGGCTGCTGTGATGCCTAATGGCCTTGGAGGTGCTAGGGTCAAGCCCCATCACACAGTTGGACACCTCACTTTTACTGCTGGAGACCCCCCTTGCCTAAGCACCAACAAAGAGAGCTCCTGATAGACAGATTATCCCAACCTCAGGAACAGGACACGTGCTTGCTTGCATGGAAAAATAGGCTTTTCAGACTGACTGAGTTGAGAGGCTCATGACCAGCTTCATAGGCCAAAGTTAGTCAAGAGGCAGAAAGCTCTTACTCAGGGATGAAAACCAGTGTCAGGGGAGGGACAGGTGGAGAGAGGAGAGGGCATCTGAGGAGTAAGCTCATAGCCTTGAAGGCAGAGCCCTCCTCCAACAGAGAGCAAGGAGCATCCCCTCCTGGGGGCTCTAGGAGTGCAGCCCTGATACTACTTGTATTTCAGGATGCCTGGCCTCCGGGACTGCATTGTTTTAATCCACTGAGCTTGTGACAGCTTGACACAGAACCAGAAACTAATAATCATCGCCATGTTGTCAAGTGTTCTCTCTCAAAGCAAAAAGGAGAGGCCTAGCGAGATGGCACAGTAATGAAGAGGAGTATTAGCTGCTCTGCTGGGGAACCCAGGCTCAATTCCCATCAACCCAAGGCAGCTCATAGGCATCTGTAATTCCAGTCCTGGGGGATCCAACACCCTCTCCTGGTCCTCATGCATGTAGTACACAGACAAACATGCAGACAAACCGGCTATACACATAATTTTAAAAAAGAGGACTAATATAAACCCATACCATCCTGTACATTTTTACTCTCTAAATCACATTTTGTTTATATTTCATGTGCGGACGTAGGTACAGGTATGTACAAGGCTTGGTATGCATGTGCAAGGCTGAGGACAGCTTGCAGGAATAGGGTCTCCCCTTCCACCACAAGAGTTCTGGAGATTGAATTCTCTTTAGGTCATTCAAGTTAATGAGGTAGGCATTCAACAGACACAGGTTTCCAATGCTCCTGCAAAATATAAGTATACCACTTTCAAGACAAGGAATAAGATGTATAGCTTCCAAAGCTCAAAATTATGTTAAAAGGACCAGAATCATGAGGAAGGGAAAATAAATAAAAGCAGAAGATGAAAACACTTCATAGATGGAAAAGAAAGCAGTTAGTCCAGCAACAGGCCCCATGTGACACAGTTGGCTGCTGCAAAAATGATAACCGGGTTAAACCCAGAAAATAAAAGACAGATTCTTAGATGGAGCTAAAGAGAAACAGAAACGAAATTCCATTCTTTGTGGTTTACAGAATATATAAATCAAAACGACACAAGAATTGGAAGTGGTAAAGTGGAAACTGATAAACTTGAGAGATGTTAGCACTTGGGGGACTATTAATGTCACACACCATGTAATTAAAGCAATGAATGTTTTGTTGGAAAAATACAAAAGAGGTGCTTTCTTTATGGTAGGGAGACACTCTCCTAAGTGCAGTGAACTCCAAAAAGAAAACTGTCATTCCACAAGGTGAAATTAGCAAAAGGAGAAGTCATGAAGGCAGACTGGAACACCCAAGAAGCTGCCTAAGTGGATGTGCTGGGTGGGGGTCTGAGGAGTAGGAACTGGAGAAAAGCCACTGCTAACTGTGTCCACTAAGGAGGCTAGTCTAGGCAGTTCTGGGTAGGAAAGCATAGAATAAAGGGGTTTTTAAAGGTCTACTTTTTAGGTATGTGTGTGTGTGTGTGTGTGTGTGTGTGTGTGTGTGTGTATGTTTCTGTGTCTGTATATGTGTGCATGTGTGTGTATGTGTGTGAGAGGGAGTGTGTATGTGGCTATGTTTATGTGAGTGTGTGTCTGTGTGTGCATGTGTCTGTGTGTGTGTGAGAGAGTATATGTATGTGGGTATGTTTGTGTATGTGTATGAGTGTGTGTGTGTGTGTGTGTGTAGGTGAGAGTGTGTGTGCTTAAGTATGCTTAAGCATGTGCTTAAGTGTTCCCTAAGAAGCCATAACAGGACATCAAGTTCCCTGGGGCTGAAGCTGTGGATGGCTGTGAGCTACCTAACCTCAGTGCTGGAACCTGTCCTCTGCAGCAGCAGCAGCAGCGGCGGCAGCAGCAGCAACAGCAGCAGCAGCAGCAGCAGCAGCAGCAGCAGCAGCAGCAGCAGCAGCAAGTATTCTTAATGACCCATGTCTCCAGTCCAGGCTGTAGTTTTTATTGAGGTGAGTGTGAATTGGAATGTGCAGTGGGCAAGTAGTGTGGGATGGAATGCGCAGTGGGCAGGTAGTGTGGGATGGAATGCACAGTTGGCAGGTAAGTGTGGGCAGTTTGACTGGTTTGGAAACATTTTCCTCTTACTCAATCCACAAGCTCTCAGGCCAGCAGCATGCTGATATCTATCCATTGGTTTTGCCTTTCCTGGACTTTTACATAAATAAAATCAAACATAGAAGGCTGAGTTTGTACACTGGACATTACTTTTTAAATCTGTGTCCACAGTTCAGTAGCACTTTCCTACTTTAATGCTGACCAGTGTCAGACTGTGTAATGTGTTTCACCTGTTGGCATGAGGTGCTGGGCTATTGTAGACGCCACTCTGAGTATTCCTGTGTGAGGGCTTCTGGGACCTTAGGGTAGATAAATATTGAACTCTTTTTTTAAAGCACTACATTGGTTTTCAGTGTAGCTGTATATTCAAGCACTATAGTCTGTGTGGCTGGGACTTGTCCTAACTAGGGAATGAAGAAAGGGCAGGCACGCTCACAGAAAAGCTAGAATCAGATGGGCTTTGAGGAGTGGAGCTTAGACTTCAGCTCTTTCATGTGCACAGCAGTGGGGGACAGCTAAGGTGGTGTCTGGAGGGGAACACCCTCAAGCTGTAACATGTGCAGGAGAAAGCAGTGTCTGGTCTTTGCACTCTCTGCCTTTGCATGTTCAGTGTCCCACTTGGACAGAGGAAAGCTTTGCCCCTCCATGGCTCTGAGGCGGAGTCGCAGCACATGGTCACTCCAGGCTTCCTTAGCTTCCATGTCAAAGCTAAATGGCAGTTACTGTCTCCAGTCTGAGCTTTGTGCAGCAGCTTTAGACATTCCGGTGAGTTCAGAACAGTATTTGATTGTGGTTTTGATTTTCACTTGGGTTAAGTAAATGATACTAAGCATCTTTCCATGTGCTTATCAAACACTGATCAGTCTGTGTCTCTTCAACGTTCTTAGCCATTTCATTGCCTGTCTTTAGTTGATAATGTTAGAATTTTAAGATAGGAGAATACGCCTTTTGTGAGCCTTATGTACTATAATGTTCTTGGTCTGTGGCTTGTATTTGTGTGCGCGCGTGTTCCTCACTCTACCTTACTTTTTGAAACAGGGTCTCTCACTGAACCTTGAACTTACTAATTCACATAGGCTATTTTTGGCCAGTGAGCCCCAGGACTCCTGCTGTCTCTCTCTATGCAGGTACTTTAGTCAGAGGGTGCTGGGGGTTCAAACTCAACTCCGACTGAGCCATCTCTCCAGCCCCATGTTTGCATATCCATGTCTTTTTCAGCAAACAGTTTTAATTTGAATGGCTAGTAATTTGGTTGTTGTGTGGGTGCATATGTGCACAGGCACACATGAGCGTTTGCATGCATGGATGGCAGAAGACACCCTCAAGCATTATTTATCGGTTGTCCACTTTTACTTTTGAGGCAGTCTCTCATTGTCTTTGAGCTTGCCAATTACGTGACACTGACTGGCCCGTGAGAGTCAGGGCTCTGCCTGTCTCACTTCCCTAGCACTGTGACTGTAAGTGTGCACTTCCACTAGGCCTTGCTTGTTTTTTTTTTTTTTTTTTTTTTTTTTTTTTTTTTTTACGTGGGTTCTGGAGGTTAGAGCTCTTCCAAGCCCTGGTGAATGCTTTTTGGATGCTTTCTCAGAAGCCTTGGATAACGCAGAGGTTACAACCATATTCCACATTTTTCTAAAAGCTTTAGTTTTTGCTCTTCTGTTTCTGATTAATCTGTTTTGAGGTAACTATGAAAGCACATTTTACAAGTGATTGTGGAAAGCCTTATTCTGTTCAGCAGATGGTCTTGTAGCTTTTCCACAAGCCAGTTCAGTGGCTTCCCTAGGTCTTCCGGCTTGCTACTGAAGAACATTTTCTCTCCTTACGTTGACAATTTCTCACTTGTTAGCTTTTTGTTTCTTTTGTTTTTAACAGATCTAGGTATTTTTCTTTTGCTATGTATTCAGTGTATTTCATATAAAATTTATAATCAGCCTGTAAATGTTAGGAAAAAAGTAAAGGCCATTGGAACTTTTGTTTGGATGGCTGTACTCGGAGCTGTCCTGACCACCTGGGGAGAACAGGCGTCTTGGGCAACACTGAGCTTCCCACAGTCGCCTTTTTCTGTTTATGAAGCTGACTTCTATCTTCCCCAGAAACACCTTGCTATGCTGATGGCAAAGCACATCACATCTCTGGGTCATTCACCACCAATGCTTACAGCTGTGGTCTATTGGAGGTGTGATCATCACATCTTCTGGAACATTCACCACAATGCTTATGGCTGTGGTCTTCCTGACCCAATTGCTTGCTGGTGATAAATAGAAGTAGATTCCATTTCGACACACTGTCGAGATTTGGTATTGTATCCCAGCTTTGTGAATAACCCACAAAAATACAATAAATAAATATATATAAGCAGCTTTATTTCTTCCCACATTTTTATGCCCATTTTTGATGGGCACAAATTTTTCCCCCATCAAAATCCCCAGTTTGATAATGAACATAATTGCTGAAAGAATGCTCCCCCACTGCTGATTTAGGAAAAGTGACTCACGTGGTTGTCATCGCGACATCTCTGTATGTATCTCTTGGTCTTTCCTCCCTGTCTTGGCCTCTTCAGAGCTGGGATTACAAGTGTGCCTCCTACATCTGGCCACCCATACTTTGATGTGAGTTCTAGAAAAGTATGTTCCCATTTTGCAGGTGTGGTAGTGCAACACCTTTAATCCTAGCACTGCTCTCAGGAGGCAGAGACAGGGGAATCTCTTTGAGTTCTATGCCAGCCTGGTTGGTCTACACAGTGAATTTGTGGCCAACAAAAGCTACATAGTAAGACCCTGTCTCAAACTTAAGAAAAAAAAACATATGTTTTCATATGTCCATGTTTGCCTTATAGTGCTGTGATAAACACAACCAAAAGCAACTTGGGGAGGAAAGAGTTGATTTCAGTTTATAGGGTACAGGCCATCATTGAGGAAAGCGATGAACTCAAGAAGCTATAGGATCCATATGTGCAAAGAAGACTGATTTGTAATCCTGTCTTTCTCAGATTTTGAGATCCAGATTGTGCAGATTAGAATGAAAATTTCTAGAAAGCAACAAGCTGTCCTTAGCTTTCTAAAAGCATTTCATTAAGTTAAGCTTGAAAAGGTATTCTTTAAATATGAGGTACAGAGCTAAATAGAGAACTCTCAACTGAGGAATCTCTAATGGCCAAGAAGCACTTAAAGAAATGTTCGACACCCTTAGTCATTAGGGAAATGCCAATCAAAACAACTCTTGAGATTCCATCTTTTTAAAAAAATTAATATTTTTAAAGATTTATTTGTTATTTATACTGTATTCTGCCCACATGCATGCCTGCATGCAAGAAGAGGGCACCAGATCTCATTATAGATGGTTGTGAGTCACCATGTGGTTGCTGGAAATTGAACTTTGGAAGAACAGCCAGTGCTCTTAACCTCTGAGCCACCTCTCCAGGCCCCCTGAGATGCCATCTTACACCCACAGAATGGCTCAGATCAAAAACTCAAGTGCCATCTCATGCTGGCAAGGATGGGTGCGATAGAGACAGATACTGGGACTTGCAGCTGGACTTGGGGTGAAGCACTGAGAGTTATATGGAAGAGTTGGGGGATGGAAGGACCCGGAGGGGTCAGGAGCTCCACAAGCAGACCATCAAGCCTGGTGGCTGTGGACCCAGGGTGGGCCTGCACAAACTGCTGCACCAACCAAGGACATTGCAGGCAGAGAATCTAGACCCCTGTTCACGTGTAGCTGATGGAGAGCGCATTCTCCACATTCACACTCGGGAGGAGAACGGGGATTGCCTCTGACAGGAACTCTAGTGCCCATGATTTGATCACTGCCCTTTGGTGGGGAGGCCTTGCAAGCACACAAAGAAAGAGGATGCAGGCTGTCCTGATGAGACTGGGTACCCTGAGGTCAGATGGTGGGGGAGGAGGGGCCCCCTGTCAGAGGTCTAGGGGAGGGAAATAGGGCAGAAAAGGGAAGGAGAGTGGGAACAGAAAGATAAGAGCAAAGGGATAACAATTGAGATGTAATGTGAATAAATTATAATAAATAAAAATATAATAATAAAAAAGGTTTAAAAAAGTGGATATTAACCATACAGTACAGGATAACCACACCACATTCCACAGACCCAAAGAAGCTAGGTAACAAGGAGGGCCCAAGGAAGGATGCTTGAATCTCACTCAGAAGGGGAAATAAAATAAGACATTAGAAATAGATGAAGAGAGAGAACTGGGTGGGAGGTGGGGAGGGGAATAAGGGGAAGGACTGGGTGTGGAAAGTGGGGGTGGGAGGCCGTCGGGCTGGGAGAGATGGGGAGCTGATGAGTTGGGGTTTCTGGGACATGCTGGAGACCTGCAACAGGGTAGGCTTCTGGGACGATATGGGGTGACTCTGGCTGAGACTCTTCTATAGCAGAGGCTATCAAGACTGGTCCATAACCAGGCAGGACTTTCAAAAGAGGGAGAGGAACACCAACCCACCCACACAACTTTTGACCAAATTTTATCCTGCCTACGAGATGGGCAGGGATAAAGAGGTAGCGGTTTGAGGAAATGGCCAACCAATGATTGGACCAACTTGAGAGCTGCCCCATGGGAGAGAGCCAACCCCTGTCACTATTAATGATACTCTGCTGTGCTTGTAGACATGAGCCAAGCTAACTGTCCTCTGAGAGGCTCCACCCAGTAGCAGATCGAAACAGATGCTGAGACCCACAGCAACAGGATAGACAGAGATCTGAGACTCTGGTGGAAGAGTTGAGGGAAGGATAGAGGGACCCAAAGGGGATATGAACTTCACAAGACCAACAGGGTCAACTAACCTAGGCCCGAGGGGACTCACAGAGACTGAAACACCAACCTAAGGTTGGACTGGACCTAGGCTCTGTACACTTAGAGACCCGATGGACGGCTCAGTCTTCATGTGGGTCCCTCAGCAACTGGAGGGGAGGCTGTCCCTGACATGGATGCTATTGTCTGCTATTAGGTCAATTTCTCCTAGCTGGGCAGCCCAGTCTGGCCTCAGTGGAAGAAGACTTGCAGAGTCCTGATGCCACATGAAATGGTGATGGCAGGTGGCATGGCTGGGGGGGAGGGGGTGGGTCTTCCTTCAGTGAGAAGAGGGAGTGAGGAAGAGGGTGTGGGAGGGAAGGACTAAGAGGAGAGGAAGGAGGGAACTTCCTTCAGGACCAAAGTGTAAGCGTGCCAACAGAAATGTCCCTGCTGTGGTGTGTATCAAAGCTCCTTCTTTTCAGCCTGTTTTGAATGTTAATATATATATATATATATATATATATATATAATATATATATTTAAATATATACACATATACATATATTATATACATAAATATATATAAATATATTCCATAGAATATATTTTAAATTCTTTAGCAAGTGTAATAAAAAATGCTAGTGGAGGGCAGATGTGGTGGTGCATGTCTTTAATCCCTGCAGAGGAAGGCTTATCTGTGCTCTTTAGGTCAGCCTGGTCTACATATGAGTTCTAGGCTAGTGAGAGCTGCATAGTGAGACCCTGTTTCAAAAACAAAAACAAAAACAAAGCAAAAACAACCCGTGCCCCCAGCCCCCCCAAAACAAGGTTGGGAGCAGAATGTTAGCTGAAGACTTCTGTGCTTTCTAAACAGATTCTACCACAGACACTCACACCAAGGATGCCTGCCACTGTCCAAAAACAGTCATTAGCAAAGAAAGGGGGAAGAAGGGGAGGGGACGCTGCCAAACCCTGATGAGCAAGCAGCACAAGGACAGAATTGTCTCATAATCAGAAACATTTGGAGAAGGAAGTCTGCTAGAGTGAAATATATTCAGCATACTGGAATCAAAATCACCCAACAATTCAGTTTAAAAGTTTGGTGGAATATGAAACAAAATTTAAAAAATGCTTTAAGTGTTTCCAGAAAAATTCTTTCCTTACAAAAAGAAGCCTGCTCTAATCTCATTTTCAATCTTCATGGTGGAACCCTTATTTTCCTGGTAATGCCTTACTGAGTCCTGCAAAACTCTCCATAAGTAGTCCATGCTTCTGTAAGCAATCCTAAAGGAATTCAATGGCTCACCAAACCAAAACCCCAAATTCCCAATAAACAACAAACAAACAAACAAACACTAATCACATAGCTCAGAAAGCAAGCTGTTCTCTCCTCCAAATGGAAGACCATGGATTGTGCTTCTTTCAAGTCCGACTCTGTAGATACCTGTCTACTGACTTCAGCATAGACAAGCCACTGCAGAACAGAAAGGCCCAGCAGATGGACTGCGCCAACAAACTCACAGAAGAAATCTGGCAAAAGCAAGCATGCACTTGTAAAAAGTCTCAGTTGGACAGTGTCTTGGGCTGCTTTTGAACTTGGCCTTCACCAGGGCCTCACTTGGGTTACGAACAGCTGCCGCCACCTCCTGGACAACAGAAAATGTCCAGCCTCATGCTGGCCCTTTCTTTTCCCTTCTGTGTGTATATGTGGGTGTATGCATTTGTAGGCTGAAGGCCAACCACCCTTATTTTGGCTACACGGTTTCTCACTGCCCTGGAACTTGACAATCATGCTAGGCTGGCCAGTGAAGCCCAGAGATGTGCCTCTAGCTCATCAGTGCTGGGTTACAAGCACGAGCCACCATGCCCAACTTAGTAAAGTGAGCTCTGGGTACCAAACTCAGGTCTTCATGCTTCTATGGAACGCTCTCACCTACTGAGTGATATGCCTAGTCCCTGACCTTTCCCTTTTATTGAGAAACAGCTTATGACCATAACATGTATTTCTTTATAAAAGATCAGCTCTTCCTAGTATATGACTTCCCTATTAGTAACAAATCCAAGCCGGGTGTGGTGGAGCACACCTCTAATCCCAGCACTTGGGAAGCTGAGACAGGAGGATCTCTGAGTTCAAAGTCAGTCTGGTCTACAAAGCAAGTCCAGGAAAGCCAGGGCTACACAGAGAAAAAGACAAGACAAGCATTGCATGGCACCTCATCACTAGCAGTCATCTTCATTTCTGCATATAGCTACATAAACTCAAACATTCATTCTACTCTTTACAACCACACAGCGCATGCGCAGGAAAGGAATAAAGCCTATTTTTTCTGGAGTACCCGAGGTAGGTAATCATTACATGGATTTAGACATAGCATCAGCCAAATCCTGCTCCTGACTATACAGAAAAGTACCGTGATAGGACATGCTGCAGTTTGCCCTTAACATGCACTTTGTAACGCTCTTAGCTAAACTTCACTTTTGGAGAACAGCAAAATGGATTCTGAGGCTTCCTGGCCATCTTCTCTGCAACACCCTGACTGCAGAAGTGCCACAGTGTGGGGTGGGGGCCAGCAGGAGCATCGGTCATTACCAAGCGCTTATCACAGATGACATTCTTCAGTGGACAGTCCAGTGGGGCTTTTACCATTCAGCTGTTCTGAGTCTTCACTCCGAGTAGGGCAGTGAGGTCTACTCCCCTGTTGGCTCCTCTGGGAACTGAGCTGTAGGTTTCTTCTCTGCCTTTGCTATGGAGCACACAAGAAACCCGGTGGCGCCTGAAACCAAATCTAAATGCCTGCATTCATACTTTGCTTCTCTTTCGCAAATGATCCAAAAACTAGAAGAGAAAAATCAACTATCTTAAATTTTATTATCTAGGCTAATTTATACAGAAACTTATTTCAAAATGTAGTTAGGCCATATACGTGTGATATGCACGTACACATGCCGGCACTCCAAGTGGGACTTCAATAGTTGGTCTTCATATTGCACTTTCTGAAATATTAATGAAAATATACTAACACACACACACACACACACACACACACACACACACACACACACACACACTAAAATGGCAGGACAGTTTCAGTATTACGTTACACACAGAGAAGGCCTGAGTAGCTAGGCAATGATAACGATGAACAATAAAGGCTAATGTATTTTTCCATGTGCTTAGCAACACAAAGCTATCAGCTGTAGACTGAGATAAACCCTTTCCTCCCTGAGTTGCTTTTGGTCATGGTGTTTATCACAGCAGTGAAAAGCCTAATTAAGACATGCATACACAAGCGTGCCTGCTCTTGACCTTGGCTATCGTGTACAAAATAAGTAATAAAAATATATAAGTCAAAACAGAAGTCAAATCAAGCTCTTAGCCAAGAAATCCTTAATAGTTAACTAAAAAGCTCAGAGGTCTTATGATTCATATGAGGTTCCTGTAACAATTATATACTGCAAACTTACAGAATGAAAAAACAACTCTAGGGGAATAAGTTCACACAAAATAAAATTAGGTTCACTCTTCATAACTCTTCCCCACTCATAAACATAATTAAAACTGATACTATGATTAAAAGAATACTAGGCACTAAAATGTTTAGCACTGGGTGCAGAGGGATATGCCTGTGCCCTCAGCTCTGTGGGAGGGGAGTAAGCACACGAATTCAAGAGTGCTCTGGGCCATTGCAAGAACTGTGCCATGGGTAAAGTATACACCAAACATTGTTTAAATGCTTCTATTACTCAAAAGGTCTGTTAGCAATAAATAAGTTGTATAAGCAACTGAAGAACTTAAAAAAAAAATCTATCAAAAGAAAAGTCATGGAAAATCCAGGTGTTGGCTACAAAACTGCAATTTGATGCTTGTGCATATAGGATATCTCTTTCAAAAGAAAAAAATGTTCAAAGCATATTTACCTCTATTAAAAAGCCATTGTCCAGAAACATGCCTGACAATAAGCGAATGGCCAAACGTAACTGCTACAGCACTACCATAAAATACTGCTGCTAGGCACAAAACAGCACGGTATGTACACATATCTTAGATGGCTCTCAAGGGCTTGTGCTCAATGATAAGGGCTCATCTTTAAATGTTACTGTGTTCATTGCCTTTCTTTGTCACTGCAGCAAAGTACTATAAGAGAAGCCATGCAAGGGAAGCAGGATGAATTATGCCTGCAAGGAAAATGGACAAGTGTATGGCAGCAGGCTCTCATATTTTGGTGAACAGGTCCCCAGAGAACCAGACTGATGCTGTGCTGAACTGTAATTCTCAAAGGCCAAGCCCACTAACTCAGCTTCTCCAGGCTGACCCTAACCCAAGAGGATTCTGCAAGCTTCTTCAACTGCACCAACTGCTAGGGACCAATCATGCATATAAATACACAAGCTTGTGTGAAGCCCGCCTCAACAATCATATGTCACATGATTCCTAATCTCTTCTCAGCACAGGTGACTGAACCTAGCTCTTAGCACAGACTACTTGCCCTATCACTGCTTTAACTTTCTAAAGACTTATATCCATTTTATGTGTGTGCACACACTTGAGCATGTATATGTGCATACAAGAGGAGAGAATGAAAGTGTGTGTGTGTGTGTGAGAGAGAGAAAGAGAGAGAGAGAGAAGAGAGAAAGAGAGAGAGAGAGAGAGAGAGAAGAGAGAGAGAGAGAGAGAGAGAGAGAGAGAGAGAGAGAGAGAGAGAGAGAGAGAGAACATGTGTGTACCAGTGCTCTTGGAGAGATCAGAAGGTGGGCATCAGATCCCCTGGAGCTGGAGTTACAGGCAGCCCAATGTGAGTGGTGGGGCCTGAGCTAAGGCGTTCAGCAAGGACTGTAAGTGTTCCAGATCCTCTTGTTCTCTTTTGAGACAGGGTCTCACTAACTTGCCTGGGCCAACCTTGATCTCACCATCTTCTGGTGTTAGCTTCCTAAGCAGTAAGATTATAGGCCTGTGCCACTATGCCAGCCTTTTTAGTAACATTTCCCAAATGGTAATAATATTATATACATAGATGGAAAACCAACTGGTGATTGCTATGAGGTGAGGATAAAGTATGACTATAAAGGGATGGAAAAAGAGACCTTTGTGAGGAGGGAACATCTTGGTGGTAAGGTTAATCTGCATGTGATAAAATGGCACACACATGAGCCATACTGACATCCTGGTTTGATTCATATACTCCACAGTATCTCTGAAACTTCCCTCAAGTCTAAAACTGTTTCAAAATAAAAAGATAAAATTTTAAGTTAGGATATAAAAATAAACAATCCTCTGAAAATAAAAATAGAATGTACTAAACCCTCAAAGCCTAGCCAAGTGGAAAAAAGACAAAAACACACAATTATGGATATAAAAAAAATGATAAAACCCCAGTTACAAAAGAAATTCAGACACATAAGTCAACAGCAATGAGGTTTAAATGATGAGTTAGCTATAGTAGGCCTGGCTAGCTTCCTAGCAGAGTGGCTGTCTGTGGATGGCCACAGTTGTTGTCGGCTCTGCAGCAGACATCACTCCCAGGCTTCAGGGAGAGCACAGCTGTGTGCATGGACTGTCCTCTTTGTAAGATCTTAACCTCCATAGAGCTTGTAGAGACAGAAGCTACACAAAGCCAGAGTTCACTCTGAAAGCCCACTTCCTAGGCTAACATAGGGTATGTGTTCTTAACTTCCCCACCAAAGCAAAAGAGCAAGTTGATCCACCAGGCATTGAAAACCAGAGTACAGACAGATGCATTTCAAGAACACCAAGATGGTATGTGAATGGAAGTCAGTAATTTGTCATAGTAAACCAAGCAGCAAAACCATCTGACCATATCAACTGATGGCAAAAAAAATTAGCTGTCATTCCCCTAAGACTGAATATATTAAAATGAGGATACATCTATTTTCTTTCTTGAAGTAAAACAAAAAGCAGACAGTATATCAAAATGTAAAATACTAACACTATTGCTATAAATTGAGCAGCAGAAAAAATAACTCCTCATATGTTGCAAATCTAGAAAACAAGCTGGTGTTGTAATTCATACGTCTAAACCCAGAACTCAGGCTGGGATGGGAGGACAGGTGCAGTTCAAGACCAGCCTGGGCTACAGTGACTTGAGCCAACGTGAGCTTTTTAGAGATCCTGTCTCAGGAAAATAAATAAATAAATCTAGACTATGTTTAAAAAGGGCTTAGCATTTATAGCAAATATAGTAAAAGGTTTATGAGAAATATGAAAATGGCAGGTTTTTTTTACAGGGAAAACCAGAGCAGTGCATAAAAAGGTTGATATACAACAAAAAATGACAAAATGCACTAACAAATATAGAGGGCCAATATGAAACCCTAAATTTTGATTAAAGGACATACAGGCTAAATACGTGGAAAGACACACCAGGTGTCTGGATAGAATGACTTCTGAGACATCACTTTAATAAAGTAATGTATAAAATTAATACAGCTCCTGTCAGAATTCTCCAGGTCTTTTCATGGAACAGTAGAATGATTGCCAAAGTGGCTTAAAAAAAAGAAAAAAAAAAGAGTGACCAGAATGGTTTAAATCTTATCAAAGAACTACAGTAATAGGAATATTCTAGAATCTCAACTGTATACAGGAACTTACCCTTTGATCCTAACAGCACCTTGGGCTCAGTGTCTTTCCTTCAGCTCACCTCAAGCATATAAACGTGGCCTGTATCCCACACCCCAGTGTCGCGCATCTGCCTGACGTTGTCTTTCCAGCTCACCCAACTTGGCAAATACATGCCAGAAGATCTTACCCAACAGGAACACATCCTTTGATCTCACCCTACTTGTTGGTGTTGCTTCCCTCTTCTGCTTTGCATGTGCTTCTTATATTTGCTTTTAAATAACTTCTGCATCTATTACCATCTTACACCTTAACGAAGCCCAGTCTGGTCTGTTACAGGCTTTTTAGTTCACAGCTACAAACACTATTTTAGAGGCACTGAAACTCAACAAGGTGGGGCCTAATTAAAGTACATCAGAGGACAGACCCTTGCAGGTATCTTGCCCTTGGCCCATCCCTATCTCTGCTTCCTGCCCATGGTTTGAGCTGTTTTGCCATGGTATTCAGATCCATTACAGACCCTAGGCACCAGACCCAGAGACTGCTTCTACACAGTTGCCTTTCTTATTCCAGCAGACCCTCCCCATCAACACACATTGATCCATCCATCTTAATATCTTCCTTAGGCTGGAGGTGGGGGCGGTGGTGGTGGCACACGCCTTTAATCCCATTACTCAGGAGACAGAGGATCGCTGTGAGTTCAAGGCCGGCCTGGTCTACAAAGCCAAGGACAGCCAAGATAACACAGAGAAATCCTGTCTCAAAACCCAAAATAAGTAAATAAAATTCTTCCTAGACACAATTACGGAATTCCATTTACAACTCCCAAATTGTCTCCTACGAATGGCTTCAATGTTCCCAAATCGAAACCTACATGTTCTGTCTGTTCTCCCTGGACAGCCAGGAACCTGCAGGCTCTGGAGGCACACTGCTTGTTCTGAGTCACCTGTGAAAGATGTGGGTGGGTTACTGACTTCCTGATGCCAAGGTTTCTTTTAACAAGAAGGATGAGAACACTGTTCTAATGTAATGCCAAAGGGCTCTGGAAGGATTCCATGGTTTCTTGTGGACAGCAATTGGGAAACGCCTACCAAGCTATCAACCCTTCACCCACTGTTGGCCACTGTCACTGCAGGAACAACCCCCTCTCCGTCACCCTTGAGAAACTTTCAGGCCTGTTTCCACTCCTCCAAACATTGCTTTTGAAACAAGTATCAGACCACATTATTTCTCTGTGACACAGTTGGCTAGTCATCTTCCCAACCACTTTTGTTTTTTCTTGAGACAGGATTTCTCTGTATAACAACAGCCCTGGCTGCCCTGGAATTCACTTTGTTCCAGGATGGCCTCGAACTCACAGCAAGCCGCCTGGCTTTGCCTTCCCAAGTGCTGAGATTAAAGGTGTGTGCCCCAACACCCAGCTACAACCACCTTACTCTTACATAACTTATTTTACATTATTTCTAATGTGTGCATGTCATTGCACCCATGGAGAAGTCAGAGGACAACATGTAGGAGTCAATTCTCTTTCTACCTTATGAGTACCAGGCATTGATTCGGGTCACCAGGGTCATCACGTGCCATTACCCACTGAGCCATTTTATTGGTCTCCTACAGAACTTTTATAGAACTAAATTTCTTAACTTTCCAACTAGGTGACTACATTCCAGGTAGCAATACACTTGGGAAGTTTCATTTCTCTAAAAGGAGCGAGCCCTGTAAGGCAGTGTGCTGCTGGTTCTCTCTTTCCTGCTATGGAGAATACAGATATGAGCAATAGAGCTCCACTGTCTGGCAGCAGTATGAGCCATGGGTCTTCTGGAGGATGAAAGCCTACGGATGGGGTTTGGCTGATGCATATCACTGAATCGCCACTTGCAGAGGTCAGAGGATAGACTTCACTGTCAGGCCTCAGGTGCCTCTTCCTCTTCACTGGAGTCAAGGTCTCCGATTGACCCGGGACTTGGCTAAGTAGAATCTGTCTCAACAACATTGGGATTACAAGTGTGTTCCAGCTTTCTGCACGGGTTCTGGAGAGCTGAACTTGTGGCCACATGCTTGCAAAGTACTGAGGCATTTCCAGAACCCTCTTTAGTGTATTTAGTATATTTTTGACATGGGAAGAAATGGGAAGATAGCTCCATTGGTAGAGTGCCTGCCGCCCAGGTAGGAGGACCTGGGTTCTGTTCCAGAGGTACAATGCCAAGAGAGTTCACATTCATTCAGAGAGAGGCAGGCACTTGGAGCTCTTTAACCAGCTAGCCTAACTGAATCAATGACCTTCAGGTTCAATGAGAGATGCTGCCTCAAAAAAATAAGGTGGAGAGCAATTGAGGAATACAACTGATTTCAACCTCAGGCTTCTATCAATGTGCATGAACATATGAGCTCATCCACATAATATACAAAAAATGAATTGTAAGTTTCCTCATCACTAGTATAGGGATACATATACCAACTTGAATTCTAGTCTTTAAAAATGTACTAAAATGATCACGTTTGCTTTAAAAAGTCTATGTAGGATTCTGTAGAGGGTGGTATACACCTTTAATCCTAGGAGGTGGAGGCAGATGTAGGCATATCTCTGACTTTGAGGTCAGACTGTCTACATAGCTCCTGTAACTCAGCAATCTTAGAGGTTCAGATCCATCCTGTTATTTACTTCTTGAGAAGGAGACAATGCTTAAAAGTAACAGAGCCAACCCAGAAAGCTAAGCTCATAGTAACACCTCCCACCACAGTCAGGTATGACTATTTGTAAGGTGAGTTAGCCAGAGACAAAGTAGGTGGTGGTGTTCTGTTGGTGAGAGAAAGAAGTACGTTGATTAGTAACTACAACATACATGAATAAGAGCTTAATATAACAGAAACACCCACTTAGAGAGTAGATTATTCACCCTCCCCCCCAGTAACCAAAGAAATACAACTCAAATGACATCACTTATCATGCTGAATAAGTGATGAATGAGAAAGACCCCTATAGGCTCAAGTATTTGAATGCTTGGTCCCTTGTTGATGGAACTGTCCCTGGGAAGGAAAAGGATTGACCTTGTTGGAGATGTTACTCGAGTGGGCTTTGAGGTTTCAAAGGATCAGGATGCTACTGTTCCAGTACCATGCCTAATGGGTTTCCTCCATGATAGTCATAAACCTATCCTCTAAAATGGTATACAATTAAATGTTCTCTTTTGTTAACAGCTGCCTTGGTCATGCTGACTCTTCAAAATAATGGACCAGTAGGAAAACTGTATGGACAAAACAAACCCTTCGAAAAGCATTCCTAGTAAAGTAGACTCAAGGAATATTACTAGGCGCCTAACACCCAGATACTAAGGAGAGTTCTAAACCACAATACCTATTTTTTCCTGACCCTTAGAAAATACTCAGAAAAAAACAAACACCCAAATTGTACTTCAAAGACATGGTGGCTCTAACTGAGTCTGGGCTATTCCCAGACAGCCAAGCACTGTTGCAAGGGACATCTCTGCCTCAGAGTGAGGAGACAGTTCTTGAGAATGCAGAGCAGTCAGGTCCAACTCTGGTGCATTTAACTAGAATGAATCTATGCATGGAAACTCAATTCTTGAAATAAATCCCCACCCTACCCCCAGTTATGATTTTAAGCAAAAGACCATTTCCAGACTATGTTTCTTTTTTATGCCCAATAACATATAAGGAGTGCTGGGCTGTAAGTCTTTGTATCTCTCCTAAGTCTCGGACCTTTATTTCACCTGCTCTGCTGCCGAGATCTTTACATCAATAGTTCCAAGGACAGGATTCTATCTATGGAATTCATTCCACAAACACTGACCTGAAACACTTCTTCTACATATAGCCAAACAGACTGTGAAGAAATATGAGCAAGCTCAGTTGTTTAAGTTAAGCTGCTAGTAACTGACCAGTGAGGAGACCAAGAGTTTAGGTACAGGAGTAAAAAAATCTCCTTGACAGGAATTCAGTAGTGTTGCTGAGCATGATATGACCTTGGAGAAATTGCATTACACACCTATTTGATAACCTTCTTCAGCTCTCATTCTCTCTCTCTCTCTCTCTCTCTCTCTCTCTCTCTCTCTCTCTCTCT
>OU015749.1:27503993-27521179 GCA_907169655.1 Acomys percivali | reverse complement strand
CTCTCTCTCTCTCTCTCTCTCTCTCTCTCTCTCTCTCTCTCTCTCTCCAGCCTGGGACAAAAAGAAGATGATCTCAAACAACAACAAAAACCAAACTACAACAAAAGACACTTAAAAAAATGGGCAAAAAAGGAGTATAAATTATCATAAGGTTACTGTAAGGCTTTAAAAGATAATTTAGTAGTTAGGACACCAAGCACCAAGGGTGCTTCAATAAATGCTCATAACCACTCACTAACTAAAAGATAATCCAGTAGTTTAAGTCTATGCTGGTTCTCCAAGTTCAACTAGCATCTGCAAAGAGCTTGAGATTAACTCAAATAATTCTGAACACTATTAGCAGGAGCTAGAGTGATCACTTACAAAACCTTCACTAACAAACATTAATCTTGGGCTGGGCGTGGTGGCGCACGCCTTTAATCTCAGCACTTGGGAGGCAGAGGCAAGAGAATCACTGTGAGTTCAAGGCCAGCCTAGCATTAATCTTTCAACCACACAGTGAAATGAAAGTCATATTAAAGAATTTGAATACTATAGTCACATGATCCATCTATAGACAGCAAACAATGTAAGGTTATAAAATAAACCTATCAAAGTTAATGTGTATGTGTGTGTGTTCAAGTATATGGGGGTGTACATGTATGTCCATATGTGTAGACACCCACAGATGACACCTGAGGCATCCCCCAATTGCTCTCCACTTTATTCTTTGAAGTGAAGTCTTTCTCAACTGAACCCAATGCTTGCCAACATGACTGTTCTAGCTCCCCAGCTTGATTCTGGAGCCTGCCTCCACCTTCTGACTCTGGAGCTGGAGTTGGTAGCTACACTCACCTGGCATTTTAGGTGAGTTCTACGGATGCGAACTCCAGTCTTCAAGCTTGTACAGCAAGTACTTTGTCCAATGAACAAAGACATCAAATCATTTTTTAAAAGTTATATTCAAATGACTCACATACTCAAGTTCTGATCAAATCAAGATGACAATCTAACGGTAATAAAGACGATGTAACTCATGGAGCAAGAATAAGCAGAAGTCTTGTTATGACAGACTCAAAACATACATAAATCTAAAACTTAATGTAACGTGACCAAATTAGAAGTGCATGTGTGAGATACCTTCTTATAACATTATAGAAACAAAAGTCTTACATTTAATAAAAATATACAGAATGTATAAAAGCTCTAATCACATGTAAACTACCAAGTATAAATGAAGTAATGTGAGGTTTCCATAAGTGAAGTCACCCTGTTCAGAAAAAGGCCAATCTGAAGTAAACCCATTAACACACATATTGCAAAGGTACACAAAAATGTTTATCATTTACCATTGTACACAGAGAATAAACTGCAAAAATTTAAAAGGGATAATACAGTGACCAGCCTAAGTACATTTTACTTATGAAGCATAAATAGCAAAGGTCAAAGGAATTAAATAATGTATGAGTGAAAAAAACATACAATGTACCATATAACAAGGAATTAGAAAACTGAATATTGTGGAAAAGGTTTATTACTCTGTACAGGTTGGTTTTTAATAAACTATTAGCTACTTGTTACAGTAAATTATCAACGATCTCATTGCAGTAGCATTTCCCCACCAGTCAGAATCTGGAAGCAATACTCCTTTTTCAAATTATCATTTAGTGTTTTCTCCCCCACCTTCAAAGCACAGAAATAAGTTTTTTAATAGCAACTAGCCATTTATGGAAGCCATAAGATACAGACAGTCATTACACAACAAGCTATAGTTGAGGCACCTGGACAAAAACTACCAACACTTGTGAAAAAAGATGTTGGTTTTAAAAGTGGAAGTGTTAAAGCAGTGATAACATACTGCTCACATCCTTCTGAAACCCAAATGAAGGATAGCCTTACTGGCATCCTGCCATGTAACTAAAACATCACACCAGGGGCCAGGAACCCAATGTGTGCAACACAAGGTCAAAGCTCCAGGTAACTGAGCTAATCCCTGGAGTAAATTAAAATACCAAACTGCTTTAACTTATCAATACTATTTTGGAAGCATCATCAGAATAGAGATTCAGTTATGAATTGGCCTGGGCTATAACCTGAACAGAGAATTTTACTTAGTACGAAGAATCTCAAACATCCTAGAAAAGCTGTGACTCATACTTTGCTATTCCTCAAGGGAAACTGGACAGGCTTGATGATACCTACAGACCTCCCACGGTTCTAGTTCTACATACCAAGTAATTCAGTAATTAAGCAAAAGGAAGGAAAAAAAAAAGCAGACTTGCAGCAACACATACTAGACAGATGATGTTTTTTTCTTAAATGACATGATAAATGTAAATCATAAAATCAAATGTACTCATGAAGGCACATCTATTTTATGTTACATTAAAAAAACAAAACAAAACAAAAACCAAATTACTATAGACTGCAAACTGTGCATGCTTACCATAACATTTCACCTGGGAAAGCCAATGAGGGGGTTTCTTGCAAATACTCACTGCCATGATAAAAACAATTATGTGCAAACTGCAGGGTCCCTAATAGCAGTTAAGAGTTTATATACAGAAAGATGTCACTATCTGATCAAATATGCAAGAGAAGGAATTCCCAGAGTTTATAGCACAGAGCAGTAACCGCCACAGGCTCCTCCTCCGTGGCTTTCGCCCCTGTGTGACAGCTGGACTCCTTTGTTCTGGTTCTCACTCTCCCACAGTCCAGGTGTCTGAATGATCTTTTCAACAAGCTCCTCAAAGGCACACTGAACACCATCACAGGTTTTTGCGCTTGCCTCTAAAAGTCAAGAAAAAGGACCACAGTATATTCCTTGTTGGACATAGTCTTAAGTGTGGCTAGAGAATTATTATAGCATAAACAGAAGCCTACAAGATAATGACAATCAAACCAGCATTTTTCTTTTCTGGACAGGGTTTCTTTGTGTAGTTTTGGCTGTCCTGGACTCACTTTGTAGACTAGGCTGGCATCAAACTCACAGAGATCTACCTGTTTCTGCCTCCCATGTGCTGGGATTACAGACGTGTGTCACTGCACCCAGAAGCAATGTCTAGATACAGGCTTAGAATTAATAAATTTTCTCCACTCCCCACACAGAGCTACTTAAACTCTACCCAACAGTAATCAGCTTAGCCCTTAGGGTTGTAAGGGCTTGTAAGACCATACTGTGCCTTAAGTCTTTTCCTTAAGTTTTCAGTTAATTCTTCAAATGAGCCCCCAAAGCAGAAAGCATTCATATTAGAAAATAAGAAAACCCATGCTCCAACATGACTAACTTGAATCTTCTGAATGTATAGCTAAGTAGTGACACAGAGCAAGATGAAATGCCGACAGGGAAGCCCACTGCCCATTTCATATGTGCTCACACAGCCCTCTAAGCTAAGTGCTTATGTGTCTGCCTCACTATCCAAGGAGACAACTTGCATTCCTTCTTTACTGATCTATCTCAGCACCTGTTTCAGTTTTTTATAATATATTTTATTAATTTATTCATATTACATCTCAATTGCTATCCCATCCCTTGTATCCTCCCATTCGTCCCCTGTATATGCTCATAGGGGATCAAGTCTTTTCTTGGTAGCCTGCTGTCCTTCCTCTGAGTGCCACCAGGCCTCCCCATGTTTCAGTTTTTAATGCTGAAGATTGCTCTGTGCATGACAGGCATGTGTACTGTACCACTGAACTAAACCTCAGTCCCTGATCTAGTGTAAAAAAGGATGTTTGGGCGTAGGGCCATAGAACCACCTTGGCAAGGATTCGCTGCTCACCCCACTATTAAGTTTACAAGCTTCCTACTTGTCCTAGTTCTCTGTGGAAAGGTGAGTTGCCCACGCTGTTGCCCCAAACACCCCTTCTCCAGCTCCCAGGATGCCACTCCTTCATTTTTCTACTAAAGGCTCATGCACCTGTTTTTTCCTAACACCATCAATCTAAATGTCTGCTAATGTTTCCCATCTTATTAACAAGACAGACTTGTCCTAGAGTCCATATACCTTTCTTGGAGCCACCCAGGGTCTCTGTTCTGCATGGGAATCATTCCAGAGGGTTTTTTGAATATGCTACTTTCATTATCTCACCTCAGAAGCTTTCCTCAACTGGCAGCAGCCAAATCACATCCAAGAGTCACAGTACCAGGGCACTCCCACATCTATTTGTATGTACATACCTATAATACCCTTTAACTATTAAGTTAGGCACAGTAATAATAATTAATAAGAAAATCAAACAATTGTAACAATATACTGTAATAAAATCTTTGGGTTTTGGTTTTTTTGTTTGTTTGTTATTTTGTTTTGTTTTGTAGACAGGATTCTCTGTGTAGCCTTGACTGTCCTGGACTCGCTTTGTAGACCAGGCTGGCCTCGAACTCAGAGATCTGCCTGCTGCTGCCTCCCAAGTGCTGAGATTAAAGATATGCACCACCACGCCTGACTCTATATTAAATCTTGTTCTTCATGTTTATAGACCAAGACTGACCATGGTAACTGAAACTGTGAGAAGGCGTGCCCTGTAGGGCAGGCACAGTCTAACCTGGCTTCTGTTCCCCTGGCTCCATTAGGGCATTCCTTTCATGCTGGTTCCTCTGGTCAAGTTGAACACACTAACCTCACCTGATGCTCTTGGCATTGACATTACTAATTACTTTCCTCTTGCTCCTGTGACTCCCACTATAGTCAACTCTCCTAGTAATTCTCTTGTCTCATGGCCTTTTTGCTGGCTCCTCACTGGAGTATCCTAGAGGTCAAGCTTCAGCCCTTCTGTATCCACATTCTTGAAACAATTACACCAATTACAGCATTTTCTGCCTTCCTTTGTTTTGTTTTGTTTGTTTTTTGAGACAGGGTTTCTCTTTGTAGCCTTAGTTGCTGTCCTGGACTCACTCTGTAGACCAGGCTGGCCTTGAACTAACTAAGATCTGCCAGCCTCTGCCTCCCCACCAGCCCCGGTTCTATTACAGCATTTTAAATGCCACCCGAACAACTAGCGCTCCTATTTGTTATCTGAACACTGTCTCATCCTGTTTCTAAGTAAAATTCCTGATTCCTGTTCCCCACACCAAGTAACAGGAGTATAACTCACCTACTACTTGCTCAAGCTAAAAACCTGCAGTTGGCTTTAACTCTCTTTCCTTGGCCTCCTCTTCCAAGGTTTCCACATATCCTGTCAGTTTTAACATTCAAGTACTTCCCTGAGCCATGAACTCTCCATGGCCCACTCACTGATAGTGACAGCATCAGCTTTATTAGCCTGGTCACAGCAAGAGAAGACCAGCTTCCTATTTCACACTCAGACCATGCTCTAGATGCAGATGGCAGCTCCCTCCTGCTCATAAGCACTGTGCTGCCCCTACCTCTAGAAACACTACTATGTCAGAGCTTAGCTGTGTACGCTGCCTTTTCTGCTCAACAGCACACTGTGCCAACAGCTTCCCCGGGTGGTCACCGTGGCAGCCATTCTGTCCTCTCTCTCTCTTTCCTCCATAGCACTGCCTACTTGCTAACCCTGCTTCCTATACTAGAATGCAAGTCCTAAGAGGGCAGAGCATTTGTCTGTTTGTTTAATGTTATATCCTCCATGTTCAGGAAAAGTACGAAAAGATACCACACGGAGATGTGGGACATTCGGCAACTCAACATTAAAGGTGGCATCCAATTCCCTTCAGAACAGCAGCACCCAGCCACTTAACCCCTTCTTGCCTCTGTACAAGTTCTCAGTCCACCTGCTGGTTCCTAGTATCTGAGTAACAAGGTAACTAGGTCACAAATTCCTACATTTTCTGCCAGATGAGATTCAACATGGGTAACTTTTTTCAACAAGACTATGTGTGCATGCGTGGGCGTGTGTGTGTGTGTGTGTGTGTGTGTGTGTGTGTGTGTGTATGTGTGTGCATGCGTACGCAAGTGAGTGCCTGTGGAGACTAGAGGTTGCCATCTAGTGTCTCTCTATATCCCCCTCCACCTGAGACCCCTCACAGAACCTGGAGCCCGGTTTGCTAAGACAGAGGGTCAACAATCTGAGACTCCTGTTGTCTCTACGTCCCCAGCACCAGGACTGCAAGTGCTTGTCACCACGCCTGGCTTTTACATGGTTCTGGGGGTGGCATGCAGGGCCTCGTGCTCACGGGCAAGGACTTCACTGACTTAGCCTTCTCCCCAAGACCGACCACTAGTTTGTATGTTTTACCAGGAGACATTTATGAACACTAATTCATTCCTAACCACACTGTACAGTACAAAGTCACTCTCTTAAAAGAGTTTTACACCTGGGTCTAACTGCTCTTTAAAAACTTTGTTTGTGTGGTTGACATACTGCATGGTAGGCACAAGAGGCTTGGTTTATAACAAAAGCTGTAAGAGGATGGCCAGATGGTGAAGGCTTTGATGAAGAAGCCAACAAGACTCTGTGTGTGTGTGTGTGTGTGTGTGTGTGTGTGTGTGCGCGCGCGCACATGTGTTTGTGCATGTATGCACAAGCAGGCACATGTTCACACATGCAAACTCACGTGCTGGTGTCTGCAGAAGCCAAAGGATCTCTCTGGATCTGTAAGTCACCTACATAAGTGCTGGGTACTGAACTTGGGTCTTATGCAAGAGTGGTAAGCACTCTTAACTGCTGAACCGTCTCTCCAGCCTAAGCTTGTGTACATTTAAGGAACTTTTAGTCCTATGACAGCACAGATTCAAGTACAGGCTATGCTTCTAGAGAGGGGGTTGAGAAATTTCTGCAAAGATGCAGAGAGTAAGTATTTTTGGCTTCGTGGGCTGTACGGCTTGATAGGAACTACCAAGCCTTTGTGTAGCACAAAAGCAGCCAAAGGCAGTAAGTAAATTAATAAGTATACCCGTACTTAATATATGGGGGGAGGAGTCCACATTTTGTTTTGCCAACCTTGTGCCTCAAATATTAATATGCCTAGAAACCATACAAAAAAAATCACTAAAAATCAGGTTCCAATTCAAAAACTTGGGGCGGGGCCTGGGATGAAGCATTTCTACTAGTACCAACTCCCAGGGGGTGCTGATGCCCTGTGGATAGTGGGAACAACAGAAAAGGGTTTTATTCTACAGTCAGATTTTATACCATAAGACAACGATGACCTGCATATATTTTATAGTTCCTTAAGGAAATAATTCAACAAAACCACTATTTAAAAAGTCTTCCTTAAGATTGGAAAGATTCACTGACACACTTACCTATAAACAACATAGAATGCTTGCGTGCAAATTTCAGGCCTTCGTTTCTATCAACTTCACGATTTTCCTAAAAGACAAAAGCAGTGACTTTTAAAAGCTGCCATCAGCATGTGTGGCAGGCATGACTGTACTCCAAAGTACTTAGAGGGCCAAGAGGATTTTAATTTGGGGACAAGCCTGAGCAAGTTAGCAAGAAAAAAATAAAAGTCTGGGATGTAGCTCCATGGTAGAGCATGTGTTTAACATGCAGGAAGTTCTGGGTTCAAGTCTCTTTTCTCCTCCTGTCCCCTCCCCAAACAGCTACCCAAATGTCAAGTGCCTGCTTTTACCTTATCAATTTTATTTCCAACTAGCATGTTTACTATGTCATTTCTTGTACAGTATGTCTCCAATTCATTTAACCAATTATCCAGTTTAACAAACGTGTCTCTTCTTGTGACATCATAAACTGAAATAAAAACAAAGCCACTAATTTAAAAGTCACGCAAAATAAAAGCAATGATTTATTTTTGACATTCACTAAAAGCCAACATTAAGATATAAGCAAGTCTGTGTTTTGTTAGCCCTTTACTGCTTACTAGTGAGTACTTACATTTAAATCATTAACACATAGTGACAGAAAGGAAATTACGCCTTGTGTGGCAACTGACAATCAGTTACAACAAAACTGCAGCTTGAAAAGAAGAGGTCTATCTCATCACAAAATATCTTAATCTAAATCTTAATAAGATTTACATGACTTCAAACATCTATTAACCTCTTATTTTTATATCAAGGATCAGAATTTTCAACTTTAAAAAATACAGATGCAGTTACTGTGCTGGCTAGTTTTATGTCAATGTGACACAAGCTAAATTATCTGAAAGGAGGAAACCTCAATTAAGAAAATGCCTCCATAAGATCAGGCTTCAGGCAAGCCTTTAGGACATTTTCTTAAATAGAGATGGGTGGGTGTGGGGCCCATCCCTGGGCTGGTGGTCCTGGTTCTGTAAGAAAGCAGGCCAAGGAAGCCATGGGAAGCAAGTCAGAGAGTAACACTCCCCCATGACCTCTGCACCAGTTCTAGCTCCTCCTCCAGGTTCCTGGTCTTGCTGAGTTCCCATCCTGGCTTCCTTCAGTGATGGACTATGACGTGGAAGTGTCAGCCAAATAAACCCTTTCCTCCCCAGCTTGCTTTTGGTCATAGTGTTTCTTTACAGCAACAGAAATCCTAACTATAAGAGAATTTGAATGAAAGTGACCCTGTGTGGCTCCTCTGCCATTACTTTGTCTTGTGTCATCTTGCATCACGAAGAGCTTGGTGTTCAAACTGTTGCTACTCTTAAAAAAAATCACACAGCCAAATGGAGCATGACTATGAACCTTCCACATGTTTTAAATTTTGATTCATTATGAATCCTTAGTGGTAGTGCTACTTTTTGATAAAACAGGTTCCATTTAGTAACAAATATTCTGTTTACAGACAGAAGCTTAATTTATTGATAAATGAAGACTAGTTTTAGTAATGCTCTAGAACAGATGTGGGTTAATTTTCAATTTCAACATGGTTTTTAAAACAAAGGTAACAGTCTTCTTTGTAAATTTGAAAGAAGTTAAGATTAATGTTTGATAATATCAAATAAAGTCTATAGCTTAAAAGTACATATATATAAACTCACACACATAAAAAAACTAGCCCTAAGGAAAATTGAAATACTGGTCTTCCTAGATTAGAAACTCCAGTGGCTAGTATTTTGAACAGTATACTGAAGTGAAATACTTACCTAATATAACTCCCTGTGCACCTCTGTAATAGCTGGGAGTTAATGTTCTGAACCTTTCTTGACCAGCTGTGTCCTGAAAATGACAAGCAATTATTACTAAGTAAAAGCACAGCAAAATATACAGCACATCTCCAGTGCTATTGAACATATTTAAGCAAGTCAAATAACACTATTAAAAACACTTGAAACTTAAACACAATGTATGTTTAGTAGTAAGTGTTACATTACTGGGCCATCCCTACAAAACACAAGTGAAGGTTTCCAGACTTAAGATTTTTATCACAGATGAAACACATTTCTTTGAAAGTCAGGATTCTTAACTTCAGCTACACAATCAAATGTTCTGGGAACATTTATGTTTAATCTCTGACGGTTCTGACTGAATCAATGTAGGGTTAGGGTTAGGAAAGAAATCTTCCTAGGTTATTCTGATGAAGAAATGAAGCTGAGGACCACTGATTTCTGAAGAGAAATGGAGGAGAATCCAGGAGGGGTTACTGGGAGGAGTGGAGGGAGGGAAACCTGTGGTCAGGATTATGAGAGAAGAATAACATAACAAATGACAGTCTTCCTCGGCTACTGTGCTGAGGAGGTGAGGCTGAGGACCACTGACTTAAAGAGAGACACAGGAGCATCTTATTTCACAGAAGGGAGTTTAAAGTTATGCATTTAAAAATGCTATATAAAAGAAATCATTACAGTGGGGGAAAGGAAGAAGGGAAGAGGAAGAAAGAAGGGAGGGAGGAAGAGGGGAGGAGGAAGGGAATAATTTCATCTCCTTCCAGCAAGAGTCCTTCCTGGTCTTCTTTCTAGCACCCCTTGGTTCTATTTCAAGGTATCTAGGATCTTACAGAGCTGCATTTGGCAAACCGCTATTTCAGCCTATTATAATCTGCATTATTATAAAAGGCTTTCTAAATAAAGCTTTAAAAACAGTCAGGGCCATCCATCTACATATCATTACATGGCCCAGTTTATGGTGGACTAAATATTTACTATCTGGCCCACTGATGGAAGGTAACCTGGGCGACAGTAAAGACACACATCAAACCTCATCTTACCAGCAATGAATTCCCGAAATTTGTGGATAAATGGATTGAGCCAGAAATGATCATAATGAGTGAGTTAACCCAGAAGCAGAAAGACTCAAATGGTATATACTCACTTATATCTGCATACTAGCCCAAGGGGCATGTCCCATGAAAGCCTTCACTTAATAGGAAACTGGGACAGAGGGAAGGACATCCTATTGGGACTCTAGATGAGAGAAGCATGGGAGAAAAGCAAAGTAGAAGGATCCAGAGGGCCCTAGAAACCTACAAGTAGAACATTATGATAGGCAGATTTGGGTCCAGGGGTCCCGCTCAAACTAAGGCACCAGCCAAGGACAATACAGACGGTAAAATTTAAACCCCTACCCAGATCTAGCCAATGGACAGGACAGTCTCCACACTTGAGTGGAGAGTGGGGTATGACTTTCACATAAACTCTGGTGCCTCACATTTGACCATGTCCCCTGGAGGGGGAGACCTGGTGGCACTCAGAGGAAGGATAGCTGGTTACCAAGAAGAGACTTGATACCCTATGAGCATATACAGGGGGAGGAAATCTCCCTCAGTCACAGTCATAGGGGAGGGGAGTAAGGGGAAAGTGGGAGGGAGGGAAGAATGGGAGGATACAAGGGATGGGATAACCATTGAGATGTAACAAGAATAAATTAATAAAAAATTAAACAAACAAACAAACAAAAAACTCATCTTAGCTGCAGGATCGCTGTGCAAAAGTAAGTTTTGCTATGGGACAAGCACAAGCTCCTACATACATAAAAAGTGTCTGTAAACTCTAAAAAGTTTGTAAGATTGGAGAGGAAACTTCAAACAGCAACTAGAGATGACAGCAATATGGGGTTTCTTTGTCTGGACAAATAAAAGAATGCTGTAAAACAGAGTGTCTGAGGAAATGCATAGTCTCACAAGAAACATATTTAAGAGTCTGAAAATCACTTCCAGCATACAGAGGTTTGAACATAAGCCATTCTTTCAGAACTAAATGTACCATGCTTGCTCATAAATTCACAGCAGCAAGGACACTACCCCTGCTACATTTGTTTAGATGAAAATGTGACACAGTTAAACTTTCTGAGTAGTAGAAACCCAATTTCTCTCTTCAAATTCCTCAGGCTTCCGAGTTTCTTGCAAAACCTCCCTCTCGCTTACAATCATTCAATTTGCATACATGTTCATCAAACAGACTTACTTCTAAAGCAGATTGTGACCGATAATAATAGAGGTGACTTTTAATAATCATGACACAACTATGACAACCGATCCAGACTCAGATTTGTAAAAGAGGTCAACTAGGAACCATGCCTGACTGTGGTGGGAGGTGTTACTATGAGCTTAGCTTTCTGGGTTGGCTCTGTTACTTTTAAGCATTGTCTCCTTCTCAAGAAGTAAATAACAGGATGGATCTGAACCTCTAAGATTGCTGAGTTACAGGAGCTATGTAGACAGTCTGACCTCAAAGTCAGAGATATGCCTACATCTGCCTCCACCTCCTAGGATTAAAGGTGTAAACCACCCTCTACAGAATCCTACATAGGAACCACAATACAACTTAAGTGTCTAACCCTACCACCACAAAGAATGTAGTGGTTTCAATCCATTCATACACAAAGCAACCAAATACAGTTTTTCTTGCCATGTTGGGCTTATGATTTTTAATTACACATACAACCTATTTCGTTGAGAGCCATCAAAAAATATATATCATCAAGTGGTCACAGACTTAAATCTGCATATCTATTTAAGATAATCCAATTCAGAAAAATGACACAGAGGCTAGACAGACGGTTCAGCAGGTAAGAGCGTGTGCTGCTCCTGTAGAGGACCAGAGGTCTGTTCCTAGCATCCATGTAGTCAATCACAATAGTCTCTAACTCCAGTTTCAGGGGAATCTAATGCACTTTACGGCCTCCAGAGGATCCAACTATGCACCTGGTACACAGAAATATATGCAGGCAACCACTCATACACATAAAATAAAAGTTATACTGTAAAAAGACAAGTTATTTGAGCAACATAGTCCAGTAATTTACTTACACACAAAGAAACAACAAGTTAGCAGCATTCAATATCTACAATACTGGGATTCTTAGAATTCCACCATGGGAAGCATTTAAATACTCCAGTTATTTTGTTTTTGTTGTTGTTTTTCCTTTGTTTTTGTCTTTGTTTTGAAAGAGAAAAAGGAAACAGAAGAAAAAGCTACTGATAGCAAAACTGTTGCACAATTTAAAAAGTTTCACAAGACCAGCTGTGAAACAGAAATTTTTAATAAATTAATTTCTAGACTTAGCACAAGGCAATCTAGTATAAACCCTGAGAACAACTTAAAAAACAGCCTTCAGGCTAGATGCCTGCATTTATCCCACGGTCCCAGGGTAGCAGGAGAGAACAGATGCCGTTCCTGACCTACATGCATGCATGCTGTGGCACTTGTGTGCCTTCATTTACACACACACATCCCAGGTAATTTTGACAATTTGTATGTGAAAATTTAACTGAGATATTAAAGCCTTGGCACTTTAAAATTCATTTACATAAATTTTTGGTATGATAATTTTGGGGGTAAAATCCAAAATCCTGCACCTTAGCATTAGACTTTATAGTAACTGTGTACTAAATAGTCAGACATTAAACTTTTGCTGTGATGGTCTTCAAAACTAGAAATGTTACATATACTGACATCTTTGTTCAGAAGAGGCCAATCCTTTTGTATGTTATGGTTTTATTTTCTATTGGGTAAGGCAGAAAATAGAGATTATTAAAGATAGATATGGATTAAGCCCAAGAGCTAAGAAAGCCCTACGAAAGCTAAATAACAGAATTCAAGCGTCCAAGTAGGGCAAGTATGTGGAAGAAGAGCACAAGCTCCCGGAGGCTGCGTGGTCATGGTGAGTGTGCACTTTGCAGGCAATGGGGCAGGGCTCCCCAGCTAACAAGGAAAGGAGCTCACTCACTGTATTTCTATAAACAAGTTTCAGCAAGGTTACGGTAAACTATGGACTTAGACGTTTCTTATACTGTCTGGAAGCTCATCTCCCCCAGACATGACTGATGCTCAGATGCTATAAGAAAACAAATGACTACATCAAATAAATACTAACAAGGTTTTGGCAAACTGCTTAAAAACAAAAAATAGGCTCTTTACTTGGCAAAATGGCATATGTGCATATGTATAATAGCCTTGGCATTTTTATAAATATGTTTATTAATAATAACACAGTAATTAAAGATAAACTTTTTCTCCACCAATTTCCTATTATATTAATCACCAGTATTATGTTATGGTTACAGGGAAACCAATGTTTCGAAACTATAGATAAGCCTATGGCAAAGATGCTTCTCCAACAATACCACTAGCCTTTTAATGAAGCATGAAGTAGAAAATAAATGTACAACAAAATAAAAAGAGCCCTCCAGTATAGAAAAATCTCCTTGCAGCCAAGGGCCAGAGCTGACTCCTGTGTTTGCCTCACAAAGCAGTAAGTAACAAGGGAAGAGTTAGCAATCCTACCATGAAAACATGGAATGCCCCGGCTTAATTCAGAAGCAAGGATGTGTGAATTATTCAATACTTTATGATGTCAACACAGCAATTTTCAGAATGTTTGCTGTTAAACATTGCTGTTCTTATTGATATTAAATATATGTGGGGGAGGGACAAGTAGACAAACAGTTCAGAACCCTTCAGGAAGATGAGTTACATCACACAGAGGACAGCTGCTGCTCAGTCTGTTCCTGTCATCTGAGACAGCAGTTCTCTTTTAAACACTATAGTGGGGGGGGGCATGCTCACAACAACAACCTTCCTGACACTCTACAGGAAAATTTAAAACTCTGTTCTATTTTGAATTTTTCTGAAGGCATTATACATTTAAAAAAAAAATTTAAGGCCTCTACCCAATTACAGTTATACGATGCATTATCATTGTTGTACACCCTTTCAGTAGTATCAAATATCCCAAGAAAAATTATTTAATACAAATTGCCTATTCACCTCTAAAACACTAAATAAAATCGGTTTCTTCTTTGTTACAAAGTACTAGCTGGGGAGACTGTACCTCACAGCTGCCTCTAACTCCAGTTCCATGGGTTTAGCACCTTCTTCTTCTAGTCCAGACACATACATCATACATAGACATGTAGACAACACACCCATAAATGTAAATTAAAAATAAAATACAATAAATAAAATATGTTAGTAGGCTAGAGTGATGGCTCAACTATTAAAAGTACTAAGCAGCTTCTGGTGGTTCAAATGAAAATGGCCTCCACAGGCTCATAAGGAGTGGCACTATTAGGAGGTGTGGCCTTGTTGTGTCACTAGGGGTGGGCTTTGAGGATTCAGATGCTCAAGCCAGGCCTAGCGTGTCTCTCTCTTCCTGCTGTCTGTTGATCCAGATGTAGACTCTCAGCTCCTTCTCCAGCACCATGTCTGCCTGGATGCTGCCATGCTTCCTGTCATGATGACAGCAGACTAAACCTCTAAAACTAAGCCAGCCCCAATTAAACACGTTCCTTTCAAAGAGTTGCTGTGGCTATAGCATCTCTTCACAGCAATAAAACCCTAATTAAGATACAGCTCTTCCAGAGGACCTGAGTTGGGCTCCCATAGGTGGCAACTCATAATTTTCTATAACTCATGTACAGCATGGTATACAGACATACATATACATAAGATAAAAATAAATTTTTAAAAGTACATTTTAAAAATTCTTACCCATATTGCAAGTTTAGCCTTATTTCCATCCACTGAAATAGTTTTCACCTTAAAGTCAACACCTTGAAGAAATGAGAATGTTGGTAAGTCATCAGTAAAATATGATTTTTACATTCATTATAAAGAAAACCAGAAAAAAAGGCAAAATATTTTATTAAATGCCGAAATTCTGCAAATTCTAGACCCGAGGGCTGAAGGTATCTAACAGAACAGCTCAGGATTGGTGGTGTAAGTGGGAAGAAGAGCTTCAGGGTTGAAGACACCTAACTGTGCCTCTGAAAAGGGAACCTCAAAATCAGTTCCGATGATGGTTGTGCATACTGAAAATCAGCAGTTACAACTGAGTAGTAATCCAAAAGAGTGGGCCTGATTGTGGGTCATGGCTGCTTGCAAGGGAGTGCTGTCTACTCACGACAAGGACTACACCTATGAACTCTCCAGCAATATGGCTGCCTGACACCCCAACACCAAGTGGGTAACATTCGACGAGGCCCTGCTGCAAGAGGAAGACTACAGACAGTCAGCAGCTGCTGAGGGAGGGAGAACTGGCTTACTGCAGAGACAAAGCCTCTGACAGGCCCCAATCCTACCTGGTCAGCCCTAAGCATATGTGCATACAGGAAACACTGACTGAACTCAGGAGACTGTGTGAGTATGTAACAATAATGTAAGTAGTCATGAATTCAGGAGAGGGTATCAGTCGGAGAGGAAAAGGTAGAAATTATATAAATATAGCATACTTGTGCATGGAATTATCAAAAACTTAAAGTTAATTTAAAAAAAGATGCTGTCTACCATGCTTAACTACTAATGCAGATCTTACTTCTAAGTAACCAGTAAATATGTGAAAGGGCCACCAACTCCTTGTCTTATGAACTCTACTTTTTCCCTATGCAATGATGACTTGCAATTGTATTTTTTTTTTAAATGTGTATAAAAACACTTATGCCAATCCCTCTACCAGTCTTCATAAGAGAAAAGATCTTTGGCTTAAAGTTCTCTGAAAAGCTGCTATGAATATTAAAAAGAGCTTCATAAAAAAGCCAGGGAAGAACACAAAACACTCCTTTCCAGCAAAGGGATCTGACATGTGCCATCTGTCCCACGTAAACAGTGACTGCCTACATTTAAAAAAGAGCATCAGAAATAATGTGCAGGCTATTCCACTGGCCATGGGGAAACACTAGCTCAAGACGAGATCCTACGAGCTTGTCACAATAAATTCAGAACGCAGACAACTAAGACAAAAAGCTCCCTCATGTACTAACTGCCTTCTTTTTATGTTTTTGTTGTTGTTTGAGACACGGTTTTTCTATGTAGCTTTGGCTGTCCTGGAACTCATTCTGTAGACTAGACTTGCCTCAAACTCAGAGATCCACCTGTCTCTGCTTCCCAAGTATTGGTATTAAAGATGTGAGACATTGGGAGGATCCGAGATGGCAGGGCTGAACAGACACCGTGTCTGATCAGCAGAACAGCAATGATTACACAGCTACCTAACGACCAAACTGAAAACTACAAAACACCAGTGTTGGTGATCTCCAGGTGAGAGGGGTCCACACTGTGTGGAGCACGGGTGGGTCTAGCCTCGGCCCACCCCTACTAATCCACAGCAAAGTCCCTGGGTCCTTGCAGGCACGGCACAGACTCCAAGGACTAGCCACATGCTTGGCAGGGTGCACAGCATCTGAGCTCTACATCTCAGACAGAGATGGGGGCTACAAAACCCACCAGCATCTAGGTCTTCTAGCCCAGAGGGAACCCCACAGTCTGGAACACAAGTGGATCTAACCTAGGGTTACATGGCCAATCCACAGAAAGTTATCTGGTCCACGCAGGCAAGGGCATGGGCTCCAAAGACTAGCCACACACCTGGTGGGCACACAGCATATGCACCTGTGGGCCTCAAAACACCTGAGTCTTCCTACTCAGAGGAGACAACACGGTGTGGAACACAGGTTGATCGGATCTCAGGTCACACAGCTGGTCCATGGAAAGTCCCAAGATCTGATCTCAGGTCATCCACTTGATACACCTGAAGATTCCCTGGTCCCTGCAGGTGAGGGGTCTCAACCTATAGCCACTCGGCAGATGTCTTGCAATCCCTAAGAGACCACAGATACCAGTCCAGAATACTATACCTAGCAAAACGTTCAATAACCACAGATGTTTCATGACAAACACAAAATTAAATGGTACCTATTCACAAAGCCAAAGCTACAGAAGACACTAGAAGCCTCCAACCAAAGGAGGCTAACTACACACTGGAAAACTTTACTTTAGCAAAACAAAAATTAAACAAGCACAAAAAATACACTACCACAACCAACATAAAAATAAAGGAACCTAACAGTCACTGGTCATTAATCTCTCTCAATAGCAATGGTCTCAACTGTCCAATAAAGAGACACAGACTAACAGAATGAATGCATAAACAAGACCCAACATTCTGCTG
>OU015749.1:27489806-27503983 GCA_907169655.1 Acomys percivali | reverse complement strand
CTTCGCAGATGACATGATAGGGTACATAAGTGACACCCCCCGCCAAAAAATCCACCAGAGAACTCCTACAGCAAAGAGGCTAGATAAAACATTAATTAAAAAAAAAAAAAAATCAGTAGTCCTCCTGTAAGCAAATGACAAACAGGCTGAGAAAGAAATTAGGAAGGAAAACTACATCCTTCATGATCGCCACAAATAATATAAAGTATCTTGGTGTAACTCTAACCAAACAAGTGAAAGAATTGTATGAAAAAACTTCAAGTCTCTGAAGAAAGAAACTGAAGAAGATATAGAAGATGGAAAGATCCCTCATGCTCATGGATTGTAAGGATCAACATAGTAAAAATGGCCATCTTATCAAAAAGCAATCTACAGATTCAATGCAATTCCTACCAAAATCTCTACACAGTTGTTTTACAGATCTTGAAAGATCAATTCTCAACTTCATATGGAAAACCAAGAAACTCAGAATAGCTAAAACAATCCTGTACAATAAAAGATCTTCCGGAGGACTCTCCATCCCTGATCTTAAGCTGTACTATAGGGCAACAGTAACAAAAACAGCATGGTACTGGCATAGCAATAGGCTGTTAGATCAATGGAATCGAATTGAAGATCCAGAAATAAACTCACACACCTATGGACACTTGATATTTGACAAAGAAGCCAAATCTATACGATGGAAAAAAAGAACATCTTAAACAAATGATGCTGGTCTAACTGGATGGCTACATGTAGAAAAATGTAAATAGATCCATATTTACCACCCTGCACAAAACTAAAGTCCAAATGGATTAAAAGACCTCAAAGTTAAACCAGCCACACTAAATCTGTTAGAAGAATAAGTGGAGAAGAGCCTTGAACTCATTGGCACAGGAGACAACTTCCTGAAGAGAACACCAATAGCTCAGGCTCTAAGATCAACAATTAATAAATGGGACCTCATGAAACTGAAAAGCTTCTGTAAGGCAAATGACATTGTTAACAGAACAAAATGATAGCCTACAGACTGGGAGAAGATCTTTACCAACTCTACATCTGACAAAGGGCTAATATCCAAAATATATAAAGAAGTCAAGAAATTAAAAACCATCAAACCAAATAATCCAATTAAAAATGGGGTACAGGGCTAGAGAGATGGCTCAGAGGTTAAGAGCACTCGCTGCTCTTCCAGAGGTCTTGAGTTCAATTCCCAGCAACCACATGGTGGCTCATATCCATCTACAATGGGATCAGGTGTCCTCTTGTGGTGTGCAGGCATACATACAGGTTGAACATTAGATATGTAATATGTAATAAATAAATAAATTTTTTAATGGGGTACAGAGCTAAACAGAGAATTATCAAATGACCAAGAAACACTTAAAGAAATGCTCAAAGTCACTCGTCATCAGGGAAATGCAAATCAAAAGTACTCTGAGATTCCATCTTACACCTACCAGAATGGCTAAGATCAAAAATTCATGTGACACCACATGCTGGCAAGGATGTGGAGAAAAGGGAACACGCCTCCATTGCTGGTGGAAGTGCAAACTTGTACAACCACTTTGGAAATCAATCTGATGTTTTCTCAGAAAATAGTGCATAGTGCTACCACAAGACCTGGACATATACCACTCCTGGACATATACTCGAAAGATGCTCCACCATACAAGGACATTTGCTTAACTTTGCTCATAGCAGCTTTAGTCGTAATAGCCAAAATTTGGAAACAACCTAGATGTCCCTCAACCAAAAATGGATAAAGAAACTGTGGTACATTTACACACTGGAATACTACTCAACAATTAAAAAACAAGGAAATCTTGAAATTTTCAGGCCAATGGATAGAACTAGAAAAGATCATCCTGTATGAGGTAACCCAGACCCAGAAAGACAGGCATGTTAGCCCAACATAGATGTCTTCTGAGAGATTCAACTCAGCGGGGGATTGGGACAGATGCTGGGACTTGCTACTGGACTCTGGGTTGTGTGCTGAGAATGGTATGGGAGAATGAGGGGGGGAGATGTAAGGACATGGAGGGCTCAGGAGCCCCACAAGGAGACCATCAAGGCCGGCAGATCTGGACCCAGGGGGCCTGCACACACTGTTGCACCAACTAAGGACAATGCACACAGTGAATCTAGACCCCTGTTCAGATATAGGCAATGGACAGCTCATTCTCCAAGATAGTGGGCAAAGAGCAGGGACTTCCTCTGACATGAACTCTGGTGCCTCCCTGCCCCCCCAATTTGATCACTTCCCCTTGGTGGGGAGGCCCAGTGGGCATACAGAAGAAGAAGCAGGCTATCTGGATGAGACTTGATAGGCTGTGGTCATATGGTGTAGGAGGAGGTCCCCTTCTGTCAGAGGTCTAGGGGAGGGGAATAGGGTGGAAGAGGAAGGGAGGGTGGAAATGGGAAGGTACAAGTGAGGGGATAACAATCAGGATGTAATCTGAATAAATTAAAATAAATTTAAATAAAAAACATAACCATAAAATAATGAAAGTTATATAAAAAAAGATGTGAACCATCACACCCAGCATAAAAAAATGCATCCTGTTAAGTAAAAAAGTATATCACATCACTAATACACTAGTATATTAATAATCTTTTGAAGTTTTCTGATAATCCATTACATATTTAAATTTGGTAAAAATAAGCATTATATCTCATCTTCCTACATGACAAAGATCAAAAATATATGTATGCACATGAGTGCATGGCGTGCATGCGCTCTCTTTCACACACACACACACACACACACACACACACACACACACACACGCACGCACACGCACGCACGCACACACACCATCTGATGTGCCGAGTTTGAGTAATAAAAGAATTGATCAAGCTATGCTTCAGAAAAGCAAGCAATAATTATGAAAGGATAGTGCTGATTAAAAACTAAGGAACAGACTTTCTCCTACCCAGTCATGCAGGAACTCTCAGGCCTCATGCTTACTGGGGAGCTATAGGCAGTCCAGTTGCTGGAGGAGGAGACTGGTTCCCTTTGAGGATGTGGTGACGGGCAGAATTTCCATGCTCTAGTATAAGTCCCACAGCCATATGGACTTAGCATGGAAACAAAATCAAGAAATAAAACCACTCACCAGGAGGAAGATCATGCTTGGTACTGGACACCTGGCCAACTTCCTGGGCCGAGAGAGGTCATGGGCTTTAGAAAATAATCTCGTACCTGCACTTTGCTAGGCCAGCATAAGTCCTTACTGTTAGGTCTCAAACCCAGGGCAAGTCTCACTCAGTGCTTTGGCTCCTCCCAGCACTTCTCAAGGCACCTCCGCCCTAAACCTTTCCTTCCCAGGAACTGGGATTCCACTTCCCTTCCACCCAGCCTGCTCTCATGGTCCAGTTTAGTCTGCTGCCAGCTATGTCCAGTCTGGACTCTTCCATCTGCCTGCTTTCTCCCTATATCTACAATAAAAATCTTCTCCATACTTCAGGAGTAGTCATGTCCTCCTCTGTTTATTTCATTTTTTCATTAACTTACCCCATTCTAAATCTCATCCTCATGCCCACAGATCAGTGTAGCTACCACCCATCATTAAAGAAACCTCTCTTTACAGCAAATGGAGACTATCACCACAAAACAAACAAACAAACAAACAAGCAAACAAACAAACCCCACAACTGGACAAAATGCAGAAATCAATAGCTCACAGCAAGCCCAGTCCCAGTGGCCACCTCTACATCACAGTTCCTGTCTTTATGACTCAGGGAACACGGAAGCAGCAGCAGCAGAAAGAATTTAAGAGCCAGAATACTAGAAGTCGGCTGTGATACAGTCTCTCCTAGAAATGGCTGTATAACACGACCGGAACAACAGTCATATCAATGGACAAGTCAATTTAGAAAGGGAAATTGTTATGGGATCCCGTGCCTAGAGACAAAGAACTATCAATAAGCAACTGATGACTGACTGCTGAGAGAATTAGCTTCTCTCAGAGATGAGTCCCCTTATTTGAGGTCTATTATCTTTAAACCCAGCCTTGGAGGCCAAAAAGACAAATGAAGACGAGCCCATACAGAGATTCTGATGGACTCTGAACTGGACAACTAGAAAATCCCTTCTGTTCTGGCTCTCCTGGTTGCCGGCCTAGGACATATAATGCTAGTATTTTTTGCCTTTATTTTCCCCTTGCATCTCTTACCAGTCATCAGTCAAAAACTTCCTTTCCTCTCTACAACTAGCAGCTATATAAATAAAACAACTGGTGAACTTTTGGGGTCTTTTAGATAAGAACACTAGAGGTGTACCTCAACTGCCACCGCCATTCAGCTCTAAGAAAGCATTACCCCAGTTGCCTAATGGCAGTTAGGGTTACCTCTTGAGAGGTAACGACAACAGGAGGTAGAAACTGTCTGGGCACTTTAGGGTAACAAGACCCCAAAGAAAGGCCTCTGGTTTTCTTCCTTGAATAAAAGCTAAAAATGTCCTTGGTCCTGTCCTGCCTGTTCTGAGCCTCTGAGTTTGGATCTGGTTCCTAAATAACTTTAGAGCTACCTCTTCAGAGGGTGAAAATGTTAGACTGGCAGTAGAAGCCCATTTGGGGAAAACACTTTATGGTCAGTGGAATCCCTGGCCTGGGCGGAGACCTAATGTTTTCGCTCCTCCTGGGAAGGCAGAGTCACCTTAAGCCACTAAAGAGATAAGCAGAGTAACTGTTCCTTTAATAAGATAATATGCGTCTCCCTCCCAGAATACACACCTCCAGCATTGTGCTCAGCTCGGGAATCTGGCCCAATTTTCTGAATTGCCAGTAAGGCATAACTTCTTTTCTTCTATGTCTTTTTAGCATGCTTTCCCAACAAGCTTCGCCTTCCCTAGCCCGTGGGGCTGCCTTACACCTTCTCTAAAGTATCCCTCCCTCCCCTGTGGCTGCTTGCACCTGTGGCTGACCTTCACACTTGTTTGAGTCACAAGGAAGGCTTTTCTAACTATGTCCTCCATTCTCCTCCTCCATGAAGCTGCTGAGCTTGCCTGCCCTGGGGTTTTCTTTTAAACTCTAATAAATCTGTCCTTGATCTTAAAAAAAAAAAAAAAAAAAAGATAAAAAAACCAATAAACCAGACTAACAAAGAGAAAATTCAAATAAAAAATAGGAAGGTTGTGAGTACTGCAAATGGGCAAACCTCATCTGAAGGACAGAATTGCTTGTGATTCTGGGATTCCTGGGCGGGGGCTATCTGTAGAGTAACGTCACAGTGGTACTCAGCTGTAGATTTCTGTGCCCTTCAGATTTCTCATTTTTGGATCAGTGATACTAAACTTCTGCTGCTAATTTTACAGAAGGAAAATTAAATTAAAAACTGGACAACAAATTGGATAATTTAGATAAATGAACAAATTCCTAGAAACACAATTTGCTAAAATTGACTCAAAAAAAAAAAAAAAAAGAAAATCTGAACAAATTAAAAAATGAGTAGAGACTCAATCTGTCATCAATCAAGTTTACTTAAAGAACACAAGGAGGGCTGAATACATTAGTAAAATGAAAGGGGAAAACATGATCATTTTAATTGACTCAGGAAAGGCGCTGAACAAAAGTCAATATACTTTCATGATAAAAAACACTCAGCAAACTAGAGATAGAAGAGCATTTCCTCAAAATGATAAGGGTAGTTGTGTTTGTCATTTCTGTTGCTGTGATAAAATACCTGAGATAACACCTTAAAGTGAAAAAATACTTCATCTGGTTCACAGTCCTGGTGGGTGAGTGGTTACTTAGCTTACAGTGTTAGCCATTGAAAAGACAGAACACCATACCAGTGAGCATGTAATAGAACAAGTTCTTCAGCTCACAGCAACCGGAAAGCAAAGGGGCTGAGGCAGGCAAAGGGCCCAAACAGAAGATAGCCTTTTCTGGTGGCCTGCTTCCTTGCCTTCACAGGTTTCCACCATCTCCCACTAACATCAAATTGTGAATCTATCAGTATACAGATCCATTGATTAGATCAGAACCCTTTTGATCTAAATACCTCCCAAAAGCTGAAACCATCTCACTCACAGGACTTTCAGAGGGCATTCTTGGATCGAAACCAAAACAGCAGACTCACAGCTACTGACATACTCAATAGTAAAGTACTGGGTGTTTTTCTCCAGAGATAAAAGCACAATGACACCAACTCTTACCACTTTCATTATACAAACTAGCAAAAAGAAAAAAGAAATTCCAAGAGCCACTTAGAAAGAATGTATATTATATATAAAGTGTACGCACACACACATACACACATCTAAGTAAGAGATTTGGATATATAATATACCCAAATATATTTGTTAAATAAAATTGTGGACAGCACTATAATATCTTCAATAAAACCCTGAAGAATACACACAACTGTTAAAAACTAATTCCATAAAGGAATGGCATCAAGGGATATCACCAACACATAGACAATCCTCACCAACAGGAAAACATTTGCAAATCATGTATCTGGTAAGAGATAAAACCAAGCACATGTCTAAGAACCTCTACAACAGAACAACAAAAATGCATAACTCAAAAAAGAGCCACCATAATATATCAACAAACATAAATGGCCAATAAGCATATTAAAAATATGCTCAACTTCTCCTGCTCATTAGGGGCATGCTTGTTAAAAACCACAACGAACTAGAACTTCACACCTATTTCCATGACTAATTCATATTTTTTAAATGCAAAGTAGTAAGTATAGACAAAGCTGTAGAGAAACAAGAACTGTGCATAAGTGCTGTTGTAAAAAACAGATCAGCATTTCCCCCACTATTAAAAGTACAGGTATCATATGGATAAAGGCAGCAGGACCATACCTAAGTAGAGACCCAAGAGAAGTGACAGCAGAGACTCAAGCATATACTTGGACAACACAGTCATTAGTGGTACCATCGACAACTGCCAAAACGTAGAAGCAACTCAAGTCTTCATCAGTGGATCAATCGATCAATAAAATATGGTACTCATAGTCAATGAAACAATATTTGAATGTAAGAACAGAATTGGGTACTGGCTTGTGCCACAAAGTGGACTGGCCTTGAAAACATTCGGTAAGTGAAATAAGCCCAATACACAATTTACAATACACAAAGCACAATTCCACTTGCATAAGACAGCCAGAGTAGGCAAACTTCACAGAGACAGAAAGTAGAATAAAGGTCACCAAGAGCTGCAGGGAAGATGTAGTAAAGTTGTTTAAATGATCTGGAAATCAACAGTGTTATAACAGTGAATGATAAGTGAAAGATATGTGTAAAAATGGTTGAAATGGTATGGTTTGTGTTCTGCGTGCCTCATCACAGGATAAATACAAACACTGCCCTCTATAACCACAAAAAAGCCAGTAAATGGTTGACCCAGAGAGTCCAGCTGGAGGAAGGACCTACTAAGGAAACTCAATCTGCAGTGAAGTCTAGCCAGGAACATTTCTGAGGCCCCTGAGTTCAACTAAATTGGTTCTAAACAAAAATCTTACATGAAACTGAAGTGGACTCTTCCTTAATTCTTTAGTTCTTTTCTAAGTCCTATATTACACTGACCTCAACATCAGAAAAAGACAAATTAAAGAAAACTATGACCAATGTCTTTCACAAACACAAATGGAAATCCTAAAAAGAAACAAAACAAAACAAAAAACCACAAATGTACTTAATGAATTTAAAAGTATGTGAAGAACAACAAAAAGCAATAACCATCTGATTCATCTTAGAAATGGGAAGAAATAAAGCAATGGACCCTTTACTATGTTAAACTAAAGATCTCTCAGCAGAGAGAATAGAAAACCATGCATTTCTGAGGAACCGTTTCTATAGCTCCTGATAGAAGAGCCTTTCTTCACCTGATAAAGGGTATCTACGAAACACATACAATTAACATCATACATAAGTCAGGGATGTTCTCCCTTACTGTCAGTTTATGAGTTAAGGACATAACCCTCCCCACCTCTACTCAGTATGTGTAGAGTACTGCAAATGTTTATCCAGGACAGTCAGATAAATAAAGATCACAGATTGTAAAAGAAGAATATAAAAACCTAAAAGAAAAACCCAAGTCCTCTTAGAATTTACAAGTGTCACCATGCTTCTTAGTTAGGGTTACTCTTGCCATGACAAAACTAAGCAAAAGAACTTGGAGAGAAAAGGATTCATTTCACTCACAGTTCCATCTTTGAAGATGGAGTGAGGGCAGGAACCTGGAAGGAGGCAGGAGCTAATGCAGAAGCCGAGGAGGAGTGCCATTTGCCAGCTTGCTCCCCAGTGCTTGCTCATCTATCCATTCTTCCTTCCCTCCTATATTTCTTTCCCTTTTTTCATTATTTATTTACTTTAAATTCCAATCAGAGCTTCTTTCCTCTCCTCTCCTCCCAGTCCTTCCCACTCACCTCTCCTTATGCCCCCCTCCTTTCTCCTCAAAGAAGGGGAGGCCTCCCATGGATAGTATATCAAGTTGTAGTAGCACTTGGCACATCTTCTTCTAGTGTGGTTACACAAGGCTGTCCAGTTAGGGGAAAGGGATTCAAAGACAGCCAACAGAGTCATCTGAGGACCACGCTGTACATCTTATACACACTATATATGTGTAGGGGGCATATCCCATGCATGCTCTCTGGTTATTGGTTCAGTCTCTGTGAGCCCCTGTGGGACCAGGTTAATGGATCCTGTAGGTTTTCTTGTGGTGCTCCTGACCTCTCTGGCTGTTTCAACCCTTCTTCCCTCACTTCCATGAGATTCCCCAAGCTCCGCCTAATGTTTGCCTGTGGGTCTCTATATCTGTTTTCATCAGCTGCTGAGTGAAACCTCTCAGATAGATGACAGCTATGTTAGCCTCCTGTCTGCAATGTTTAGCAGAATATTAATAATAGTGTCAGGGGTAGGCTCTTTCTCATGCCATAGGACTCAAGTTGGGCCAGTCATTGGTTGGCCATTCCCTCACTTTCTGCCCCCTCTTTATCCCCTGCATCTCTTATAGGTTGAAGAGATCTTGTGGGCTGAAGGCTTTGTGGTTGGGTTGGTATCCCAATCCCTCTATTAGAAGTCTCGTTCCATATCCCCAACTGCTAGGAGTCTTAGCTAGGGTCACCCTCACAGATTTCTGCTTTCTAATAGATCCTAGGGCCATTGGCTGATCCCAACCACTGTGGGCTGGTCCTTCCCACATCAATCACTAAGAAAATGACCTGTTGGCTTGTCTATAGCACACCTTATGGAGGCATTTTTCTCAAATGAGGCTCCCTCCTCTCAATGACTCTAGCTTGTGTCAAGTTAACAGAAAACTCGCCAGCACACTAAAAAAACAGGTTGGAAGGTACAACATTAATATCTGAAATATCAACAGTATTCCTTTTTATCTCTGTACCCTCCCTCAATCTATAGTACCCTTAAACTTGCAGCAATTCTTCTGCCTTAGCTTCTCACATGTTAGGCTTACGGGTGTGACTACAACTGGCTAAGAGTATTTCTACATGTAAGTAATAAAGGGAAAACAAAAATAAACTCTCACCATTTACAATAAAAGCCCACGGAACACCTAGGGTTAAATCTGACAAACCTGTGAAAGACCTTGTGATATGAATGAGAACTGTCCCCCATAACACCATTTGTTTAAGCACTTCAACCCCAGCCGGGGAGATTACGGTGCTAAGGGAAGGGACTCCAGCTGGTGGTACTATCTAGTAGGTTAGGAACCTTTAGGAGGTAGAGCCCTGCTGGAGGAAGAACATCACTGATGGTAGGCTTTGAGACCTTATGACCTCTCACTACTTCCTATTCTCTGTCTTCCTGGGTGCTGGTGAAATGTGAGCACCTTCTCCACCTTGCTCTCTTTTTCTTTCCCCCTCCCCTACTTCTCTCTGTCCTTTTCTCTCCCTCACCTGCCCTCCTTCTCTCTCTTTCTCCTTCCTGTTCCTACTGCCATGTCTTTCCCACAATTATGAACTCTATCCTTATGGAGTCATTGGCCAAAATACAGGTAGATTTAATTAAAATTTAGAGGCATTTTGTGTCTGTATTGATAGAAACAAAGATGAGTACTTCTTTCAAGAAATTTAAGTATTAAATGTAGACCACAGGAAAGCATTTGAAAATCCATTTGACACCCACAGCTGGGATGATAAAACCACATATTAAATTTTTTCCTATCTGTTGCAGCCTAAAAGAAGAACATAAAATCATAAGAAGAAACAGAACATAAACTCAATCTCAAAAGTATCTTTCCACAGGAAAGCTACAAAGGGGAAAATAAAAACATCTCAGGGAAGAAATCCAGCACTCTGTGTGACTGAAAGCCACCACCAGCACCAGAACAATGCACACCATACACCTCTTGCTATAATAGTCTAAGACGCATTTGTGTGGAATTCCTACCAAAACCCAACTAACCAAACAACAACCCTACACAACTAGGACTGTACCTGGGAACACACTAGGCAAGTGTAGAGGGACAGTGCACAGAGCAACTGGCCTGTATTCTTCAAAACTGTGAGACATGGACAGACAACCAAACACCAGTGAGGGAACCGCTTCTTTTCTTTTTCTCCCTTTTAGTTTTTTGAGACAGGGTTTCTCTGTGTAGTCTTGGCTGTCCTGGGCTTGCTTTATAGACTAGGCTGACCTCAAACTCACAGAGATCAGCCTACCTCTGAGTCCTGAGTGCTAGTATTACAGGCTGTGAGTAAACTGTTAAAATTAAAAGAGACTGAAGAGGTGAGGGCATAGTGGTTCCAGCTTATAATCCCAACAACTGGGAGGCTGAGTCAGGAGGGTACTACCATTTAAAGCCACCTTGGGCTATATGGTAAGTTCCAAGGCAATGTGAGCTAGTGTGAGAGTCTGTCTAAAAGGGGGATGAGGGGCTCTGTGAGTGGTGCCATCTTGGGTAGGTGATTCTGGAGTATATAAGAAAGCAGGCTGACCAAGCATGAGGAGCAAGCCAGCAAGCAATATTCCTCCATGGCCTCAAAATCAGCTCCTGACTCCAAGTTCTTGCTCTGAGTTCCTGCCCCAACTTGGCTGGATCATGACTGCGATGTGACACTATAAGGAATATAAACTCTTTCCTCCCCAAGTTGCTTTTTGGTCATGGCATTTTATCACAGCAACAGAAACCCTAACTAAAACAGAGTGTTTGCTGGCCAGGCAGCCTAGGTAGGCTCTTTGGCTAGCTCATGGGCAGCATGAGAAAGACAATGTCTCAAAAAACAAAACAAAACAAAACAAAACAAAACAAAGTGCCTGAGGAATCATGGTTGAAGTCTGACTTGCATAAGCACACACTATACAGATGTGCACATGTTCATATACAAAAGTGATAAATATTACTTAACATTTAGAGAATGTGAGTAGGCTATATAGTATTCCCTATTTTCCTTCTAAACCTGAAATTATTCCACAACAAATAAAACCAAAGCCAGTAAAATAGGAACTTCCTACTTTCACTAACAATGACATTAAGATTCTTTAATAGTCTAGATGACAAGTCACTTTTTGGGGGCACTGGGAAAACAATTTATTCAGTAAAGTGCTTGCTGTATAAACATGAAGACACGAGCCCACATCTGCAGCACCCATGTAAGATCTGGGCATGGTGGCTAAAGTCTGTTATCTCTGCTCTGGAAAGAAGACAAGAGGGTCCTAGGACTTGGTGGCCAGTCAGTCTAGCCAGAGCAGAGCGCTCCAGGTTCCGAGAGAGTCGCTACTAAAAGACTAAGGTGGAAGGTGACAGCGGAAAACATCCAATGTGAGCGTCTTGCCTCCCAGCTTCTATACATGCACATGTGAACACACACAATCTATTTGGGTATCATTGCTCCTAGTAATTAATAACTGTTTTCAAGTATGTAAGTTGAAAGTACACACTAAATACTATATCAAATGTTAAAAATATAAAATTAAGAGATTTTACGGCTAGGTCCACAGTAACAGAGAGCATGTTTGTATTACTCATCACTATAATAATAGTGTCTGGCATGCAGTAAATAGTCCAATCACTGTTATCTGCTGAAAATAAAAAACAACACATCGTATGGGAATGAGATGTGGTACAAACCACCATATCAGTAGTGCTAATGAAGAAACAAGAGACAAGGCTGTATGGGCACCAGAGCTGAGTATTACAGACAAGACCCACACGAAAAGTCCAGGGTACTGAGAAGGGGCAGGGTGAAGACAGAGTCTAAAGGCATAAAAATGTGGCATTTCTACCAGCTCACCTATTGTTGCTGCAAGCTCTGGATCGAAGGTGTCATCTGTGAACCTCAGGAGCAGGCTAAAAGAGAGTTAAAGACAGGTTAGGACCTTAAATTTATATTTCTAATCATAGGATTGGTGGTTTTTTGTTTTTTGTTTTTTTAATCACAAATGATTAGATACAGACAGTAAAGCTCATGTAATTGTGCAAGGGAACTAGGGTACTGGAAAGGCAGTAACTGTACATTCCCAAGACTCCCAAGACTAAAGGAATCCAGTAACAAATATATGCCCAATGCTCTCCTACACAATTCCTGAGAGCCAGCATTTGCTTTTTGTTGAACTCTGTATTGGTAACTCTTCTGAGAAAAGGACACTGCAGCATCCCACACTGATACTGCTGGCAGGGGAACAATAGTCTCCTGGGATAAAAAAATTTTACTCTACGTTAAATAAAATGGGAAAGGTGTTAAAGCACAACAAACTGTGACAAGAAGTAAAACATAAAGGTGTGGGCGGATCAAACAGTGGAGAGAGGCGGCGACGGGCAGGCAAACGCTGGGTAAGGCACGGAGACCACACAGGAACCTGGAACTACACAGGGCTGCTAAGGAACAGAATGACAAGGACTGGTCTACAGGTTGAAAAGTTAACCTCGACCAAAATGGAGGGACGTCAACAGGAGCTAAGTGCCACTGTTGCAGTGTGAGAGGAGAGGGGCTAGAAAGGCCCCATGGCTCTGTAGGTCCCTGCACTGTTTTACTCACCTTCAAGCAGAAGAGCCCTTACTGGCTCTTCAAGAATAAACTATAAGGCTTTCATCAAAACCCCACATTACAAAACTAGCTGTCTCCTGCACACTGCACACTGCCTCCTGAGGCACACACTCCCCCAGCCTGAGTCTCAGTGAGAGGCCTGAGGAGCATTTCTACAGGCAGTGATAACTGTGCTGGAGAGCTGTCTGTAGAACACAACAGCTCTCTGGTAGTCTCCAAACCCACTAACTCTCTTTCTCTGGTTCTGCTGTTTTACTTCCTATAAAGCAGTTGCAATGCAGTAAAAACTCAGCGATTTCTACTTAACATCTGGAGGTAACTTTTTATTTGCTTCCAACGTAAGTTAAGTGACACTGGGTATATGAAACCACCTGTAGGGCAGGCCCCATGCCCAACAGTAGACAGCCAAGAGAAAATGAACTCAATGGCATTTTGGAAGTTTTTTGTTGTTGTTGTTGTTGTTTTTGTCCCAGATTGCTTCATTTGAGTATTCTTTATCTTACTGCTCTTTTACTTATATATTAGGGTTTCTGATTTTGTGTTTGTAGTATGTATGTGTGTACATATTTCTTGTGGGTTTTTTTTCTACTCTGTTTATTGGGTTGTTTTCTAAAGAGAGAAAGAAGGCACTGAGTTGGACTGGTAGGGAGGTGGGGAGGATCTGGGAGGAGACAGCAGAGGGAAAATCAGGAGCAGAATATGTTGAATAATATTTTCAAAACAAAGTGCAGGGCATACCTTTAATCCCAGAACGTGAAGGCAGAGGCAGAGAGGCAGGTGAATCTCTAAGTCTGAAGCAGCCTGGTCTACAGAGCTAGCTCCAGGGCAGTCTGGGCTACACAAAGAAACCCGGTCTTAAAAATAAATAAACAAAAACAAAACAACTTAAAATAAGTAACAAACTTATGGCTCCTAATAGTAACTTGTACAAAATGTCTTATCCTAATGCACCCAGCTACCTAGTATTTAAAAATGGAAAAGACATATCTCTATACTTGGGCCATCACAGAAAACACTGCTACAAAAATGCAGGCTAGCCAGGTGTGGTGGTGGCATATCTTTAGTTCCAGCACTCTGGAGACAAAGGCAGGCAGCTATCTGCAGGCCAGCCTGATCTATGTCATGGATCTAACACAGCCAGGGCTACAGAAGAAACCTTGTGTGTGTGCACACGCGCGCGCGCGCACACACACACACACACACACACACACACACACACACACACACACACA
>OU015749.1:27461457-27489796 GCA_907169655.1 Acomys percivali | reverse complement strand
ACACACACACACACACACACACACACACACACACACACACACACACACGAGAGGGGGGAGGGTGTGCGTGCAACGGGGGGATCATCTATGCCTGCAGGCTAACATTACCTTGTATAGTAGACATAGCAATACCATAAAAACTGCAGGCAATGGTACTGAAGATTTTAAGTGAACAACAACAATATACCAGAGCTGGGTCAGAAATGCTTCTTCTGTACTTGCTAGTCCTTACAAGAGATCTTGTCACTAAGGGTACTTTGTCAGCAAAGACAGGGGACTAGTGTGAAGCACAACACTTCAATACAAACCCTGAGTATAGCCAGGGACACACCAGCAGCCCCAAATGTATTCTAAGCTCTATGTAGGCATTTGTATAGGCACAATCTATTCTCTATTAGATTATGAAAGGAATCTATAACCTCCCTCCCAATGATTAAGAATTCCCTGTTCTTACATGGTATATTTATACAAAACATTTCTATTTTCAAAGTTAAGAGAGGAAAATAGTCTGCATGTAGAACTACAAATGGAAGAGTATACCACTGTATGCCCCACCTGGTGGTGGGGGTAAGGTGGGGACAGCAACGGCTGAGATGTCAGAACTTGGAAGGCAGAAACAAAAAACAAAAACAAAGAATTGCTCCAAGCTGGGTGTGGTGTTTCATGCCTTTAATCTCAGCACTCAGAGATGCAGAGATAGGCTGATCTTTGTGAGTTCGAGGCCTTGTCTTCAAAAACAAACAAACAAAAACAAAACAAAAATTAAAAAACCAAGCAAACAAAAATCAAAACAAACAAAAAAGACTTACTCCAAGTTTGAGGCCAGCCTGGGTTACAGAGTGGACTACGAGTGACTATTTAAAAACATTAAAAAATAAAAGGGGAAACAGGAGGCCTGAAGATATCGTTAAGAGCACTTGCTGTTCCTGCAGAGCACCCATTCTATTCCCAGCACACACATCCAGTTCACTACCCTCCTGTAACTCCAGCTCCAGGGGAACAGATACCCTCTTCTGGCCTCTGAAGGGACCTGAATGCAGACAAATAAAAATAAATAAATAAATAAATATCTAAAATTAATAAAGAATTACTGTGATTTTAGCTCATCTATATTTCTTTTCTTTTCTTTTATTCTTTTTGTTTTGTTTTTCAAGACAAGGTTTCTCTGTGTAGCTTTGGCTGTCCTGGACTTTGTGGACCAGGCTGGCCTCAAACTCACAGAGATCTGCCTACCTCTGCCTCCCTGAGTGCTGGGATTAAAGGTCTGCGCAAGCACGCCCAGCTTTATCTATACTTCTTACTGTAAAAAGAAAATCCACTTCGAAAATGGGTGGGAAAGAAGTGTAGAATGGATAGGAACTTGCATAATGGATTCCCCTATTTCATTTCAGTACTTGCTACATTTTGCTACATTTTGACTTCAGGTTGAGCCTCAGAATCATAGCCTTGAACTGCACATTTAACAATGTTTGAGAGGCTTCTGTTCCAGCCAGGCTCTCCAATGGAGTACTACCCTGTCTGGTTACCATAAACAGTGCTGGGAATGGCGCACACTTCTTTCACAATCCTCGCCTCATGCTTTCCAACACCCTGAAGTCAACTAAAAGGAAAAATCCACCTGTTCAGATGGTGCAGTACAACAATTCCTCCACAACCCCTGCCACCTCTCTTCACCTAATTCGTAAGGAAACAGAAACACCTGCTGCTTAGAATGACCCTTCAAGACAATGCCTATAAATGTTTCTCTACTGATCTGCCTTAAAAGGCAGAGGTTTCTATTAGTCATTTATGTCATATCCACAAAGGTAAGTGGTCTAAGCTGTCTTCCATGTTATCACAGAGCAATATTCTAGTTTCCTAAATCAATACTGGTTTGTTGTTGTTTAGAGGCAGGGTTTCTCTGTGGAGCCTGTCCTGGAACTTGCTCTGGAGATCAGGGTGGCCTTGAACTCAAGATATCTACCTGCCTCTGCCCCCTAAATGCTGGGATTATGGGCATATGACATGGCATTTTTCCCAATATCATTTTAAATGGGCTAAAATGTTAATTTTTTTCAGTGAGCAACTCATAATTCATCATGAGGTACTAAAAAGAAAAAAATGTTTAAAGTGTATTTGACCTAAATAAGACTGTCTGGGAGAGTACATAGGAGAGAAATCCACTCAACATACTTTAAAGGGGTAATCAGAACCAAGCCTGGTATAACCTGCCTATAGTCCTAACAATTGAGAGGGTGAGGCAGGAGGGCTGGGAGCGCCAAACCAACTGTTGGTTACATACACAGCAAGTTCCAGGCCAGCCAGACTATGTATCCAGAACCCGTCTACAGAAACTAAATCAAATTAAAACAAAAATATAGGGGGGACTCCAGTTACATAGTCAACTGTACCTAGTTGACGGTCTAGGATATTCTAACTAACATACCTCAGTTTCACCCATTCGATACATTGTCTCAGCCAACCACATCCGAGGTTGCGATGACAACCTGTTACTCTTGATTTCAAACACAAGCTCTAAGCAGGCATGGTGACACATGCCTGTCGTCTTAGTGCTCTGGGAGCCGAAGGGGGAGCATCTTAGTTGGAGGCCAGCTAGGTGACATAAAAATGTCCAGGCCAGCCTCAATCACACTCTACTTCAAAAAACAGAAAGCAACAAAACAAACTGCATGTGAGTTCTTTCTCAAGTAAACATGGAGAAGAGAAAAATCACGAGGGTTTAGAATTTCTAGTAAAACCACGTTCGGTACAAAAGCTTCTTAACATTCAAGTATGTACAAAAAGAGTAACCACAAGATTTCATTCATTACCAGCCAGGCGTGGTGGCGCAGGCCTTTAATCCCAGCACTCGGGAGGCAGAGGCAGGCGGATCGCTTTGAGTTCGAGGCCAGCCTGGTCTACAAAGGGAGTCCAGGACAGCCAAGGCTACACAGAGAAACCCTGACTCAAAAAAACGCAAAACAAAACAAAACAAAAGATTTCATTCATTACTTTAACACCCTCCATTCTATTCTTACAGAATGCTCCCTTAGTTTGTACCTTTGTATGTAAAAGTGTATCACTATGGGACACTAAAAGTACACATTAGAGGGAAGCAAACTATGAAAATAGATTGTTAAGCTTTTAAAAATGCAGAAAGATTTGGGTTTATTTAGTAACCTTGCAAAGACTTCAAGCACCTAAAAATCTACATCTTTATGATGTGCTTTAAGATTATTTGAAAGATCTCATAAGGTGAAGTCAAATATAAAACTGCCAATAAGCTTTCTGGGATTTAAATACTGCTTAAAGATCAAGAGCTTAAATAAAATAACATTTATTCATAATCGGAGGGCAAGGATGATTCATCTGAAGAACTTTGTTCAGACCCAGATGAAATCATAACCCTCTGGCAACAGCCACCCAGGTCCACCTCTGACCTACTGCACAACTCCACTGTCAATATAACCCTGCCAAAGATCTAGTCAAAGCAAAAAAGGCAACAGTGTTTCTCCTTTCACGTCACAAGAACAATCTCACTCAAAGGTGGTTCACTGCTCAAGTGCCTGTACTTTAAAAGACATTTTCAAGCAGTTACCAAGAGTTCTTCCCCTACGAACTAACCAAAAGAAATAAAGATGCAACAATAGACTACGCTAAAATAGGCCAGGAATGTGACCTAAGATATCACAAAAGTTCCTATGTAGAACATTAAATATTTGACGTACAAGTCTATGGAAATCTCAACGTGATAAAGTTACTACTGATCTCAGTCCTGGGGTGAAACTGGATGGGCTCTAGGGGTGACAGACCGGCTGTACTCTAAGGGGCGACGGGCCAGCTGTACTCTAGGGGTGTCAGGCCGACTGGGCACTAGGGATGTCAGGCCGGCTGTACTCTAGCGGTGACAGGCACACCGGACTCAAGGAGTGACAGGCCGAATGGGCTCGGGTCGCCTCGGCGGTTCCCGAGTCCGGCTGCTAAGCTGGGAAGAACCCGGCCTGCAAGGCCCTGAGTCGGGCGCGCCCGGCCGGGGTGGAGCCAGGAGGGCCGTGGCGACCGTTCCGGGAGAGCAGCCCGCAGCAGCTCAGAGGCCGAGGGCCCGCCGCGCACCGCCTCACCTGGACTTGCCCACCCCACTCTCGCCGATGATGAGGATCTTCAGAGTGGTCAGCACGTCCTCGTCCATCCTGCGCCGGCTCTACTCCGACCCTGCCCCCGTCCCACTCAGCGTTCCCCGGAGTCCGGCGAAGGCGGGCCGCGCATGCGCACCTCCGCGACCACGGCCTCCCTCGCCGACAGGACAGCAGAGGATACAGCTCGCCCGGTTCCGCCCAGAGGCGGCTCTGCGTCTGCGCACTCCCCTGAGCGCTGGCGTTTTTCCGGTGGCACTTGAGTAGCGCAGAGGCAGATTGGCAGGGCTTCCTTCTTCCGGGAGCTGGCCCCGCCCCAGCCATAACCCCTCCCACTTCCGGCTGTATGCTTGGACGATTGGATGTTACGTCAGCAGCGTTAAGACAGCTTGTGGTGGGCAAATCGTCGTCCTTTGAGCAAACTGTCTCAGATGTAGGCACAGCAGAACCTTGTATCTTCCTTGTCGCTTTGCTGACCCTCCACAACTGTCTCCCCACATCTGGGACAAAGCGAGTCCGGGGAAGTGCTCAAGGATAGTTGTGAACAGGAAGTAACTTCTTGTCTTCTTGGCCTTAGGTTTAAGAATATAATCCACATGTTACTTTATCTCGTAAGGAACTTCAGGAAGATTCAGTACACGCAGATCTTCGCTGCAGCTCCAACTAGTTCTGTAATAAGAACGACTTTATCACTATTGCGAGAATATATGCGTATGTCCATCTCTCCACAAACCTAGAAAACATATAAGTAAAATTTAGAATCAGGTAAAAACTTAGTTTCTTAGCCAGGCATAGTGGCACAGACCTTTAATCACAGCATCCAGTAGGCAGAAACAGATTTCTCTTGAGTTCAAGGACAGTTTGGTTTACATATGGAGCTCCAGACCCGCCATAGCTACACAGTGAGACATCTCAAAAACAAAATAGTAATTTGTTAAATCCCTTGTAAAGTTCTTAAGATAACCAAATAATCCCTTCAGAGTTGTCGCCTTAGAGCAAGGTTTCTTACTATTTCATAAGAAAAGAGTGAAGACTCAGTGTGAGAATTGAACTGTTTTCTAGTTCCTACATGGTGGCAATTTCTCGGTTTTTGTGCAGTTCTATTTATCAGTTAGACTTTTTTTTATTCTTAGTTGTTTACCCTGTTTTATCTTCTAATCGTATGTATATGCTTCCTCTTCATATCTCTTGGACCAACGCTGCTTCTTCTACTTCCTTTGATGAGTCTTACAGTTATATTTCTGGTTTAGCTGTTTCTCCACAAGTTCAGGCCAACACACACAACTGCCGAGGTATCTCCTGGATGTATGCCCAGAAAAACTGCCACAGACCAAGGTTGACACTGAACTCATTATCCTTCTCAACGCATGTGTTTATCTTCCTTCATAATGGACATAAACAACCATTTCATCTCCATTCTCTTATTCCCACACCCTCTTCGTTCTCACAGCTCAAGCATGCCTGAAATGACTTTTTTGATGTTTATCAGCATTACCACAACCCTCATCAACTGTGAACTGGCTTGCCACATGAGCTGTGCAACAGCATTCCTGTTTCTAGTTTCTTCTCTCTCCTCATGTCTTTATGCTACTGCAGCTAAAATGAAAGGTTTTGAGTGGGGACTGAAGACATACTGCTGCCAGCCCACCCTCTAATTCCATCTCTTGCAGTTCTATGCCTTGAATTTTCTATTCCAGTCAAAAAGCACTTATTCTCAGTGATCAAAACCTTGCACACAATTCTTATGCCGGGAGGGGGGGAGGTGAGGGGGGGAGGGCTGCTTGTCCTGGCCCCTTGCACCATCGCATAGTCACACACCTTTGCCAAGACAACTCTTTCACATGCAAGCTCTCCAGTCTCTTCCCCTGGATTGCTTCCTAGACCTTGCAGGACTGTGCTACCTGCTACTCCTGGAAATGCTGCTATTGTCCTGTGCTCTTGTGGCAGTGTGTATCCCACGGTACTACAATTGTGTTTAATTGTCTGTCCTTAATTACCTTATGTGTATCTGGGTGTGTGAGTATGTGAGCATGTATGTGCTTGTGGGGGGAGGGGCCTGCATGTGTGTGAGTGTGTGTAGGTGTGTGTGTATGAGTGCAGATGGCCACAGAAGGCAAAAGAGGATTCAGTTTTCCTGAAGTTAGAGTTACTGGCAGTAGTGGTGACCCACCCAACATGGGTCCTGGGAAGTGCTCCAGAGGAGCAGTGAGGGCCTTGACCCACTGAGCCATCTCTCTGGCCCCACAACACTTGCTTCTTAAAAGCAGAATTATATACAGTCTTGTCATTATTTTTGTCTTCAGCGTTTAGTGCAATCCTTTTCCTGGAGAACTTGCTTGAAAAAATCTTCCTTCCTTCTTTCCTTCCTTCCTTCCTTCCTTCCTTCCTTCCTTCCTTCTTTCCTTCCCCTCTCTTCCCTTCCCTTCTTTTCTTCTTTTCTTTTGCAGGTCTTGGGATGGGACCTAGGGGCTCATTTGTGTCTGAAGACTATTTGCTGATAAAACAAACAAGCAAAAAACCCAAACCAAACCAAAACCTTCAAACTAACCTCAGGACTTTGGAAAAATATAGTTTTCTTATCTGTTATTAGAATAGATCGAGATGACTTTTAAAACTCTATCCTGAACATTTCAGTTGGGAAAAGGCCCCTCAGTATCACCTGGCACACACCCATTACCGGGTACTGTGGGCCAGAAATAAGCTGTTGTATGCTGATAAGTCAACTAGGCCTTTGAGGAAATAATCTAAGAAAAATGTCCAAAAATGCTCAGCATAGATACAATTTAAATATATTCTTCTAGGGGCTAAGAGATGCTGTGGTGGTGAAGAGCCGCAGGTAAGCATAAGGGCCTGATTGTGGCCAGCAGCAGCCATGTGACAGCCATCCATCCAGTTAGCTCCATGGTCAGTGGAAACCCTGCCTCAAAAAATAGATAAGTAACACAGCGCAGCAGGGAAACCTCCAGGGTGGCCTCTGGCCTCTGCATGCATAAATATGTCTGTACATACACACACACACACACACACACACACACACACACACACACACACACGCATGCACGCACATGCACACACCCTACATTTTCAACTGTACTTGTTTGAATGTAAAGATCTGAAACTTGAAGGATGTGGAGGACTGATACCTGGTCACTGAAGCTTCCAGCAACCAGAGGAATTGTGAAATGAGAAAAAAAAAAGTTCAGGTTTGATAAAAAAAAAAAAATAGTGGTCAGGATCTTGTCCTGCTTTTGATAAGAAACAACAGCATAAAAAAGACCCACCTGTGGGTAGTATATAGTGAAGAAATGAAAACTGCAAGGAGTGAGAGGCTGGCTGAGTACAGCGTTGATGCCTTATCTAGGGGATTGGTGCTTTATAAGGATAGTGTTTGTATCAAAATGTTTTAGGCATCAGGGAGGCATGTAACATTTAATCTTTTTATAGAAAAGTTCTCTCTCCCTCTCTCTCTCTCTCTCTCTCTCTCTCTCTCTCTCTCTCTCTCTCGTGTGTGTGTGTGTGTGTGTGTGTGTGTGTGTGTGTGTGTGTGTGTATGCATGTGCACCATAGCAAGGAAATAGAGGAATAAAGGCCCTCATAGGAAATTATTTAAGAACCTGAGGTTGTCAGGATGGTGGGGTGGGGCTGCTAGCCGCTAAGGGATGCTTACAAAAAACATGGGAATATTGTCCTATTCCTGGTGAAGGAGAGAGAAGGGAAGACTGAGATGTTGATGCTTCTCCAATGTTCCACACTTGGTACCACTGATAAGAAAGAACATCCAAGAGAGAAGTGAGCAAGAAACGTGTACATCTGACATCACTAAAATTTATGTTAAAGTTAATTTTGGAGGCAAGTTTTTCAGAACTTTCTTAGAGGGAAGTTCTAAGATTCAGGGCAGCATTTAAAAAACAATAACGTTGTATGTATTTTTTGGAGTTTTTACACATGAATACAATTGTCTTGATCAATTTGCTCCTCCTTCATCTAGCTTCCCCAAGTCCCCCCCCCCAACATCTCCATCTCAACTTCATGTCTCTTTTTTTTATAACTCATTGAGTCCAGTTAGTGCTTCTCATATGTGTACAGATGTGGGTCCTTCCCTGGGGCATGGGCAATGTGCCAGTGACCTCTCCTGACCCAGTTGCCATCAACTGCTAATAAGCCAATAGCTCCTCCTAAGGTGACAGGGTAGTGTTCTGAACTGAGGACCTGCTCTGGGTGCCAGTGGACAGACTAAGAATCAAGACAGAGTCACTCCAGTCGACCTTGTACGCCCGAAACAGAAACTAAGTAAGTACTGGACTGTGGGAGGAGTCAGGATTAGAGAGCAGCCTGCTCCCCAGCAGGCCAGCTTGACTCAGCATGATCAGGAGACTGACTCCCTTGCAGGCTCCCTACATAAAACCTTCAAAGTGGCCCAGGGCCCCTGTTTTTCCCTTATCTCTTCTCTCTGTGCCCACTTCACCCAGAAGATGGCTCTGAAGTCAGGAGCTGCCTCTGGCCCTTTGCTCTGCTCCTTACAGCCGAAGCCAAACTCCTCTGCTGAGCCCATCCGCACACTCCAGGAAGGCAAGCATTTTCTATTCTAACACTGCAAATAAGCCTAGTTTAAAGTTTAGACAAAGTTGTGATTTTTGTTCTTTACTGACAGAGAGTAAGGCACTAAAACAGTTGAGGAGAGGACATGTTGAGGGATGATTTGTTCTTAATGGTTTCCTTCTTCATCCATCATCTTTGAGTAACTAGGAAGAATCAGATCCATTCACATCCTTTGGACATGACCGGCTAATCTGTATGCAGCATTAATGTTTCACACTGCATCCCAAAGTCATTATCTGCTAACAAAGCAACATCCTTACCCATGTTCCTTTCCTTTCCTCCCCTCTCCTCCCTCCCCTCCCCTTTTCTTTTCTCTCTTCCCTTCCTCCTCCTCCTCCTACTGGGAAGAGACTCAAATCCAGAACCTCATGGACACTAGTCAAGGGCTGTAACAATAAAAAAATTTTCATATCATATGATTTTAAATGTAATGTATGACTTTGTACATAAGACAAGTGATTAAGTCAGCACAAGACTGGAAGGGGCTGGAAAGTTGGCTCAGCAGCTAAGAATGCCTGGTGCTCAACCATGAGGACCAGCGTTTGGAAGTCAAAATTTCCTGTAACTAGAGCTGTAAGTGACGCAAAGCCCTCTTCTGGCCTCTATGGGCATGCACTTTCTCATTTTCCTCCCCTTTTCTTCTTCTTTGTCGCTCCTCTCTGGGAAACATAAGAACAGATGCACACACAGAAACAAACAAAAAAATTTTTTTTTCAAAGATTAGGAGTTGTGAGGAGGGAAGGAATCAAGTATAGTACAGTTTTAGAACAGAGAAACTATTTTGCATATTACAAATAGGGTGACACTTCACACTTAATCTCTCCAATCCCGTAGACTGTACATGAGTGAACCCTGAAGTAAACTATGGACTTTGAATGATAATTATTTGCATATATAAGATTATCAATTGTAACAAGAGATGTTGATAAGAGAGAATCTATGTGTGTGTGTGTGTGGGGGACATGTGGAAAATCTCTATACCTTTCAGCTTTTCTGAGAACAACAACAACCAAAAAACCAAACAACACAAAACCAAACCAAACTAAAAATGTGGTTTTTTTTTTTTTTAACAGTCAGCAAGACACTCTGTTAAGGAAGGACAAGAAGTAACAGTGGGAAACCCTTGGGAAAGGGCACAAATCCATGTGGATTCTTGCAATAAGACTCAAGTCCTCAGGCTTAGTGGCTACTTCTCAAATTCCATCTCTATAGGGAAGAAATAGAGTTTCCATAGTAAAAATCCAATTTTATGTTTTATTTATACACCAAAATCTGATGGTAGTCCAAACTGATCATATCTATAAGTTGTGCATTGAAAACTGTGTTTGGTAAGTTTCAACTTTTAATTTGTAGGATAGCTATAGATAAACAGATGATTACACAAATAAACAGTGTGCATGCGTGTGTGTGTGTGTGTGTGTGTGTGTGTGTGTGTGTGTGTGTGTGTATTATGGTCAGTCTTTTGGCAATACATGTATGTTTTAGATGACTTTGATAAAATTTAGGTTTCTACATTTTCCAAGTAAAACTTTCACTTTGAATGGTGTTGCATTTGTCCAATGCTGCCTCAGCTTCCGTTCCTATGACATGTGCCTGCTAATGCAGTGGACGATGTGGGCTGATTCTCACCAGTGGGCCACTCCCACATTCCTGAATAAGGCACAGATAGCTCTGAGTTACTATTCTTTTACTTATTTGTTTTAATAAGTTGGTTCAATTTACTAATATTCTTGACGATTTCATATACATTTTTAATGGATAGTGATCCTAACTTTCTTTGTACTATTTTGTTTAGTTTTAGTATCAGGTGAATGATGACTTAATAAATGAAATTATTGAGTGTTCCTTCTTCTATTTTCTGAAAGGGAATCGAGAAAAAAGGGCCTACAAACTATATTTTTGCTTGTGATCCTAGCCTTTAACAGCTGAGCCATCTCTCCAGCCTCTACATACTATATTTAATTCCTCCTAAAGATTCTTAAAATTCACCAGTCTATCTATAAATGTGAGTGAGGTTGTTATTCATGTTGTTTTTTTTCTAGAAATTTAGTAGAATTGGAGATATTTTCCTTGATAGACTTCATAGAATTTATTATTTCAGCCTGGAAATTTCTAGAAATTTCTTATTGAGAATTCCATACATTTATTTTTTTAAATAAAATAAAATATTTTTATTTTTATTTTTTCCTTTTTTATTATTAATTTATTCATATTACATCTCAGTTGTTAGCCCATCCCTTGTACCCTCCCATTCCTCCCTCCCTCCCGCTTCCCCCCCTACTCCCCTCCCCTATGTCTGTGACTGAGGGGGACCTCCTCCCCCTGTATATGCTCATAGGGTATCGAGTCTCTTCTTGGTAGCCTGCTATCCTTCCTCTGAGTGCCACCAGGCCTCCCCATCCAAGGGACATGGTCCAATATGGGGCACCAGAGTTTGTGTGAAAGTCAGATCTCCTTCTCCACTCAATGGTGGAGATCCATACATTTATACGACGTGTTTTGATCAAATGAACCACTCTTTTCTCTCCTGCCCCTTTCCTCATGCCCTCTTTACCTCCCAATCTTATGTACTTTCTCTCAAAGAAATAAAAGACTGAATCCATTTAGTGCTTGTATGTGCATGGGTGCAGGACCACCTATTGGAACATGGGTAGCCATTCAAGAGCTGCATCCCTGAAAACATTAATTCTTCCCCACCCATCAGCCATCAGTGCCAAAATCTCCTATACTAGAGGTGGACTTTATGAATCCTTCCCTGTCCATGGCGGGAATTTTGCTGGCTTGATCTTGTGCATGCAGTTTCAAACGCTGTCCTCATTTGTGCAATGGTGCTGGCATGTCCAGGAAATGCTTTGTTGAAGACATCCACTAGCTCTGGCTCTTACAGTCTTCCTGCTCTTTCTATGATGACCTTTGGGCTTTAGGGGGAAAGTATGATATAGATGTCTTATTCAGCGCTGAGCACTCCTAGAAATACGTACTTCAAGCTGCCAATGTTTTAACCAGTGAATTATTCACTATTGTTCTGTGGCTCTTTGGATTATCAAATACTTCTACTTGAGTCGGCTTGGTAGTTTGCTGGTTTGTTTGTTTGTTTGTTTGTTTGTTTGTTTGTTTTTGACAGTTCAGTACATGTCTGTGTGGAATATATACAATGGTTCCTTCAATATCTTTCCTGATGTTAGCAAATTGTGAATTTCACCTTTTTCACTTTGATCTAGAACTTTCTGAGTACAGGGATTGCAGGCCTCTCTCCCTTCCCCCTCTGTTCCTCCCTCCCCCTCCTCCTCCTTTCCTTCCCTTCCTCCCTATCTATTTATTTGCTATTTATTGATCTTTTCAAAAATTATTTTTTGTGTTATTGGTTGTCTGGGTTTTCAACTTTCAGTTACATTGATACCTCTTATCTTTTCTTATTTCTTGGCTCCTTCTTGCTTTGAGATTATTTTATTCTTGTTTTTATAGTCTCATATAAGAAAGTTATTGCTGCTGGTTAGGCAGCTTTCTTCCAGGATAATCATGAAGGCCAGAAAAATTCTCGCCGCCCACTAATACAGCTACATCCCAGGAGCTCAAAGGTGGTGGTTCCTCATTGAGATTTATTTCAAACCTGTCCTTATTTCTCCTAGGAGTTCATTTTTGACCTGAGAATTGTATTTTATAAAACTAACTTAACTCCCAAGCTTTTAGAGATTTTCCTCTTTTGTTGCTGGTTTGTACTTTGATTCATTCCCTATAATTGTATCTAATAAACATACCGGGATCTCTTTTGTGGGTTAGTGTGTCACCAGGGTTGGCACGCACTCTGTGTGCACTTGAAAGCAGTAGATACCCTGGTTTTGAAGTTCTATAAGAGTCCATGGGATCCAGTGGGTGGATGCTACTCATAGCTTTCCTAGTGTTGTGTCTGCTATAAAAAGGGAGTATTAGAGCATGGTTAACTGTGATTAACAGCACAAGTTCAAATGTCTGAAGCAAAAACTGACCGAATTCAAAGGAAAAGTAGACACTCATACTTGCCTGCAAATTCCACGATGTCCTTGTTTTTAATAGCTGACTAGTATTCCAGTGTGTAAATATATCACAGTTTCGTTATCCATTCTTTGGTTGTGGATCATCTAAGCTGTTTCCAACTTCTGATTATTATGAATAAAGCTGCTATGAACATAGTTGAGTAAGTGTCCTTATGGTATGGTGGAGCTTCTTCTGGGAGTGGTAGAGCTTGATCTTGAGATAGAACTATTTCCAATTTTCTGAGAAATTGCCAAATTGATTTCCAAAGTGGTTGTAGAAGTTTGCAAACTCACCAGCAATGGAGGTGTGTTCCCCTTCCTCCACATCAGCCAACATGTGCTGTAACTTGAGTTTTTTATCTTTACCATTCTGGTAGGTAGGTGTAAGATGGACTCTCAGAGTCATTTTGATTTGCATTTCCCTGATAACTAAGGGCATTGAGCATTTCTTTAAGTGTTTCTTGGCCATTTGATGTTCCTGTGTTGATAATTGTCTGTTTAGCTCTGTTCCCCATTTCTTAATTGGATTATTTTGTTTGTTGATGTACAGTTTCTTGAATTCTTTATATATTTTGGATATCAGCCCTCTGTCAGATGTAGGGTTGGCGAAGATCTCTTCTCATTCTGTAGGCTATTGTTTTGTCCTTTTGGTGGTGTCCTTTGCCTTAAAAAAGCTGCTCAGTTTCATGAGGTCCCATTTAATAAATGTTGATCTTAGAGCCTGAGCTGTTAGTGTTCTGCTCAGGAAGTTGTCTCCTGTGCCAATGAGTTCAAGGTTATTCCCCACTTTTTCCTCTATTAGATTTAGTGTGTCTGGTTTTATGTTGAGGTCTTTGATCCACTTGGACTTGAGTTTTATGCAAGGTAATAGATAATGGGTGTATTTGCATTTTTCTACATGCAGACATCCAGTTATACCAGTACCGTTCGTTGAAGATGCTTTCTTTTTCCCATTCTATAGTTTTGGCTTCATTGTCAAAAGACAAATGTCCATAGCTGTATGGGTTTACTTCTGGTTTTAGATTCAATTCCATTGATCTGTTTGTCAATGGATTAAGTATCTCATGTTAGCTGTTTTAGTGTAAGGCACTTAATATTGAAGACAGGTTACAGACACTTGGGGGTCACCTCTGGTTCTCTTCCTATCATTGAGATGTGATGGGTATTTTTGTTTTGTACTGTGTGGCTGTGTTTAAAACGGGCTTCTGGTAGGTGGAACTAACCACTTGAGCCATCTCTCCAGCCTCTGTTCATAATCTTTGATACCCATGGAAGACAACGTCAGGACTGGCCCATGTTAGTCTCAATCCCATTACATTGTCAAAGAATTAGCAATCACAACTAGGCTGCTTGCCCTGTTTCTCCATAGACCATTATGCATCCATCCTAGTACAACCACATCAAATCTCTTGCTCCATTGTTCTCTCCTGAGTGTTACAGCAAGCACCTGTAACCCCAGTGTACCTGGAAGCATTGGCAAAGACACACGAAATAGATCTGGGACCCTACCAGCCTCTCTTCCACTAAGATGCCTGAACTGTCTTTATCTGTGTACTGAGCTCTCAGTGTCCTGTAGGTCAAGCCAGCTGGCTGGAACCTGCTTCCAGGTCCATTCTTGCCAGCCGTGTTGCCCCGGGGCTGTGCCCAGCTCTTTCTTCATTCTGAGATAATTCTTAGAACGATGTGTCTGTGTACCTAGCACTTACACTTCCCTGTTCCAAAGAGGTGTGTGTCCTTGTTCTAGATCAGGTTCTCCTTGTCAGTGACCCAGACTGAATCTGCTTGTGTGTCTTGTTGGTAGAACCATTCTCTCGTGTTTCATATCTGTGTATATCTGCTTTCTCCTTGAGTAAGAAATAGCATTTGGGAACAATATGTTAGATATTGGTGATGATAATAAATCATTTTTCTTATTCTTTTTTTGTGGTAGATGTCAGTTGTTTCTTACTACCCAAAGTATATTTCTTCTCCTGAAAGTAGAAGGCCCTGTTTTCCTTGAAAACCTCTCTCTTAATGTCACCTGAGGGAAGCCTATCAGTTGTTTTACCAGTCTGGGGACAATATATCAACATATCACATATCAAGGCCTAGCTGAAACCTCACTTCCCAAGTAAATACTGCTTTACTGTAAGGAAGGGGGTACAACTTGGTTCCACGGGATGCAGTTCTCAGACTTTCACTGGAGCTGTTAAAAGGGGAGTTCCCTTTGCAAGGCATGCCGGCTGGCAGGTTAAGACAGGCCTCGGGGAAGAGAAACCTCTGTGTAAGGACCAAGATGGTACAGACTTCAGAGAGAAGAAAGTAGCACTAGGAAGTGCAGATAGTGAGCTCCTGACAGCCCCTAACAGCCTTCAGCAGGAAGCCAGACTCACAGACAGTCTCCTAAATCCTTCTAGGAGAGGAGTCAGCATATTATTCCCTTTTAAAAGTAATCCATGAAATATTTAAAAACGCACATCCAAACAGGAGATGGTGAACACCATGGACACCCAATTAATCCATGCATCAAGTGTACAACATTAAGTGTCTTATTATAGTGCGTTTGACACAGAAGGATCAAGTGTACGACACTGAGTGTCTTACTGTAGGCCGCTTAACCTTGAAGGCAGGCTGGAGACACAGGTTCTCTCCCTGTCATTCAGATGTGATTGCTATCATGATAACTTCAGTGCATATTAGGTCCATAGACTGCTATATTTTCTTTCCTACTTATGTGTCTTTACATTTGTTAGACAGAATTTTACATTTCATCATATTTTCAAGTCATATATCTCTGTCTACAATTTCCCTTTTTTATCCAATGTTAGGTTTGGGAGCTTGGAGTTGAGAGATTTAGCTCTTTATGCATTTAAAGTGCTATACTTAGTGTTCTATAACAGTCTCCGGAAGGCTCTCATAAAGTGACTGTGTCACCCAGGAAGAACCAAAGATGAAGTCATCAATCTGCACAGAGCACTGCATTGTTGTAACTTTGGGTAGCTGACTCCTAGAAGAAGGCAGGGCCCTGGGAGGAGAACAGTAAATAACTGTCTTCATGTGGATGCCAAAGAGAAGCCCTAGGTCTCAGCCGGGATGTAACTGGTGTTGTGAGAAATCCAAGGCTGCCATAAAAACCCCTGCAAAGGTCTAGCAGCTTGGCCCTATTTTGAAACAGGAAATGACAACTTAGTAGAGGCAGTAGGAAGCAAAGAGACCTGACTTCAAAGCTCCACTCACTCACTGGTTGATCAGAGGGGAGCCATGCAAGGTCTTGAGCCTCAGTTTGTTCACTTGTGACTACCTTGGTGTGGTTGATGGGCTGTGTGAGAAGATGTAAGGGCATGCCCAGTGGACAGTCCCTGGGAGGTGGTAGCTGCTGTTACTAGTATGATCAGCCCCACCAGTCACGATCACCACAAATGTCAGACATTCTCCATGGGCTTGACTGTGGACGCTTGAGAACTGCTTATTTGAGATTACCTTGAAGCTGGACTTAAAGGGAAAAGGTTTTTCAGGGAGTATGCTTTTTGTAGCAAAGAGATTTTTTCAAAGTCTGGAGAGGGAGTAAATCACCCAATGTGACATCCATTCTATTCTCAACGCAGACAAATACAGGGTTAAAATGAACACGAAGACCAATAAAATTGAAGAAAAAAAATTAAAAGCCACCCAAAGAGTAGGGACCAGAAAGAAAATGTAGAATTTACCAACACTTTCCTTGATGTTATGCATTACTATCATGAAATGCCCAGTACAGGCTGCAATTTAGCCATTTTGGGGAGGGGTGCTCAAGGTCCCAGCATCATAACAAAATTTCATGACAAGGCAGCATGATCTTGAGGTGGGACATGATCTTGAGGGTAATAGTGGGACAATGGGCAAGGAAAGGTATCTTACAGCTGGGACTAACAGTGGAGAGACTGTGGAGGGGGCTGGGTGGCTCCTTTTATAGCAATCCTCTTGCGAGAACTAGCAAAGGCTAGCATGGGAAATACCAAAGAGCCGAGTGAGGTGGCGATGGGATCCCATCCTCCTCCTCCCCTCTCCTGGCTTCCATGAGTTGAGATCCGAACCAGGATGCCCTGCCTCACTCATCACAGCTCCCAAAGGCCTGTTCTGGGAGCTTAAAATGTGCATGGCTGTCTGCTCAACTAAAAACCTGGCTGACTCAAGCTGGTGGAAGGAAATAGACATATTCAAGGCAGCTTTGGAGAAAACAGAAGAGACTTTTCCATGAAAATCTCTACCTTCAGGGCTTCCAGTGTAGAAAGAGCTGTCCTAGGAAATGGTGTGTGTGTGGTGGTGGGGAGTCAGTGCACTGGGCAAGGAGGTGCTCCTCATTCAGAGAACCTTGTTCTCTCTCTTCCTAGGCAGGCACACTACAATGAACTTGGTCTTCCCATGGCTAGTTAACTACAACACAGGAAGGGCTCATTTTAAAACAAATGATTAGGAAGAAGCCCAAGATTTTAAAAAGTAGGGACTAGGGAGCAGAGCAAGGGACACTTTCAAACTTGAACTCTTACACGCCAAAAGGTATCAAATGGCACCTCTGACACCATAAGCCACAATAACCTTCCGTCCAGGGGAAGTTTTGTCACAGTGATGGGAAACTGATGAACAGAACTTGAAAACAATGGGAGGTTCTTTAGTGCTGGGGAAAGAACCCCACCTGAGAATGATGTTGGGGTGCTCTAATAACAAACCCCAAAACAGGCATCTCTCTTTGCCTCTCGAACCCCTGATCAACAATACTAATACAACAGCATTCCCAATGACTGGAGTACAGACTTAAATACGTAGGTGTGACTGGTGTATGAGCCTTTGTATTTGGACACGGATCTCACTATGTAGCCTGGGTTGGCTGGAGCTTGTGACTAGATGGGACAGTCATAAAACTGTATTACTAAGTGCAAAGCTCTGTGTCGTTGAAAGAGAAGAGCCTTCTGAAGTGCTTGTAAGGTTGTACTTCCTGTTCTGGATGCTGACTACACAAGTATATCTAGGTAATAAAAGTTAATAGCCATACCTACCCTCTACCTCCACCCCCCCCCGTGAACTGTGTGATTTTTTTAGTGTATACTTTGTGTTTCAGTATTTGAAAATTAAAAAAAAATATGTATATTGCAATTTCTTAGTTTCAAGATGTATGTGGAAGTTGGTTATGGAATCTTAGTGGAAAAACAACTGTCTATACTGAATTCTTACAAAGATTTGGAGGAGTCATTAAAAACAGTGAATAAAAAAAGAGAGAAACTGCAGAGTCTTTGGCAGCTCTTCAGACCTATAAGAGTGGGAGAAGATAGCTTCTTGTTTGGCAGAGTGATGAACAGGCCTCCAAACATGCAGATGTAGATTGAACATGAGAAGAGAGTGGCAAGATACTCTCTTATCCTTTAAGCCCTGAAGGGCAAAGGACCCAGGGACCAGGGAGGAAGGTTTACCAAGGGAGACCAAGATGAAGCTGCTGGTGGTGGATTCGAGCCCAGGGGCAGGACCCTCAGGACTGAGAGCACATCCTGAAGATGCCCTGGCCACAGGACCAAGAGCACATCATCCTGAAGACACCCTGGCCACAGGACCAAGAGCACATCATCCTGAAGACGCCCTGGCCACAGGACCGAGAGCACATCATCCTGAAGACGCCCTGGCCACAGGACTGAGAGCACATCATCCTGAAGATGCCTTTGCCACAGGACTGAGAGCACATCCTGAAGACGCCCTGGCCACAGGACTGAGAGCACATCCTGAAGACGCCCTGGCCACACGACTTTTTCGAAAATGAGTGTTTACCATGGAGTTTATGCAGCCATAAAGAACAATGAAGCCATGTTACTCATCAGCCCAGGAGATTGTTCATTTGTCACAACTTTCTTCCAGAAATTAACGGAGGTTCCAGGAGAACTAACTCCACTTTTTCCTGGTGCCTGTGATGACTGACAGTAGCACACACTAGATCCCACCTCTTAAAGTCAGACACCAGAAATCAATGCTGCCCTGCTGAGGATCTAGCTCCATGTGCAGCTTCAGGAGGCACTCAAACAATAATAGCATATGCTGCAAGTCGGTATTACAGATAGACTCTTAAATAGTATGATAGAAGAGTACAATTTTGCCATATAATGACTCTAGATATTACAATATACCCAGTCCTGACACATAGACAGTTGTCTCGGTGTGTCTTGGGCACTATGGGTATGAGATGAAGAGTAGAAAGTCTCTAAGACTGATGGGCACAGCAGACTCCCTAGGGGGGCTACCTAATGTCTCTAAGCTCGGTTCTTCCAAAAAAGTAAGGGAGGTGACTCCATGAACAAAGCTGCTTGGGTGGGGAATGAAATGTATTTGAAGTAAGCCTTTTAGCAGATAACTCATAATAAATACCCTACAATTTTTTTCTTCCTTCTCCATCACAGGATTGAATGCAGAAATATGTTATAAATTATCAAATGTCACTGATATTTCAAATTTGCTAGCTGATTATATGGCAGACCACATTCCCTTCATAGCCATGCCTTTTAAGTAGCAGACAGAACACTTTTGAGAAGTAAATTAAATGAGTGGCTTTCATGCAGCAGTTTTTAATCCAGAGCAATTTCATCTTCCAAGGATTGTTCAGCAAAGTCTGCAGACAGTTTGTGTTATCACAACTTGTGGAACAGTTCTGGCAGGTCAGGATGCTGCTAAGCATCCTACAATGAGCAAGATAGTTTCCCACAGCAAAGAGCTATCTCAACTCAAATGGTCCCTTGGAATCTTTTAGTGGTGAGACAAGTTAGTCTGGTCACCCTTGGCTGCTGTTCTGTGGAACACCTTCACACATATGAGTATCTCTCAGTTGCAAAGGATCTTTCCTTAACTATGACTGTGTTCTTATTGCTCATGGATTCAGATCATGAGATTTTGTTTGTTTGTTTGTTTTTCAAGGCAGGGTTTGTCTATGATAGCCATGGTTGTCCTGGACTCGCTTTGTAGACCAGGCTGGCCTCGAACTCACAGAGATCTGCCTGCTGCTGCCTTCCGAGTGCTAGAATTAAAGGCGTGCGCAACCACCAACTGGCTCAGATCATGAGCCTTTTATATTGACAAAAGATGTGTTTTCTGTCGTATCCACACTCCACTCAAGGATATATTACCTTTCTCAAACTATTGCCATGTGGAAGGCCTATTCAGTCCTGCTTGTCTCTAGGAATACTAAGTAAACCAAACAGCTCCACGTATCCATGATTCAGTACATGGGCGGGTGCTTTTCCATTTAAAAAAGGGGGTTGCTTCTGAGTAAGAGTCCTTCTTCACACTAGTCCTGTACCTTAGTTCTAAGCTACAGTGACAGCACTCAGGGCTAGTGGTAGGGCTGCTTAGAAACATGTCTGTTCCCACACAGTAATGCTTAGAACTTCTTCCCAGTTATGAATCTAACAGAGGGTGTGGTTAGGAACTTTGTGAACCGAGCCACTGATGTGTTCCTGTTCAGCTTCTTCCTCTCCCACTGTGCCTCCTACCATTGCTGATTATAGGGCCATGTGATCAAGCAACAAGGTTAGAAGTGTGTCCACAACAAAGGATGCTGGGAAAACAGGGTGCCACCAATAGCAGACTCAGTTTGTCTGTGATGTAGTGTGTGCTTTCACAACTCATTACTTTTTTGGTCTTTCCAACAATCCATAGGGAAAAAATATATATCACCAGCCCCTAATCAACAGATAAAAAGGAAACTCCCCCAGATTTATAGAGTGTGAGAGTCTCATTCTGTATTATGCAACAACAACAACAACAACAAAAACAAGAACTGCCAACCTTTAAGAGTTCTATACGCTATAGTATGGAAAACCCAAGCATGGTAAATGCTGCGTTCCCTCCTGTTCTCTGTCTTTGGTTCGCTAGCCTCTGTTTCAGGAACACAAAGACAACTGAAGCCACTGACCTGGGGTGACATGACTCACACCCATAGAGAAGGCACAGCGTCCCTCACCAGAGCACAGCGTCCCTGCAGTTTTCCAGAACAAAGCTTACCTACTTTCTGCTGAACTGTAGGCTCCTGGAAAACTCTGAGACACTACTGTGTCACTGCCCACTAAGGAGCCAATCAGGCTCCCGTGATCAGTCCCGAGCCCATGTTCACACAGGTGATCTTGGTTTAACTCAATGGCCCCCAAAACAACAAGAAAACTGTCATGAATGCAGGAAGAAGACTCGTAGGAGAGGTAGTAGAGGCAGGAGGGAGCTTTGACGAGGTGTTAGGATTAAAGTTGGTATAGAGATTAGGGAGTGTTGATCTTAGAGGTGTTCATAGCAATCAGAATTCACATAACATGTTTATGAAATTGTCAAAGAGCACACTTAACAAAAAGCTTAAAATGCCTTTATGGAATTATTAATTTCCTAAAATATTGTTTTTATCATATAAACCAATCATCTTGGGCAATCTTTTCACACAGTCTCTATTTCTTCTTACCTAGTTTCACCTGCTAGTCATATTTAAACCCAAATCCTGTGACCTAATATGCATATTTTTAAGATGATTAGAGAATTGGAGATTGTTTTAAATCAGTCATGTCATGACCTGAATGCATGTATTTACTCCGTGTATGGACTCGGCTACATATTCTTCCCAGAAAGTCTCCTCAAGTTCCCTTAACTTCCTTTTACTTGACTATTCACTGTAATTGTGCTTCCAGAACATACAGATCTTTTTGCTTGACTAGAATTTTAGAGATGTGTTTGTTTCTATTAAAAGAAATAATTCTAGTAAAATCAGTCTCTGTGCCTCTCTGTCTCTGTCTCTGTCTCTGTCTCTGTCTCTCTCTCTCTGTCTCTCTCTCTCTCTCTTTCTCTCTCTCTGTGTGTGTGTGTGTGTGTGTGTGAGTGTGTGTGTTTGTGTGTGCGCGCATGCTCTCGGCAGTAGTTTTAAGTTTTATTTTCGCTTGTCTTCAGAGGAGTTTAAAAGTTTCTGAAATAACTCAGTACTGTTTACAGTTAGATTATATATAGCTGTAAAATTATAGCTTGTCTTGTAACTATGCAGGAAAAAGCCAAGAGAGTGCACCTACAGTTGTGTAGAGTAGACACATATCTCTAACTTCGACACACATAACGCAAAGTCAGACTACTCTCCCCTCTCACTGCCATACTTCAGAAGTTCTTGACTTCCAAGCCATAGAAAAATGCCATGGGAGTAGGTAAGAGTCATTCTATTCTCTGTCATACAGGAAGTTCAGCTAGAAGAAAGTTCCAGAAACATTTTGGTCTGAAGTTTTCTACTTCTCAGAGAAAACAGGAGGGGTGGTTGCTTCAGAAGCCTCTATGGACCCAAGAGGGTTCAGCAAGAATTCAGCCAAACAAGGCGGTTACTGGGTCAGCATGCTGCAGACCAGTGGTGCTGTAGCATCATAAACCTTGCCTAGGTTTGAGCTGTATAGTAAAAACTTCTCATAACTGAGTGCACATTTTCTCATCTTTAACCTGTTTTGTTTTTTGTTTTTTTCAAAGCAAATCCTTGTTTTGGTTAGTAAATTTATTGCTACCAAATGAACTGAGCCAATAATCAATCTCTTTGTCTTTGTCTCTCACAATCACAAAATATACATTTTCTTTATATATATATATATATATATATATATATATATTATTAATTTATTATTGTTACATCTCTATGGTTATCCCATCCCTTGTATCCTCCCATTCTTCCCTCCCTCCCATTTTCCCCTTATTCCCCTCCCCTATGACTGTTCCTCAGAGGGATTACCTCCCCCTGTATATGCTCATAGGGTATCAAGTCTCTTCTCGGTTACCTGCTGTCCTTCCTCTGAGTGCCACTAGGTCTCCCCCTCCAGGGAACATAGTCAAATGTGAGGCACCAGAGTACATGAGAAAGTCATATCCCACTCTCCACTCAAGTGTGGAGACTGTCCTGTCCATTGGCTAGATCTGGGTAGGGGTTTAAATTTTACCGCCTGTATTGTCCTTGGCTAGTGCCTTAGTTTGAGCGGGACCCCTTGGCCCAAATCTGCCTATCATAATGTTCTACTTGTAGGTTTCTAGGACCCACTGGATCCTTCTACATTCCTATTCTCACATGGTTCTCTTATCTAGAGTCCCAATAGGATGTCCTCCCCTCTGTCCCAGTTTCCTGGTAAGGGAAGGCTTTCGTGGGACATGCCCCTTGGGCTAGTTTGCAGATATAAGTGAGTATATACCATTTGAGCCTTTCTGCTTCTGGGTTAACTCACTCATTATGATCATTTCTAGCTCAATCCATTTATCCACGAATTTCTGGAATTCCTTGTTTTTAATAGCTGAGTAGTATTCCATAGTGTATATGTACCACAGTTTCTGTATCCATTCTTCTACTGAGGGACATTTAGGCTGTTTCCATGATCTGTCTATTATGAATAAGGCTGCTATGAACATGGTTGAGCAAATTTTCTTGTTGTGTGCTGGTGCATCTTCTGGGTATATTCCAAGGAGTGGAATAGCTGGGTCTTGAGGAAGCCCTATTCCCAGTTTTCTGAGATAGCACCAGATAGATTTCCAAAGTGGTTGTACTAGTTTGCATTCCCACCAGCAATGAAGGAGTGCTCCTCTCTCCTCACATCCTCTCCAGCATGTGGTGTCGCTTGAGTTTTGGATCTTAGCCATTCTGATGGGTGTAAGATGGAATCTCAGAGTTGTTTTGATTTGCATTTCCCAGATGACCAAGGAGGTTGAGCATTTCTTTAAGTGTTTCTCAGCCATTTGACATTCTTCTGTTGAGAATTCTCTGTTTAGTTCCAAGCCCCATTTCTCAATTGGGTTATTTGGTTTGGTGGTATTTAATTTTTTGAGTTCTTGAGTTCTTGAGTTCTTTGTCTAAATGCAACTGGACCCATATTTGTCACCTTGCACAAAACTCAAATCCAAGTGGATTAAAGACCTCAATATAAAACCAGAGACACTAAGTCACTTAGAAGAAAAAGTGGGGAAGAGCCTGGAACATATTGGCACAGGAGACAACTTCCTGAACAGAACACCAACGGCCCAGGCTGTCAACAATTAATAAATGGGACCTCATGAGGCTGAGAAGCTTCTGTAAGGCTGGAGACACTGTCAAGAGAACAAAGTGACAGCCTACAGACTGGGAAAAGATCTTCACCAATCCTACATCTGACAAAGGTCTAATATCCAAAATATATAAAAATATACATTTTCATTGCACATATTATCCATACATAAATGCACATGCGTGCTTATCCAATAGCTAAAAATGCACGCCACGTATCACAAAGACAGAGGCTTGCTCACCCTCTAGCATCTCCCCTGAGCAGCGGTCCTAACCCACCACACCTCTCCATGAGAGGTCACCGATCTTCCAACTTCTATGGTAATAATAGCTGGTGCCTTTTTTAAAAATATAATTTAATATATATGTAATATTTTCTTAATTTGTCCATAAGATGCACCAAGATTGCAGGTGACTTTTTTTTTTCCAAGACAGTGTTTCTCTGTGTAGCCTTGGCTGTCCTGGATTCACTTTGTAGACCAGGCTGGCCTCAAACTCACAAAGGTTCGCCTACCTCTGCCTCCTGAGGCAGATGACTTGTATTCATTCCATTTTATTCCTGTGTGAAACCTAACTTTCTTCACCTTTTTCTCAACTCCGTCTCCTTTTTCCCCCCTCCTCCTTTGGTTTTGTTGTTGATGTATTTGGTTTGTTTGTTTTTGAGACAGGGTTTCTCTGTGTAGTCTTGGCTGCCCTGGACTCACTTTGTAGACCAGACTGGCCTCGAACTCACTGTGATCCGCCTGCCTCTGCCTCCTGGAGTGCTGTTAGCACAGGTGTGTGCTATTACACCCAGATTCTCCTCCTCTTCTAATTCTTGCCATTCTGTCTCTAGTTCTGGTCAATCTTATGAGTGATTTTTTTTCTTTTTGTTTTTTAAGACAGGGTTTCTCTGTGTATCCCTGGCTGTCCTGGACTTGTGTTGTAGACCAGGCTGGCCTCGAACTCACAGAGATCTGCCTTGGTTTTCTTGTGGGACTTCTAACAGTGGGAGCAGGGGCTCTCTATGACTCTGTTGCCTGCCTTTGGGCCCCTTTCCTCCTACTGGGTTGTTTAGCCTTGATAGGAAAGGAGGGGTTGCTTATCTTACTGCAGCGTGCTATGCAATGGCTGGTCGGTATCTATGGGAGGCCTGTTCTCTTCTGAAGAGAAATGGAAGAGGAGTGGATGGGGGCAGGGACAGGAGAGGTGGAGGGAGGGACTGGGAGGAGAGGAGGGAGCAGAAACTGCAATGTGGATGTAAAAGAAAGAAAGAAAGGAAGAGAGAGAGAGAGAGAGAGAGAGAGAGAGAGAGAGAGAGAGAGAGGAAACTTGAGGTGCTATATGGAAAAAAAAGTGAAACTTCTGAGTCATGGGATGAGCTTATCTTGAACATTACCGTAAAGCTGAGCCAGCTCCCGAAGTTGTCACACCAGTTTAAATCTCATCCCATACACACGCTGCTTCCTGTACTTCTGCTTCCTTGCCAATTCTTGGTATGGCAACTTAAATTATTCTGTTAATTGTTGTGGCAGCTAGCTTTTAGTCAATATACCAAACTCTTGAGAGAAACTAAAGAAGGAAGGGTCTATCACTTCCACTCCCATCCACCTACCCCCACCTACCCCCTCAGGCTAGTGTGGCAGGTGTTGTTACTTGCGAGGCCATCTTGCTGGCCTGGTGTCAGTAATCAACCCCAGGCCCTCACACATTCTATGGAAAACCTCTGAGCCAAGCGTGTAGTACTCTTGTAGATAGGTTTGTTGTTGTTGTTGTTGTTGTTATTAATTGCATCAGTGGTTTGCCTGCATGAATATCTGTGTGAAGGTGTCAGATTCTGGAGTTACAGACAGTTGTCAGCTGCCCTGTGGGTGTTGGGATTTGAACTTGGGTCCTCTGGAAGAACAGTCAGTGCTCTTAACCACTGAGCCATCTCTTCAGGCCCTTAGATAGGTTTTAAAGAAATTACATGACCTCGTAGTCTCATGATGTAATCTCATTCTTAATCTCCCCAAATTTCCTGATGCTGGAAACTGTAAGACTGCACTCTGTCTTTTACTGCATCACCTTCAGTGTTTTTATGACCTAGGAGGACGCCGCCACAGATGAAACAGTAACTCCAAGAGCATCTGCTTTGTGGGGCCCGTGATTTCCAAGGCCGTTAAAAGGCATGCTTAATTCCAGTCTCAGTAAGCATGTGTTTCATATGAAAACCTTGTTGGTCGTGTCCCTCCACTTTACCTTTCCCCTTGTAATATTGCACTTGAGACATCCCAGTGGAAGGACCGCAGGGCTGTCTGCCGCTTACACAATTCCCTGCATATGATTACTTTTTTAAAAACTGTATTTCCCTGGCACACATTACAAAGAAGTTTTCCTGCAGATCCAACCCAAGAGCTAGGACAGAGCCAGAGTTTATTTCAACTTCAATCACTGGGCACCTGGGCCTGCCTGGGATTGGCAGTCCAAAGCCAAAGTACCGCCTAGTGCATCACAGCCTCTCGTGAGTCCCCTGCTCAGGTGCAGAGAACCAAGATTAATCGGGAGAGGTGACAAGAAGAATTGGGCTAGAGAGGAATTGTGGGAGGCAGCGGGTTCAGAGAACCTAAGCCTTGGCAAGGCGTAAGAAGAAATATGTGTCTTTTGAAGAGAATAGTTTGAGAAAGAACAAGGTTGTTTGTGAGCGGGAACACTTGCCAGAGCTTGTAGATGTTTCTCAGCTAGCAGAGCTTTCAAGACAAAAACGTTCCTGCTGGAGAAGCTTACAACCTGAAAAACAGCTATATCTGGCTATTATGAAACTTCACAATACATAAAAACGTTAAAACAGAGACAATGATTTACTTGCACCACACACACAAGCAGCGTAATCTGTTTGCTCCTAGAGACTCCTCTCAAGCCTAGGTTGTGACATGTAGATGTTCCGTCCTTACTCAAGCCAAACGTCAGCGAGAGGAGGGCAGGGAAGGGAGTTTTATTGGCAAGTTATTGTTATTTCCTTTGTCTCGCAGAGCATTTTTTGCGGGGTAAATTCTGGTTGAGTCCCTCTGGCTCTCATAGTTTTGCCTCTCAGCTCTCTGAGATACAGCCCAGAACATGCACTAACGGTCTCCCGAGGGTCCAGAGCATGGTGGGTCTCCTCTGGCACTGCCGAGGACGAGACATGCGCACTTTAACGCGGCGCCAAGGCCGCCACGTGGGCTGCTCTGGGTGGTTTAATGGAAATGGTTCAGGGAGAACCTGTGTGGAACTTCCAGCTGTTCCAGTCTGGCAGGAGAGATGAGGGACAATGAATTCTTCTCCAAGGCCCATTTGTTCATCTGTAAAATGGAGCTGACAGTAATGTCTACAATGTAACGCGCATTTACTCGAGGAAGCCAGTCCTGCTGGTTTCCCTGTGTCAGCAAGATTTCACTGTCGGTGTTCACTGGAAACATTCCATTTTAAGCTACTCTCATAACTGAAAAGATGAAGGAGGAAGAGGAAGACGAGTTCGGGGAGGTGATCTGATAACCGAGTCTAGGGCAGAACAGGACACCCCTGGAATTGTACCCTTGTGCACTGAGCCTATGGCCATCAAAAGCTGCTTTGTTAGTCCAGGAGGAAGTACGCTTGGAAGGCCTATAGAGCTGACTTTTCGTGATGTAACAAAGCTCCTTAGCAAACACAGCCAGCTCTGCTTTAGGAACTCTGAGAGAAGTCGACAGAAAGCGATAACAAACCTGAAAACATCATAGGGATTTCATTGACACGCGGCTGCTAAAATGCGTGTCTATCAAATTCTTACAATTATCAGCAGCAACTAAAAAGACTCAAACAGACACAACTGAAAAGTGCTTTTAGTCACCCTATTATCTATAATTCAGCTTCAGAAAAATTATCAATAAATGAAACTGCAGCATGTGATCTGCACAGGGCAGTTTTGTTGCTCTGTGTGCATGTTGACAGGTACCTACTTGAGGCTTGAATTCCTACTGATCACAAATAAATCACTGCAGAAGGAAATGAGTGGCACTGAACCATATCCGGATTTGGGGGATTTTTTTTTTTTTGTGTGTGTGTGTGTGTGCATGGTTTGTAAGTGAGTGCCTGTGGAGACTAGAGGTTGCCATCTAGAGTCTCTCTATATCCCCCTCCACCTGAGACCCCTCACAGAACCTGCAGTTCACCGGTTTGCTAAGATAGAGGGTCAACAATCCCAGAGACTCCTGTTGTCTCCACATCCCCAGCACCAGGATTGCAAGTGCCTGTCACCACGCCTGGCTTTTACATGGTTCTGGGGGTGGCATGCAGGGCCTCGTGCTCACGGGCAAGGACTTCACTGACTTAGCCTTCTCCCCAAGACCAACCACTAGTTTGTATGTTTTACCAGGAGACATTTATGAACACTAATTCATTCCTAACCACACTGTACAGTACAAAGTCACTCTCTTAAAAGAGGTCTGGAACTTTTACACCAGGGTCTTAACTGACCTTTAAAAACTTCTTTGTGTGGCCAGGCATGGTGGTGCAGGCCTGCTATCCCGGCACTCGGGAGGCAGAGGCAGAAGCAGAGGCAGAGGCAGAGGCAGAGGCAGAGGCAGAGGCAGAGGCAGAGGCAGAGGCAGAGGCAGAGGCAG
>OU015749.1:27444415-27459388 GCA_907169655.1 Acomys percivali | reverse complement strand
AGAGAGAGAGAGAGAGAGAGAGAGAGAGAGAGAGAGAGAGAGAGAGAACTTGGAAACTTTTTTTTTGAGAAATTTAAAGTATAATCAGAAAATAAAATAGTATGTGCTGTCATTCTCTATGGTGTGTGATTTTTCTCCATTTAGATAAGTTTCTAAATTAAGAATCTATACTCAACATTGAAAGAGGCTGGAATCTCAAATGTCCACTGTTGGTGCTTGGCCCAAAACGAAGTTGTAATTGCTGCTATTATTCAACCTGTGATAGTCCATCAAGATACATAACCAAGGACTGGCGAGATGGCTCAGCAGGTAAAGGTGCTTGCTGCCAATGCTGATGTCCTGAGTCCAGTTCCTGGAACCTGTGTGGTGGAAGATGAGAACCTGCTTTCCTGAACACCCTCTGACTTCCACATATCCACTGCAGTGTGCATATGAATGTACCTTACAAATGTAAAATAATAAATGAATAAATAAAGCAATTTAAACATTTTACAGAGACACCTATCCTACCAGAGTCTGAATAAACCAGCTCCTTGCAACTTCCTGATGCTAAACGTATCAACTGCAATTCATATTTTTTAAAGTGCAAATCTGTGACTATGACAAAGATTATTTTCATATTGAATTTAACTTTCAAAACTAGGGGTCTTAACCTGAAGAAGATCAAGCAGCTCAGATCCCAGAGGGAGAGTTGGGTCAGATAGCTCCACGTCCAGCTGAGGGACTATTGGCAACTGACGCTGTGGGGAGATTGGGAATTGGTTTTCATCAAGGATGCAGCTCCTGAGAGGTTGCTCCTGCTCTGGCCCCTACACCCGTGCACATAAGGCACCCAAAGTGCTTTAGGAGAAGGAGGAGGAAGGGAGGGAGGAAGGGGAGGGGGAGGGGGAGGGGGAGGCAGCAGCTGGGTGGCGGTGCCAGTGCACAGCTTTAATCCCAGCACTAGGGAGGCAGAGGCAAGTGGATCTCTGTGAGTTTGAGGCCAGCCTGGTCTACAGAGCAAGTGAGCCAAGGCTATACAGAAAACCTTGTCTCAAAAGAGGAAGAAGAAGAAGAAGAAGAAGAAGAAGAAGAAGAAGAAGAAGAGGAGGAGGAGGAGGAGGAGGAGGAGGAGGAAGAGGGGGAGGAGGAAGAGGGAGGAGGAAGAGGAAGAAGGGGGAGATTGAAGTTGGGGAAAGGGGTCTAAAATTTTAAATTTAATTAAAATACATGACATGCACGCATGAAATTCTCAAACAATTAGAAGAAGAAGGAGGAGGAGGAGGAGGAAGGGGAGAAGAAAAAGAAAAGAACTTTTAAAGTTGACACAGCTCCAGTGACTTCTCTTGACTGACCAGGTCAGAATATTCATTGTTGTTGAGTTAATAAGTTTGTGTTTGTGAGAACTTATTCTCAGCACTGAGGGGTGATTTCTTAGGATGAGAGAGGACCTTTCCTTGTTAAAGGCGACAAGACCAAAGAATAGTCTAGTAAATACTCAAGAAGGTGGATGGAATCGGTCAGTTATTTCTGAGCAATTTAAAATTCCAAATTGCTGCTCAAGTCAAGATCCAGCAGTTATTTATTTTTGTTCTAATGTCAACCTCATTTCATACCAATAGTTCATTTTATTATGAATACTTTCCTTGCTATGGTTTCATAGCAATGTATATGGATATGATTACAAAACATTTGCATCAAGAGCAGAAAATAACGGATAATGTTTTCCATCTGTAACATGGCCTGTCCCCAGAAGAACCCTTGGCTCCGCAGACTAAGGCAGCGACGCGGCACGCACACGGCAGAAATGAGAATGTCTAAGGAGTTCATCTGGACTCTTTGCTTATACGGCTTTGTAAAAGCTACCATATGCCTCCACACTGCCCGTTATCACAATTAGTGCCTGGATGCTGTCACTTCTAAAGCTTCACTCTGGAAAGTTGTTTTTTCAAAGCCTGTAACTATTTTAATTTATTTTTAGTAAGTACACTGTCATGGGGAAGTTGGAACTGCTGCCGTAACTAATGGAGTCCTTCTAAACGTCTAATCTCTACGACTAAGCTGGGAGTTCCGAAGTCTCCAACTTTAATTAGTTTTAATGAAGCTGCAGCAAAGTGCAAGACTAGTTCTCTAAAGAATCAAAACCGGGCCCCGACCTCCCAAAAAAATCAAAATCGAGAAAGGTGTCTAATGACCACAAAGCCAGCGCACCACAGACTATGAGCCGAGAGCTGAGTGCTGGATCCGTGTCCCCACACTGCTTTGTCCTTCTCAAAAAAGTGCTAGAGGAACAGGACAGCGCAGAGGTGCCCCCAAACTCCTTTTAAATGTGTCTGTTTCACCAGATGGGCACAAAGGTGGACATCAGAACGGGTTCCCATAGCTAGATCCCCTATGGACATTTTAAGAACACTGGCGTGATTTGCTGTTCAGGAAACAATGACCCAGGTTGGAGTTTTTATACTGTACCAGCACTGTCCTGAGACAGGCCTTCAATTCTCCCTGTCAGTGTGTCCAAGCTTACTGGCCAAGGATGCTGGTGACATGGGATATGGGCACAGCATCTGGCTAGACGACCTATGTTCATTTTAGCACACAATGGCAGTTCTTTAAATATTTTTGAATGTTTTGGTGTCTCTGTGTGTGTGTGTGTGTGTGTGTGTGTGTTGTGTGTTAGATGTGTGCATGCTTGTGGGGGTATGTACACATACAAGCAGAGGAGGATGTCAGGTGCCCTGCTTTATCACTCTCAGCCTTACTCTCTTGAGTCAGGGTCTCCCACTGAGCCTGCAGCGAGGCTGATAGCCAGCAAGCTCCAGGATTCTTTCCGTCTCTAACTCAGACACAACACTAATACTACAGGCACAATTCGGTGTTCCTGGCTTTTCCATGAGTAACGGGATTGGAACTTAGGCCCTCATCTTTTGGTGGCTTGAATAAGAATAGCGCCCATTGGACCATATATTTGAATGCCTAGTCACCAGGGAGTGGAACTCTTGGATAGAATCAGAAGGATTAGGAGGAAGTGTATCACTTGAGGTGGGCCTTGAAGTTTCAAAAACACATGCTGGGCCCAGTTTATCTCTGCCTGTGGTTTGGGATATAGCTCTCAATTTCTTCTCCAGCACCATGTCTGCCACGCCTACTGCCATGCTTTGCAACATGTTGATAATGGGCTAAACCTCTGACACTGTAAGGCAGCCCCCAGTTAAATGCTTTCTTTTATGAAAGTTGTGGTGATCATGGTATCTCTTCACAGCAATAGAGCAATGACTATGACATCATGTTTTCACTGTGCCTTAGTTTCTTTTTCTGATGCTATGACTAAATACTCTGACAAAACAGCTTAAGAGAGAGAGAAAAAAAATTCAGTCCACCGTCAGAAGAAAACAATGAATGCATGCATGCTAGCGGTCACCTTGCTTTCCCTACTTTATACAGTCCAGGGTGCACTGCCCAGGGAATGGTTCCTCCCTTAATTAATATGGGTCTTTCTGTATCAATTCACATATTCAGAACAATCCTGCACAAACATGGCCAGAGGCCCATCTTCCAAGTGACTCGACTCCTCCAAGGTGACAGTTAGAACTAACCATCCATGTAGCGAGCACTCTCACCCACCAAGCCCTACAACGACACGTTGTGAATTACCACATAGGCACACACTGCCTAAGGAGCAGTCGTGTATCTCCTATCAAACGCTTATATACCCAAGCAAGAAAAATCAACCATAGTCAAATCCTTGAAAATATAAAATCTGAGATTCTAATATGTGGGATGAACATTAATCAATACAGTAACCTAGTTTATTTGTAATATTTCTTAAAGCAAAGTAAGATACCACTCCTGTAACCGGTTCAAAGGCAAACTTGGTGGGAAATGTTTGCAATCTTTACATCGTATACACAACTACATTAGCTTGATGCAGAGTTAATTGTTAATGCCACGTATGCTAGAATCTCTGACAAATAATTTCTTCTTTCATTTCCTAAGAGAAAAAGCAGTTAGCTAGGTTCTGTGCAAAATCTACTTCCTCTGAGGCTCTCACCTTTTAGCCGAGTCACCAAAACTGTCCTGTTCAGCATAAGATTCCCACAGCTCAGCTGTGAGTTCATAATATGACAGTTTCAACAGACATCCTTAATTTAAAAAGCAGTTGGTGTGCATATTGCTGCTGAAAGTGCCAAGTATTCAGAAAGTCAACTACAAAAGCTTGAGTCTTGTGGCAAGATGGAACGGGGGCTGGGGAGGAAGGGGGGGAGGTGATGGGCTTGCTGTGTAGAGAAGGATCAATTTCCAGGAGAGGAAAGTGGACTACATACATATATGTGTAAATACACGCATAAATTAGCATAAAACACCCCAGGCAAAAGAGCTTCAGTAAGCTCACCCTTTAACAAGCATGGTTTCTCACCTCCTCTACACAGCAAGTGAGCATGCCTCACTTCCTGTGACACACACAGCTTTGGAACCACACACTAAACTCCCCCATTGATTTCTGTGTTGGACAGATTTCAGAATTTAATCCTGTTCTAACAGTTAAAAACATGAGGATTCTACCTTTCCAGAGGTAAGGAACAAGACAGAGAAGGCCTTTAAGACAAACAAACAAATAAATAAAACATACGGAGTTAAAGTTCAGCAGCTAAGATAACTGGCTACTCTTCCAGACAACATGACTTCGATACCCACCACCCATGTGACAAACCAGAGCCATCTGTAACCCAGTCCGGAGGACCCAATGCCCTCTTCTGTCCTCTGTGGGAGCCAGGCATGGAAGCAGTACACAGACACACATGCAGACAAAATACCTATACATATAAATAAATTTAATGATATATATTTTTATGTAGTCGGGGGCAGTCTCACACACAGGCCACAGTGTGCTCCTAGAGGCCAGAGGACAATGTGTACGAGTCTTACCAGCCTGTGACTGCGTAGCCATGTTCTATCACTAGTCAGTAGTCTTAGAGCCTGAAGCTAAGCTGCCAGTGCACTCCAGGAGGCTGACTAACATCCACAAGACGTTCTGTAATGGTTGAGCTGCTTTTGTAAGTGTCTTTATCCTGGAAGTGATGGCAGAAAGGGACAAAATGAATACTGATCCCTAACGTACTTTGAGTGTTTGTCATACAGCAACATGAAATAGAATGGACTTTTGAAATGTGATTAAGTTTCTGAGTTGAGATCCACACACCGTTAGAGAGAGTAATGCTGCAAGGCGAAAAGTTTATTTCAGTTGGGCCAACTTGCTCTCCACTGGAGTGGGAGAAGGAAGTGGCCCTCAGCCACAACAGAGGGATTCTTTTATAGGTCCTTTATGACCTTAGCAAGCAAGCAAAGCCCAGTACAACAGCGGAACATCACTAGTTAGCATTTCGTACAAATGCATTGTTAAAGGTTCTTGACATCAGTGTGGTTGGCCAGTTTCAGAAAGCCCCATTCCTCTAGTCACGTGGACCTAGATCTCAGAAGATAATATTGTCTGTTGATTTGAAAAACAGTTTGAACAATAGGAACAAATCTCACTTCAGCTAAGAAATACAAATACCAAGATCATGGGAAAAAAGAACAAGAAATAAAGAATAGAGGCACAAAATTTCTCCTTTTTTGTTGTTGTTGCTGTTTTTGGTTTTTTTTTTGGGTTTTGTTTGGTTTTTTTGTTTTTGTTTTTGTTTTGAGACAGGGTTTCTCTGTGTAGCCCTGGCTGTCCTGTACTCCCTTTGTAGACCAGGCTAGCCTCAAACTCACAGTGATTTGTCTGCCTCTGCCTCCTGCATGCTGGGATTAAAGGTGTGTTCTTTAACAGATAAGTAACTGATTTAACCCATATTAAAATTTATGGCGAAGGCAGCAATGGAGAAGCCAGCCTCTAACAGCTTTAACAAGTTCTCTGCCATTTGACCACAGCCACAGTCTGATGGTTTTTGCATTTTATTTATATAACCATTTATTTATTTGGGGTGAAGTGCATGAGCATGCCAGGGCTTGCAGAGGTCACAGGACAATCTGCTGTCTTCAGCCACATGTTGATTCTGAAACTCAAACTCAGGTTGTCAAGCTTAGGAGCAAGTGCATGTGGCTGCAGAGCCTCTCTACAAATTGCATTTTCCTAATTAGATACCATGACAAGAGTGCGTACCCACAGATATACCAGCACCACTTCCCTCTTCTTTAATTTTTTTTCTTCAGCTCTGATCACATGAATGAATCACTACTTCCTTACTGCTTCCTTTCATTGTGTTGTCAACTATAGCAGGACCAGGCACTGCTTTCTTTAAAGCCTCTGTTAGCAAATTCAATTTCCAGTAGACTCAGCAAAAGAGGGTAGTATATTATAATTTTATAGTTGAATATATACCATGATAACATTATTATTTGGGGTTTCTTTTTTCAGACAAGGTCTCTCTGTGTAGCCTTGGCTGCCCTGGACTCACTTTGTAGACCAGGCTGGCCTTGAACTCACAGCGATCCACCTGCCTCTGCCTCTGCCTCCCGAGTGCTGGGATTAAACGCGTGCACCACTACCGCCTGGCTTCATGCTAACATTATTATTTACATAAGAAACTCTTATGAAGATTGCTGATTTATAAAACTATACATAAGAACCCTATATATCTAAAGCCTATCTTGAAAAAAAATTAAAGAAACAGAGAGATTACAAATCAAATAAGTTTTAGACAAAGTCAAAAGCTCATTTTCCTTTAAAAAGTAGTACATAGAAAAAAAACTTTGAAAGTTTGATTTTAAAAAAAGAAACTGATTAAGACTAACAATTGGAATTCATAAAATTTAAGTATTTAGAGACCATATTAGAACATATTTTAATGTTAAAATACAATTATTAACTGGGAACGATGGCTCACACCTTTAATCCCAGCACACAGAGGGCAAGTGGATCTCTGTGAGTTTAAGGCCAGCCTAGTCTACACAGTTTCAAGACAGCCTGGGTAACATAGTGAGACCCTTTCTCCACAACAACAGCAGCAAGTTAAAATAGAATTAGTAATTTAAGAATAAGTGATATAAAAATTATTTAGGCATTTTTAATTACCAAACTCAACTGAAGAAATTTAAAAATAAACTCTATATACTATGAATGAAATTGGTTGGTCAGACTTTCCACTCATTGAAAGCACAAAACCCAGGTAATTTCCAGATGAATTTCTGCAGGTCCTCCAAGTCCTTATTATATTAAAACTGCTGAGAGGCTAGCAAGGGGAAGGCATTTATCACCTAGTGGACTAGTGTAGTCTTATCCGAATTTGAACAGGAAAACACTGGCCAGTCTCCTCTGCAGACAGCCCAGTTCACACCGGGTGCAGTTCACACCGGGTGCAGTTCACACCGGGTCTGCACATGCATTTCAAAATTAGAACACATAGTGATGCCATTTTCTAGGTAAATAGATTTCAAGGAGAACCCACAAGTCTTTCTAATGCCTTACAGAGACAATTGATGATATTTTATTCATTTGTGCTTAGAGTGGAAAAATCCGGGACTGGGAATGTGGTTCATCAGTAGAGTGCTTGCCTAGCATGCACAAAGCCCTGACTTCGAGCCTCAGCACAACATAAAATGGGTGTGGTCGTGGATGCCTGTAATCCTAGGGCTTGGGCTGTAGAGTCAGGAGGATCAGAAATTCAAAGGCATCATCTACTGAGGCATATAATGAATTCAAGGCAAACCTTGGGACACACAAGACCCTGTTTTGAGTATTGGGGCTGGGGTTGGGGCTGGGGCATAAGTGCTTTGTAACAAATATTCCTTAAAGTAATAAAGGAATAAAACATAATGGTAAAACTGTTTCAAACAATAGTAATTATGTATCATGTTGTCCTTATTGGGTTTCATGCATAATTAATAATTTCTCATTTAAAATAACTTCATCATCAGAAGAATCTCATGTACTAAGAATTACTTTATACATCTGCGTGATCAGAAAAATATGAGCCAGAGAAGTTAAATAGCTTTCTCTAAATCACACAAATGCTAAGAGGTAGAGCTGATAGCTGAACCCAGATATCTTTGTCTCGAAGTCGACACAGGCACCCAAGATAGTGCTTGTGCTTTGTAACCTGTGGGAATCAGACTCCCTCGAGGAGTTCTTCTGGGAGACTTCTTCAGACACGGCCGACCTGCCCAGTCTAGTTGACTGTTACACCACTCTGCCTTTGTATAGTGCTGTCTCAGAACAGCAAGCCTGGCTTGTCCCTCGTCTCCTTCATCTTGAAGGTGACTTGAAGATCTCCAGCTTTCTTTTCTGCCCCGTATGACAACCAGAATTCTGATTCTATACAAGAAGCCTGTATCTTCTCTGCCCTAAGTATCAGTTTGTCTTCTGCTCCCCTGGCCTTCTGGCTTTGGCATTACCGTGCTACAGGAGATGAGACGTTCAGTTTACTGGAGAAAAGGAATCCACCGCAAAGTCACCTCGCCTGACAGTTTCACTCTCAGCATTGACAGCCTCCATCGTGTCTGTCAGTAAGAACCTTCCTGCTTGTGCTTTCCCCCAAGGCAAATGGCAGCCCACAAATACTTCCGTCCCAACGTGTAGTTATGTCCTGTGACCAACCAGAAGCATGAGGCAGGACCACAGAAGACCATGAGTTTGAGGTGCGATGGTTCAATGGGTGTCATGAGTATGGGCCTGCACCTGCTTTAGTGTTCACAGGCATTTCAGTCACGTGAGTCTCTGTAGTACTCACATGCATCAACTTTTGGGCCCTGTGCAGCACTCACACATGTCCTGGCAGTAGGAGCTCATGGCTTACAGTCAGTGTCAGCCCATACTACTTTCCAGCTTTCTGGCCTGCTCCCAGGTCTCCTTCTTAAGGATTCAGGGTGCAGGTTTGAAGCCTCATCTTTATACAGTTTATGCATTCCTTCAATCTTTAATGCCCCAATGAGAAAGGAGCCATGATGCTCTGTAGTGGATCACTTGCCAGCTAAGAGGCCCATCTTTTCTATCTCAGTGCCTACCAGGGAAGACGGGGACACCAGAAGGCAGAAGCCGAGCAAGGCAAGAAGGAGCAGAAAGATGCTTATGTGTTGGCTAGGACTCCGACACTGAATGGAGCCTTCAGCCTCCGCCATCTGCATAACCCGCTTCAGCCACCATGCCTGTGGTATCTTGATTACATGAATTAATGAACTAGGGCAGACTGGCCAGAACACTTGAATATAAGAACAGGCAGCACCGCAGGGCGCAGTGGTGCACACTTGTAATCCCAGCACTTGGGAGGCAGAGGCTGGCAGAGCTCTGAGTTCAAGACCAGCTTGGTATACAAAGCAAGTCCAGGACAGCCAAGGCTACCCAGAGAAACCTTGTCTCAAAAAACAAACAAACAAAAAAGATACATTAGGTCTTTGCTTTCTCCCTAGTTTGAATAACATCAGAATTATCTCTTCCTCATTTTATTAGTATTTATTAATTTTACAAATGAATGGGTTTCATTATGACCTTTAAACATGCACATAATATACTTTGATCATCTTCAATCAGTTATCATATCCTGCTCTCTTCTCTCACTGTTCCTCCTTCTTCTACCCCCAAGCCTGTCTTTCTACTGTCATGCATCTCCTCCATTATTTTCTTTGTTATTATTACATTGTATATAGTTATATAAATACAGCCAGCTGGGTCCATCTTGCGTTGCTCACGGTATAGGTGTTTAGGGCTGACCATTTGGTTTTGAATAACCCACGGAAAGACCAACTGCCCCTCTCTCAGCAGTCATTAATTGTGCAGAGTTCTTCATCTAGATGTGAGTCTTGTGAGATTTTCTCCATCCACCTTGGCAGTCAACTGGTGGTGTCCTTGTTCAGGTCTTGCTTAGGCAGCTATACTGTTGAGATCTCTTGACTGTAGCTTCCCTGTCTTATGTAGCAGATACACCTTGAAGGAGACTCTTAAGGTACACCACACACACACACACACACACACACACACACACACACACACACACCGCCTTCTGCAACACTCCCTGAGCCTCAGGTCATACTGTAGATGTGTCAGCTGGGGTTGAGCGTTGCAAGGCCAGTTGTTCCCTGCATTTTCACCAGTTGTAGCTCGTTGGAATGGTTTCCGCCTGCTGCAAAAAAAAAAAAAAAAAAAAAAAAAAAGCTGCTTTGATGAATGATGAGAGCCACACTTCTCTGTGGCTTAAGGAGCAGTGTTGGGAATGCCGCTGGGGATTATAATGGCTTAGGAAAGTGCTAGGACTAGTTTCTCCTGTAGATCCCACAGCGTCACCAGCTGTGCGTTATTGGCTGGCTATGTCATATCAGCCAGGATCTGTCTCCTATTGAGCACCGAATACTCAGATAAATAAAGTCCCCGACTCTGAGTGGCTCACAGTCAAGTGTTAAAAACTGATTCCATTCTGAAAAGTGAACCCTTTTCTGGTTTAAAAGCCAAAAGAATTGGCTAAAGTTAAAAGAAAAACCCCAAAGAAAAGCTTAATTAGAACTCACTTCTGCTTTATTTCAGTTGCATCCAATGCAGCGAGTCTGTCCTGATGCTAGCGTGAGAGAGATGGAGACTCTCAGGACTTTCACCTAAGAAGGGAGACACGAAGCATTTGACTTCATGTTATTTCTCTGACACTGCGAGAATGCCAATTTCTGCTTTAAAATGCCACAAGGACACCAATTAATGGAAAGAATTATTGATACCCAAAAGCCATACAACATAGTTATCTTTTTTTTTAATGTTATAGAGAAGTTTATTAAATGAACGTGAGGGGAGAAAGAAAGGGGATTAACACACACACACACACACACACACACACACACACACAGAGAGACAGACAGACAGACAGAGACAGAGACAGAGAAAGACAGAGACAGAGAAAGACAGAGACAGAGACAGACAGACAGACACAGAGACAGAGAGACAGAGAAGAAGAGAGTGTAGAGAAAGAGAAAGGGCGAAGGAGTAGAGGAAAGGGCCAGGTGAACTCTTCGTCTGTTTAGATGGCCCTGGACACATTGTTATCTTTTTAAAAGTATCCATTTGTGTGTGCATCTCTGTGTGAATGTATGCACACTGCGTGCTTCTGTGTAAACGCACAGGTACTTGTGGATGCCAGAGGCGACCATCAGAGCATATAGGATCTCCTAAAACTGGATCACAGGTGGTTGTGAACCATCTGAGGTGGGTGCTGGGAACTGCACTCAGATCCTGTTCAAGAGTAACAAGTAGTCGTAGCCGCTGAGCCAGCTCTCCAGCGCCTGGGTATCTGGATTGCTAGGATGTCAATGTATAAATCACATCACCTAGAATCAAGAGACCAGACAAAGCCAGATTAGGAAAGCCACATTTTTCTAAAAACTTTAGTGCACTGCAACTTCTGAGTTGTGAACAATTGTAGCTATTTTGTAGCTGTGCTTTGAGGAGGCACTAACATTGTGCTGCAAATCCCAGCCAGGCAGAGTTACTCTCTCCTAAGGCAGATACGGTTCAGCCACCGGAGTTCCCAGGTCAGCACCACTTCCACAGCCTTTAAATGTGACACAGTCTAGTGGGCCAGGCAGAGAGCAGGACTGGAGCCTGAATGAAGCCAAAAAGAATAATTTTGCCAGTTTATTTAAGCTTTCAAAGCAGAACTCTGCTGCCACCTTGAGGCTGAATTGACAACCTCTTTCTGTGAAACCAACCCTAAATATCTTCCTTCAAGGCCATTAAGTATATTTTCCTAGACTCTTAGTCTTCTCCTCTGACAATATGGAGATTTTTTTTTAATGCATGCTCTACATCTACCCACATTAAAAGACACTTAACATTAAACTACTGATGTTGTGTGGCTGCCAATCACGGAAAAAGTGCCAAGGGCTATGTGTAGCGCCAAGAATTGTGATGACCAAACAATCTGAATGTAGCGCTCCACGTGAACTGGGTGTGAGTCATGCCTTTGTGCAGGTATCCTTGCTGTGTCTGCTGCCTGACATTTTCCCAGAGCAGTCGCCTCAGTTATCAGATTGCATCGCTGCGTCCTGGTTTCCCCTGTCTCATTTGCTGTGGCCTCAAAGCCTCAGAGTAGCTATACTTGCCGTTCAGATATGAGTTCAAAAAAAGCTTTAGACCTCGCCAAAAGCCCATGACCCAGGATCTCATAAGCCCTCACTGGCCTTCCTATATGGAGAAGATGTGCCTGTCAAATTTCCTTCTACACATTTATGATTATTCTCATAGATCGGCGATCCTGTCAGCTTTGATCACAGAAGCTTCTTTTTGTCAGTGTCTGTGTCTACTCTAAAAACTCACAACTGGCCAAAACGTTGAGAGTGCATGACTGCTGTGTGCTCAGGCCTAAACAGAACCTCTATTTCAGTTCCTGCCATGGCCCTGGGAGCGTCATGGAGGAGGGAACAGGAAGGCAGAGGAGGAGATGGAATGTTCTCAGTTGAACTCTAGAACTCTTGAGGCTGCGATTACCTGCATACGATGTACATGGGGTTGAGCCCACCAACATTGTATCCTAGGCACGTAATGGTGGCTCAGGGTGGGAGAGGCATTTTCTTCCGAGCCATTACACTTTTTCTGTTTCCTAAGTGCCTTTCTACTCTGGTTTCCTTTCTATCCATACTTTAAGGATTTTTTTTTTATTTTTAATCATGTGCATTTGGGAGGCTGGGTGGGTAGGTGCACATGAGTGTAGGTGCCTTCAAAGGCCAGAAGAGGGCATCAGATTCTGTGGAGCTGGAGCTGGAGCTACAGAGAGTGTGACCTGCCTCATTTGGGTGCTGGGAACTGAACAAGGTTTTCTGCAAGAGCAGCACACACCCTTAACCTCAGACCCATCACTCTAGCCCCTCTGTATATATTTTAGATTGAGTTTGTGAGTTGTCTACAAGAATCCACAGAGCATTTTGCTACACTTACATTGAGTTTATAAAGTAGCAGGGGAAGGCCTGATGTCTTAACACTGAGTGTGATGCGACAATCTGCAGGCACAGACAATCGCACTGCTTAGCTGTTTCTTTCCGTTCCTTTAGTGTAAATTTTCTAAAGTATATAGATCTTAAACATGCTCTCTTTGGTCTTTCCCCGAGTATTTACTGCTTTGTGCCACAATGCTGAATGATGGAATCTTTTTAACTTCAGTTTTAATTGATCATCACTAATTATGCATAGATAGACTGAGCTGACTTTATAAAGAGCCTATAACATCGCTGAATCCACCTCTTAACCTTAGCTTTTCCATACAGTCTTTTTGCATATCTGCCTTTTTTCTTTTTCTCATTGCTCATGTACACATCTCTTTGCAGAGATAGGATTTCCAGCGTGGTACTGACTTCTCTGTCTGTCTCAAGGAGGCCTTCAGCCATTCTTTGTTGACTCTTCAGTTTTGTAGACCTGTTGCTTCTTATTTCTGGAAACACCATTCTCTCCCTACTTGTTGAATTTTTTATATTGATTGTATACTAGATTTGATCAGGGTTGTTCGGTATTTGGTGAACTGCACTCATTGGTGCTTGTGCGTTAAGCTGCATTCCTAGGGTCCAGCCAGAAGGCCGTGATGGATGCCTTATGGTTTTTTCATTTGTTTTGTTTTCTTTTGCTTTGCTTTCTCAATTGTAGTAGTTAGTGTTTTGCCTCAGGTATTGCGTCTGTGTCTTTGTGCAGTGGTAGTCTGCCACATTCCTTTCTGGCAGCTCATGTTTTCAGTGTCAGGGTGCAGAGCAGTTCTGGCCTCATAGGCTGAACTGAGAGATTTTCTTCTCCTCTTGGACTCCAAAATACCTGTGGATAACTGATAGTATTTTTTCCTTAAAATTGTACTTAAAACAGTACTTTTGGTGACGTTTCACCTTCTTTAGTATTTATTAATACCTAGCTATCTGTTTCTCTTTGAGTAAACTTTAACAGTTTATATTTTTAAAATTATTGTCAGCCTGGCCATGAAGCTCACTGGCAGAGTGCAGGCTCACCAAGGTACAAGGCCCTAAATTCTATCTGCAGCACTGTAGGAAAAGTCCATTTAATCTAAGTTTTGGGTTGTAGGAGATTCACTAACAACTGTAGTGAAGCCACTTCCACACCCATTTACTTAAAGCAACACTTAAAGTACAGTAATTCCAAATATGTGGGAATTTTCTTTTCTCTTCATAACTCAACAAATATAATACTTCATTTATTCCTGCTGTGAGCTTAATGGATTCTGAAATCACTTTGTATTTTTTTAAAAGACTTTTTTTTTGAGTAAATATTCTTAGACAATTAACTACTGCAGAATATGCTGGAGTTCACTGCATCAATTGTCTGGAGTTCCTAAACAGTTTCCTAAATAGCATTTTTCTCAAGTTTCCACAGCAAGCCACCACTATACTGTTCCTTTATACTGTGAGCCTGAAAGGTAAGGTGACTGTCCTGGGTGTTTGCTCATTTGTTTTTTGTCAATATGACACAATTTGGAACCATCAGGGAAGAGAAAATTGAGAAAATGCCTCTATCAAATTGGCCAGCAGGTTAGCATGTGGGGGCATTTTCCTGAGATGACTGATGTGGGAGGGTCAACCGTGAATGATGCCACCCCTGGGATGATGGTCCTGGGTCATATAAGAATGCAGGCTGAGTAAGCCCTGCGTGGTGGTGGGGAGGAGAGCAAGTCATGTTCTTCCACTGTCTGCTCCAGTTCTTGCCTTCATGGTCCTGCCTTGAGTTCCTGTCCCAACTTCCCTGCATGGTGGACCTGTAAGCCAAGCAAACCCCTTTGTCTTGAATTGCTTCTGATAGCAATGGTTATCACAACAATAGAAAGCAAACATTTCTCTCTCTCAGTCTCTGTCTCTCTCTCATCTCTCTCTGTGTCTGTGTCTCTGTCTCCATCTCCGTCTGTCTGTCTGTCTCTCTCCCCCTCTCCCTGTCTCTCTGTCTCTGTCTGTCTGTCTGTCTGTCTGTCTGTCTGTCTGTCTGTCTGTCTCTCTCTCTCTCTCTCTCTCTCACACACACACACACACACACACACACACACACACACACACACACAC
>OU015749.1:27421410-27431457 GCA_907169655.1 Acomys percivali | reverse complement strand
CCGCATGTGAGGGATGGGGCTAGCTCTCCTGCATGTGAGGGATGGGGATAGCTCTCTTGCATGTGAGGGATGGGGATATCTCTCCTGCATATGAGGGATGAGGCTAGCTCTCCCGCATGTGAGGGATGGGGCAAGTTCTGCACAGCCCTCAGACATCAATGTGTTCCCAGGACGCAGCCCAGACCAGGAAGGTCTATTTAACTCTGAGCTCCATTGTTTAGTTGGATTGTTTTGTTTGTTGTTTAATTTCTTGAGTCCTTTTCTTATTTTAGACATTAGCTTTGGCTGGATGTGGGATTGGTAAAGATATTTTCCTAATCTGTAGCCTGACATTTTGTTCTGTTGTTAGTGTCCTTTGTCTTACAGAAGCTTTTCAGTTTCATGAGGTCCCATTTATTAATTGTTATCTTAGAGCCTGAGCTGTTGGTGTTCTGTTCAGGAAGTTGTCTCCTGAGCCAATGAGTTCAAGGCTCTTCTCTACTTTCTCTTCTAACAGATTCAGTGTGTCTGGTCTTATGTTGCTGTCTTTGATCCACTTCGACTTAGGTTTTGTGCAGAAGCCCTGATATTCTAATCTCCCCTGGTTACAGGTTTTTGGTGAGGTTTCCATGAAACTTTTTTTTAACATAAAAATTCTCATTTCCAACATTTTAGAGGATTTTTTCCCACTGTTTCTATTGCTTATAGATCCTGAACTGACTTCCTTGTTTTATTCAGCCATTTGTTTGCAAATTCTTGAAATTCATTCAGAATTTTCTTTGATTTCTTTGAGCATACTTAGTGTCCTTCTTTTGAGTTCATTTTCTGGGCTATCAACTAATTCATTATTGATAAAGTACATTTTTGTGGATTAATAGTTTTTAGAGGAGTATTGTCTTGGTGTTTCAAGTTTCTTGTCTTGTGCAGTGAGACTAGTAGACTTAGGGTTAGTTTGGATTAAAAACAAAACAAAACACCCATATTTTTCAACTTCATGGAAGTGTTTGCAATGTTCAAGAAAACCAATCCAACCTCACAGAAGATACTAGAAGGAAAACAACAACCCAACAAGGCAAACTACATCCAAGAAAACACAGGAAATAAATAGCCTCATATCAGCAAAACCTAAAGAAGGGAAGCATGTGCACCACTGTCAGAAAAGTAACTGGATTTAACAATCCTTGGTACTTAATATCTCTGAACATCAATGAAATCAATTCCCCAATAAAAAGACACAGACTACCAGAATGGATGCTGTTAATGCATGGTCTGGTGCTTTGCATTAATTGTTAATGATTTTGCTCCCTGAGTCTGCTAAATGCATTTTAAGAGCAGACTATCACATGCCCCAAGTAATGCCGTGTGACTTTGCCTCCAAATTATCCCTGATTGGCTAAATAAAGGGCCTATACCTGGTCAGGGCAGAAGTGAGAGGCAGCGCTAAAGTTCAAAGGTTTGGAGGACAGAAGGATCATGGGAAGGAGAGAGATAGGTACAAGAGGAGAAGAGGAAGTGAGGCCACTATGGGTTGGCATGGAGGGAACCACATGGCTGGCAGGGGTGGGGGGAGGAATTTACTCAGAGGTGGTAGTGCAGAGAAGCAGTCCAGATAAAAAGAATAAGCAAGTGTTTATGGAATTATGGATGGGAACTATCCCAGGTAGGAATGGTTAAAGCCAATGGCATGGATTGTGGGGGTGGCAGGTAATAAGGTAGCTTAGTGGGTTAATATCTGCACAGCCCCAGGTGAAATAATGCTTATTTAACAGTCTATCAGTATCTTTTATTGATATGGTGGCAGGTTAATAGTAGCTACTGTATTATAAGCTATTAATAATAAACATTAATAGCCATTTTCTTCTCTACAGCAGGGTGCAAAACAAGGACCCATCATACTGCAGCACACAAGAAACATATCTCAACACCAAAGACAGATATTACCTTGGAGTAAAGGGCTGGAAAAAAGGGGTTCTAAGCAAATGGACCCAAGAAGCAAGCTGTAGACACCATTCTAATATCTAATAAAATAAACTTTCAACAAAAATTAATAAAAAGATATGAGGAAGGATACTTCATACTCATCAAAGGAAAAATCCACCAAGATGATGTCCCCAATGCACAGGCACATTCATTTGTAAAAAAAAAAAAATTACTAAACCTTAAGTCACACATTGAACCACATATATTAATAGTAGGAGACTGCAACATCCTATTCTTACCAATGGACAAGTCTTCCAAGCAGAAACTAAACAAATAAATAATGGAACTGACAGACATTATGACACAAGTGGATCTAACAGATATTTACAGAACATTAAACCCAAACACAAATGAATATACCTTCTTCTCAGCACCTCATGTAACCTTCTCCAAAATTGATCATATAATCTGTCACAATGTAAGTTTCAACAGACAGAAGAGGTAACTCTTGTATCTTATCAGATCATCATGGTCTTCAACAACAACAGAAACAGCAAAAAGCCTACAAAGTCATGGAAACCGAACAACTCTCTACTCAATGACTACTGGATCAAGGAAGAAATAAAGAAGGAAATTAATTTAATGAAAATGAAGGCACAACATACCCAAACTTACGAAGCACAATGCAAGCAGTGATAAGAAGAAAATTTATGGTACTAAGTGTCTTCACAAAGAAATTAGTGAGATCTCATATTAGCGACTTAAGAGCACACATGAAAGCTCTAGAACAAAAAGAAGCAAACATATGCATTAGGATACATGGCAGGAAATAATCAAACTCGGGGATGAAATCAATAAAATAGAAACAAAGAGAACAATGCAAAGAATTAACAAAACCAAGAGCTGGTTCTTTGAGAAAATCAACAATATAGACAAACTCTTAGCCACGTTAACTAAAAGGCAGAGAAAGAATATCTAAATTAAGAAAATCAGAAATGACAAGGGCAGGCATAACAACAGACACTGAGGAAATCCAAAGAATCATTATGTCTTACTTCAAAATCTTTTACTCCACAAAATTGTAAAATATAAATGAAAGGGACCATTTTCTTGATACTATGTACCAAACTTAAATCAAAATCAGGTCAACAACCTAAATAGACCTATATCCCCTAAAGAAATAAATGCAGTCATTAAAGTCTCTGATCCCAAAAAGATCCAGGGCCAGATGGTTTTAGTGCAGAATTCTATCAGACCTTTAAAGAAGAGCTAATACCAATACTCCTTAAATTACTCCACAAAATAGAAACAAAAATAACACTGCCAAATTCACTTTCTGAGGCCGTAGTCACCCTGATACCCAAATCACACGAAAACTCAACCAAGAAAGAATTACAGACTAATCTCCCTCATGAACATTGATACAAAAATACTCAATAGAATATTCACAAACTGAATCCAAGAATACATCAAAAACACCATGATCAAGTAGGCTTCATCCTAGAGATTCAGGGATGGTTGAACATATGAAAATCCATCAATGTAACCCAACATATAAACAAACTGAAAGAAAAAAAAATCATGATCATTTCATTGGCTGCTGAAAAAGCCTTTGACCAAACATGATAAAATTCTTGGAGATATCAGGAATACAAGGTACCTACCTCAACACAGTAAAGGCAATATTCAGCAAGCTAATAGCCAACATGAACTAAATGGTGCAAAACAAATCAATTGCATTAAAATCAGAGACAAGACAAGTATATTATCTAACTATATATTCAAGTACTTGAAATCCTAGCCAGAACAGTAAAAAACCAAAAACCAAAAACAAAACAAAACAAAAAAACCAAAACCAAACCAACCAACCGACCAACCAAACAACCCTCCCCTCAAAAAAAAACTAAAGGAAGTCAAAGGAGATACAAATTAGAAAGGAAGAAGTCAAAGCATCGGTATTCACAGATGATATGACAGTATATGTAAGTGACCTCAAAAATTCTACCATGGAACTCCTACTTCTGACAAACACCTTCAGAAATGTGGCCAGATACAAGATTAACTAAAAAAAAAAAAAAACAAAACAAAAACAAACAAACAAACAACAACAACAAAAAAAAAACCCAGTAGTTCCCATATATACAAATGGTAAACAGACTGAGAAAGAAATTAGGGAAACACCAGCCTTCACAGTAGCCACAAGTAACACAAAATATCTTGGTGTAACTCTAGACAAGCAAGTGAAAGACCTGTATGACAAAAACTTCAAAGATTTGAAGAAAGAAATTGAAGAAGGCATCAGAAGATGGAAAGATCTCCCATGCTCATGGAAGCGTGCGATTAACTTAGTAATAATGGCCATCCTACCAAAAGCCAGCTACAGATTCAACACAATTCCCATCAAAATTACAACACAGTTCTTTACAGATCTTGAAAGAATAATACTCAAACTCATATGGCAAACAAACAAACAAAAAAAACCTCAGGATCTCTAGCACAATCCTGTATAATAAAAGAAGTTCTGGAGGTATCACCATCCCTGATTTCAAGCTGTACTACAGAGAAACAGTAATAAAAACCACATGCTATTGGCATAGAAACCGGCAAAGTGATCAATGCAATCATATCAAAGATCCAGAAATAAACGCACACACCTACAGACACTTGAGTTTTGACAAAGAAGCCAAAGCCATGCAATGGGAAAAAGAAAGCATCTTCAACAAACGGTGCTGGTCTAAGTGGATATCTGCATGTAGAAGAATGCAAATAGATTCATATATATCACCCAGCACAAAACTCAAGTCCAGGTGGCAGCCACTCTCCAGGCTCCCTCTAGTGGTAACAATGAAAATCACAGGAAAGTTAAATTGCCCTTGTCAAAATGTGCCCAGAGTAGTGTCACCAGGACTTGAAGGCTTGGGTTTAGTTATAATCTTCCCCAAGCAATTAAGCTTTTGATGTTTATACTTATGGGAACTCTGAAATTTAACTGGTAGTAATATAACTTATAATAATGCAAATTGTTACCTAGAGACTTTCATGAATAAATAAAGATTAAATCGATTAAACTTTTCCGGACTAGCATTTTAAAAGACGCTCATTTATCACATATTTTGCAGAGTTACACTGTGCAGTGAGCATTCACAGTCTATGGATCTCATGAGTCGCGTTCTCTGGGCATTGTGCTTTTGTGGCAAGGCATGAGCATCGCTTGTTCTGGCTCTTTTCCACTTACTCACTCAGTTCCAATGACATGCTGTCTATTTCTGCTAACTCTCCTCGATAGAGCTGCTTAATTACTTCCAGCTCTTTTTTAACCAAGTACTCTTGGGTGTTCACTTCAGCGATGGCAGATTCGATCTTTTTCATTTCAAGTTTCATCTGGGTCAAGGATGCACTTGGATTCTCTCGAATGCACACTAAGTTTTCTTCAGTAGCTGCTTCTCCCTAAAACAAATGAAAGTGTTGTATTATTTAAAAATCAGAATCCAGCAACTCACTCTGTGCGGAATATTCTTGCTTTGCATCAGTAACTCAGAGAACAAGTTAAGTGCATAATAAGTATTTGTAGTTTTGAATATTTGTAATCAGTAACAACTGTGATAGGGCTTATGTTCCTAAGGGCTGCAGAGATGGCTTGGGGGTGGGGGAGGGGTTCCAACTACTACCCAAGTGACACTGCAATCCAGGCTTTCCAGTGCAGGAGTTCCAGCTGCCTCCCCAGCCGAAGTAGTAGCCCAAGGTAACAGCAACGTTCACAGCAACTAGACATCACCCCTGCACTGGAGACATAAAGCTGCCCCAACCTCAGCTGACGGGCATAGAGACAAACTGTTTCCCCAAACTTTCCCAAACCACAGATGCAGAAAGGAAACAAATCTCTGAAGCCACTTAATAGGAAAAAGGGAAAGATTGGTTTGAAAATGATTCAGTAAAAGCTACTTCCTGCACAGAAGTTAGTGGTCTTTAAAGAGGAGACTGGAAAACAGAGAGAGAGAGAGAGAGAGAGAGAGAGAGAGAGAGAGAGAGAGAGAGAGAGAGAGAGAGAGAGAGAGAGAGACAGAGAGAGAGACAGAGACAGAGAGAGACAGAGAGAGACAGAGAGAGAGAGAGACAGAGACAGACAGAGACAGAGAGAGACAGAGAGAGCGCCAGCCCATAGTGGTGACCAAACATCTTGAAGCAATGCTGATGAGAAGGGCCAGATGCCCGCCTTTCTTTCTTTCTTTCTTTCTTTCTTTCTTTCTTTCTTTCTTTCTTTCTTTCTTTCTTTCTTTCTTTCTAAGACAAGGTTTCTCTTGTAGTCCTGGCTGTCCTGGACTTGCTTTGTAGACCAGGCTGGCCTCAAACTCAGAGATCCTCCTGCCTCTGGCCCCCAAGGACTGGGATTAAAGGTGTGTGCCACCACGCCTGGCTCCCCCTGTAAATTCCTAGGACGCCAATGTTTCTCCAGAATTCCCGTCAAATTAGGCAATATGGAAAAGGGGGAAGGTGAGGATGGCTTAACTGTGCATGCACTGGCAGCTACTGAGTTCTGTAACTCAGCGCTTACATTTCCTGTCATGTCAACGATAGCTCCATGACTTCCTACTTGCACATCTTAGCAGTGTCATGGTGTACTGCTTGGCTCTACCTACAAGCCAGTTTTAAGATGAGAAATCAATCCTGTGCCCTTCTAGCAAAAAAGATATGTGTTTCCCTGATGCCATGTATGTAATACTATCGTTCAATCTTCAAGCTCTTAGAAGTTTCCAGACATTTCTTTTTCCCAAGGTTAAGTGATTTTGATCCCACAACTGGTGACAGATTACTTCAAGCCTTAACATGGTAACTGGAACTCTCATTTCAGCTTGACTGGCTTTTGAAACTTCACGAAGACGGTGCCCTTTGCCTTCACACCCATGCCCTTTCTTTGGAGGCACAGTAAAGATCTTCTTCACTCTGCAAGAAAGTAGAGGAGCAGAGGGTTTTTTTTCTTTTTTAAATAAAGAGTAAATACCTAGTCATTGTTTAAATTAACATTATACCCCATCAAATGTGAGGAACATCTGCAAATTGAAATCCTGACTCAAGTAACTTAATTTGAAACCAATTGGATTAAATTATACTCTGAGATAATTGATGTCTTAGTTAGGGTTACAATTGCTGTGATGAAACACTATGAACAAAGCAGCTTGGGGAGGAAAGGGTTTTCTTTGAATGTGTGTCTTGAATCACAGTCCATCAAGGGAAGCCAAGAGAGGAACTCAAACGGGGCAGGAACCTGGAGGCAAGAGCTGATACAGCGGCCATGGAGGGGTGCTGCTTACTGACTTATTCCTCCTGGCTTGCTCAGTCTGGTTTTGTATAGGATCCAGAGTCACCAGCCCAGGGATGGCACCACCCACAGTGGGCTGGGCCTTCTCCATCGATCACTGATTCAGAAAAATGCCATATAGACTCATCTGTTAGCGCTGGATCTTATTGGGCATTTTTTTTTCCATTTGAGGTTTCCTCCTCTTAGCTTGTATCGAGTATTGATGTAAGACTAGCCAGGGCAATTGATATGCAAGGCAGACAATATTATAACTATATATAGAACTTTATAATGATTACTATCAATTTCAGTATGTTAACATTGAATTTTAACTTAATATGAAATATTAGCTATAGCCCAGAAGTCAGTAGCCAGGGTGAAGAAGAAAAGCATAGTTCTATATAATGTTTTCAAAAATGGGTCTAAAAATATGGTTTGGTAACCGTAGAATATAATCTATAGGAAGAAAGTACACCCAAGAAAACAACAGAGAGGTTGGGAGGTGTAGCTTAGTGCTAGAGGCTGTGCTTATGAGTGGCAGTCTGAGCCCAGTGCCAGCTCAAGGCACAGGTATCGAGAACATTCATAGTCGGAAACAAACAGAAAACGTCTTTGAGATCTTTAAAGAGATGGAAAGTGAGACAGAAGAGGTTTGGAGGAAGTAAGTCCACAGAGAAAGAGTAAGTGAAGAATTTTGACTATTTTTTGAAAAAAAACCTACACGTCTTTGCTAACGCAATATTGACTAAACACAGGAAGTGAAACTGTGCACAGAAACAGTTAAGTGTGGGGTGGGGAGTGGGAGGGGGAGAATGTTGATTACACTCAGCAGACAAACTCAAGCACTCAGTGAATAAATGCAGCCATGTGGGTCTGCAGAGGTCCCAGGAAATACCTGAGGTCTGGCCTGGCAGTGGAAGCATAAGAGTTTGTCTCATCCTGTATTTATGACACGCATGAGCTTTTGTGTATGGGCCCCTCACACAGCTTAGTCTTCCATGGCTGTAAGTTCTCTGACCGAGAATTCAACTGCACACCAAAAACACTTGAGAGAAATGCATCTGTAACCGAACATGTACACACCTTTTCTTCTAAGTCCTTACACAACATATAAGTACAGTTAAATGCCTTTTTAAAAAGATGGATTTGAAGAGTTTTCTAATTTTTAAAAATATTCCATTTATTATCGGGGGAACATATGTACTATGGTGCACACACATGTGGCGGTTAGGAGGTGAGTTTTGGGAGTCAGTTCTCTCCTTTCATAGTGGCTTCTGGGGTTAAAATTTAGGTCCCCTAGTTACCACACTGACAGGTAAGCCATCCCCAGACCATCACCTCAGGTGCACACTCAGACTCAACCAACTAATCCAGTGTCTGCATATATTGATCAAGTACTGTTGGAGGTGCTGCTATCCTGGACTTCAAGGTATATACTACAGAGCTACAGTAATTAAATCAGCATGGTACTAGGCATAACAACAGACACCAACCACTGGAATAGAACTGAGGACCTGTGTATAAGCCCACAGTCCTACAGCCATCTACTTGATTTTAATAGATGCTAAAAACATATTAGGAGCCAGACATGGTGGCCCACGCCTGTCATCCCAGTACTCGGCAAGGCAAAGGCAGGCAGATCTCCGTCAGTTCGAGGCCAACCTGGCGTACAGAGTTCCAGGACATCCAAGGCTATACAGAGAAATCTTGTCCTAAAAACTTCCTTCCCTAAAAAAGAAACTGGAGGAAAGACATCGTTTTCAACAAATGGTGCTCGTCAAACTGGATAGCTACACATAGAAGAATGAAACTCAGTCATTTTCACCAGGCACAAAACTCAACACCAAATGGACCAGGGACCTGAACATGAGACTGGGCACTGACTCTGATGGTGGAGAAAGTGCGGAATATTCTTGAACTCACTGGAACAGGGAAGCGCTTTCTGAGAGAGACTACAATAGCGCAGGCATTAAGACCAACAATTAATAAAGGCAATCCCGTGAAACTATAGACTTAGTATAGCAAAGAACACTGTCACCCAAGTGAACAGTCAACCCACAGAATGGGAAGAATGCTTACCAGCTATGCACGCAACAAAGCCTTAGTGTCCAGAATATACAAAGGACATTAAAAAAAAAAAAAAAACTCTGAACACCAAGAAAACAAATAATCCAATTAAAAACTGTCGAGGGCCGTGCAGGAGGAACATCAAAACAGCTTTAGAATGCGTGGAATTCGGCCCACTGGTTAGCACAACCGCTGCGGGTGAGCCTCGGGGAGGTAGAGGCCCAGGGACTATGCGTCCTGAGGACTTCATCCTGCCGTGGAGCTTTGTTCTGCTTGCTGTCTTCACTGTCACCACATCCCTCATAATATGTGGGTTGTGTGAAAAATCTAGGGGACATCGTCTATCCCCTCACTGGGCGGTATTATTGGCACTTACAACACTAGAGCTTGTTATTTTTCAGGCATTGCTGCTGGAGCAGAGAATGATTCATCCACCAAATGTGTATATGTATATATGTGTATATGCACAGTTGTTGGTGTTTGCTAGAAGAAGTTTGCTTCATGCACCCAATATATATGTATGTATATGTGTATATATGTAAAGTTGGCTGGAGCTTTGCTTCATCCACTCAATGTACAAATTTGTATGTATATATGTAAAATGGTTGGAGCTTTGCTCAATCCATGAAATGTGTGTGTGTGTGTGTGCTTATGTGTGTTTATTTATGTGTGTGTGTGTATGAGTGTATGTGTGTGTGTGAGGTTGTTGGAGCTTGTTGAAGCTTGCTTCATCCATCGTGTGTGTGTGTGTGTGTGTGTGTGTGTGTGTGTGTGTGTGTGTGTGT
>OU015749.1:27407895-27421400 GCA_907169655.1 Acomys percivali | reverse complement strand
TGTGTGTGTGTGTGTGTGTGTGTGTGTGTGTGTGTGTGTGTGTGTGTTTGGCTGTTTCTTCTTTTACTTTTTCTATTTCACTGGCCACAGAGAGTACTGGCTCCAGTAAGTCACAAGAGTATTTCAATGGTTACAGGGAGTACTCACCCCAGTGAATCAAGCTTTATTCTCTCATATAAAAGACTGCTGAGTTAGCAGCTGCTGACTCTACACCCCACCTTTGTTTGCCTTGTGATGTCAAAGCTGGCCTTTGACAAAAAAACCAGTGTGAAATGATGAACAACAGAAAGCTGACGCAAATGCAATTGAGTGAGGGGTCCAAGTTTCAGCCCCAGCAAGAAGCAGAACTTGGCAGGTTCAGTCACAAGGTTCTGGCTTTAGAGTAAAGAATACAAGAAAGGGATTGTGGAATCTCCCTCCACAGCTGAGGAAAGCTGCTAAGGCCAGGCATATGTCAGGGGTGTCCCTGCATGGTGGCCCAGAGAGGCCAGTGCATGAAACTGTGAAAGGGAAAGCTTGATTATGTGGGAGACCCCAAGATGCTGAAGAGGGCAGCAGACTGGGTGTGGAGCCAGCTCAAGGAAGAGAAGTGTGTGGCAGTCAACAAAGCTGGAGCTCCGAAGTGCTTTGACATCAGGCATGGTGATGGTATTATTAGGATAAAAGAAAGGAAATGGATGATAAAAACAAAATTTGAGGTAGATGAGGAAGAGTGCAGTTGGCATTATTCTTCCTGACTTAAAAATTATTACAGTGTAAATGTAATATTTTGACATTTAGAAGGGTTTGATTCTATTTCTATAGGAGAAATAGGACTATTTGATCTACCCAATGGACAGGACATTCTCCACAGTTATGTGGAGAGCAGGGACTGACTTTGATATGAACTCTGGTGCTCCATGTTTGACTACCTTGCCTTGGCGGGGAGGCCCGGTGGCACTCAAAGAAAGAATAAGCAGGCTACCAAGATGAGACTTGGTATAATGGGGAAGGAGGTCCCCCTCGATCACAGACCTAGGGGAGGGAAATAGGGTGAAAGCGGGAGGGAGGGAGCAACAGGAGGATACAAGTGATGGGATGGCAATTGAGTTGTAATCTGAATAAATTAATTTTTTTTAAAAAAGAAGGGTTTACAGTGCACGTTGCATGTCTCAAGTCTATATTACAGTGCTGGGCTTTCAGTGTCAATTTGTATTTAGGTTTTCATGAAGTTATAGTTAAGTCAAATACTGGTTGAAGAGATCGGAAATATAAAAGTCTTACTCAGTTAGCTCTGTTTCTAACTCTTTAGTCCTCATTGCTTCTCGGTGCAAAGCACAGAGCAGAGAACGTACGGAGTCGACCAGTTCTCTCCTCACTCTTTTCCTATCTTCAGACTTTGGAAAGAAGAAATTAATAGAAAGTTGTTGTTGTTGTTGTTATTATTACTACTACTACTACTACTACTACTACTACTATTATTATTATTATTATTATTATTATTATTATTATTATTAAGACTTGCTTATCTTTCTTACAACATTTTAGGAGTCCCGAAACCCCATTCATGCCCATTTTCTAACACCTAATGTGGGTGTAGAACTTAAGAAAGCTAATTAGTGTTCATCTATTTACAAGTATTTTGTTTGTTTGTTTGTTTTTCGAGACAGGGTCTCTCTGTGTTAGCCTCGGCTGCCCTGGACTTGCTTTTAGAACAGGCTGGCCTCGCCCTCACAGTAATGCGCCTGCCTCTGCCTCCCAAGTGCTGGGATTAAAGGCATGTGCCACAACGCCCAGCCTATTTACAAGTATTAACACAAGTGATGAGCAGTTATCAATGGACAGTGAGAGCCAGGGATAATTTTTTGTTGGTATATTTAATTATTTAATTTATTCAGTTTATATCCCAGTCATAGCCCCCTCCCTCCTCTCCTTCTGGAGAGCAGTGGAGAGGCGCACCCTACCCCAGCACATCAAGTCAGGTGAAAACTGAGTGCATCCTCTTCCTCCGTGGCCTGACAAGACAGTCCCTGTTCCCCTTACTAAGGGACCCACACGAAGCGGCCCATCAGCTACATCTGTGTAGGGGGCCTAGGTCCAGTCTGTGCATGGTCCTTGGTTGGTGCTTCAGTCTTTGTAAGCACCTCTGGGCCATGGCTAGTTGGCTCTGTTGGTCTTCTTGGGGAGCTCCTGTCCCCTCTAGGTGCTTCTATCCTCCCCCCTACTTTTCCACAAGACTCCCCACGCTTTGCCCAGTGTTTGGCTGTGAGTCTCAGCATCTGTTTTGATCCGCTGCTGGGTTGGAGTAAAGTTTTTAATTATAAATTTTCTCTTTTCCTTATGTACATTATTGTGTTACTAAGCAGAAGTCAACTAAATACTTCAGTAATTCACCCAAGTTAGGCACTAAGTGATGTCAGGAAGTTAAAACCCAAAGGAAGAATGATGCTGTAGCTCACCCAGCTTCTAGGATTTTCCAGGAATTCATAGCTGGCCTCTGGGCCTTTGGGCGTGTGGGGCACATTTCCCTGTGGCTCCATGCTGCTTCTTGTTAGATGTGCCATTTGAGGGTGGGGCCCTCCAAGAGCCACCACTGCCGAGGTGCTCCACTGTAGCTCCTCCTCAAGATTTGCACTGGACTGCTCTGGACTTTGGCAAGGCCTGCACAGATTGAAAAACATAAACACTGAGTATGTCTTACGTCCCCCCAAATGACCACAAGGTTCTTAACGTGACTTGTATCTTAGAGTCAGATGGGGCATTAACACTAAAGCTGTGGCAGGGCACCAACCACACACAGTTATAGGCAGGAAACACAGCTAGTCATGACAGGACATTTCTATAATCCTAGCACTTAAGAGGCAAAGACAGGAAGATTATGAGTTCTAGGCAAGCCTCATCTACAGAGTGAGACCTTGTCCCAAAGACAAGAAAACAAAAATAGTATGTCTATTTTTAGGGAAAATTTGAACCAAGCAATGAATCAAATGACATAGGACAGATTAATGATATGTTACTTAACAGTTAAAACCATGGCCTATGGAAGGAATCAACTTTGATTTTTTTTTTTAAATCAAGCTCACATTTAATAAGTCTTTCTGCGTCTAGGTTAACTCACTCGGGATGATCATTTCTAGTTCTATCCATTTGCCCTCAAATTTCAGGATCCCCTTGTTTTTAATAGCTGAGTAGTATTCCATAATATAAATGTAACCACAGTTTCTTAATCCATTCTTTGACCGAGGGACCATATCTATTCTTCTTACTATTATATCTCCTAAAGCCCAGAGACTGGCCTGGTGTGCTCGTGTGTGTGTATGTATGTGTGTGTGTGTGTATACATATATATATATGTGTGTGTGTGTATGCATATACGTGTACACACAATACACATACATATATTTAAAACAATTTACTTTTAAAAATTTATTACTATATTATGTTATATATATACCTTCTCAGTATAGTCTACTGTTGACTGTATATTCACCCACTTTCCCCTTTGCCTTAATTATTTCCATTGTTATGTATATCCTCTCCTCTATTTCCCATCTAACATGACGTGAGACCAATCACTTAGTCTCTTTGTGATTTCCAGGTTTCTTTCCTTTTTTTCCCCAACTAATTCTAGCATATTAACATACAGAGTGCTTGCTATCTGGGCCTGCTTACTCCCTAAACCAATCCAGACTTGACAAGTATCTGTTTTAATATTCTGCAGCAGAGTGGGGTAACCACTGGACAGTGACTGTTGCTGCAGGCAGTACTCAACTACAGGGGTGGGCTAGACGTAAAGTCTGGTGCCTGGAACATGAGTCTAATAGACAAACACAACCGTACTACAACCTAGACACTCCTGAACACTGTACAAAAATCCTCTGAAGGAAGTGGGCTGCCTGAATTAAAACAACAAAGAAGTCATCTTGACTGGCAGATCCCAGGGAAAACCCACAAATAACATGAAAAACCAAGATGACTCATTTCCTCAGTCTTAGGGTGCAAAGATAACTCTGAGATTAAAAGTACTTTTTGCTCTTCCAGAGGACCAAGGGTTCAGTTCCCAGCACCCACATGGCAGTTTACAGCAATATGTAACTCCAGTTCCAGGGGATCCAGTGTTCTCTTCTGGCATCTATGAGCACTAGGCACTCATGTGATGCACATACATACATTCAGGCAAAACACTTACACGCACAAAAAGTAAAAATACACTTAACAAATTAGCAATTTTATATCAACAACACTCCAAATAAAAATGACTCTGATGAAATTCCAGAAGGAGAATAAAAAAGAATGATTGTAGATAAGGTTAAAAAAAAAACTCAAAGAAGACTCAGATATTTTCCAAAAGAACATTGACAGTTGAATGACACTAAAAAATAATTTAATAATTATATATAAACACCAAAGAAAACCCAAACTGAAATGATGGTGGAAAGGAAAAACACAATAAGTCAAAGACATTTACTACCTCAGGAAAAGGCATAAGCCATGACATATAGCCATGTAAGAAAAGTTTTATGCAAAAATCATAGAAATAGTTCTAAGAAAATTACAGAAGAAAATATCTCAAATCAAAGGGAGGAGAAGTCCACCCAGAAAAAAAGAGGCACACAGAACATTCAAATAGAACTAGAAAATAAACTCCATGCCTTATATTATAGTTAAAACACTAAATGTACAGAACAAAGAAAGTATATTCAAAACTGCAAAACAGAAGACCCAAGTCAAAAACAAAGGAAGGACCACCAAAATGACTGCTGAGTTTTCAATTCAAACCATGAAAGCAAGCCTTGAATTGACACCCTTAAAACCCTGAAAGAAAAAAAAATAAAAAATAAAAAAATTAAAAAAAACCCTGAAAGATCCCACTGCCTGTCTAATATACCCAACAAAACTAGGCGTCTGATTGAAGGTGGAGAAAAAAACTTTCCATGATAAAAGCAGGCTAGAGGAACTCATGACCAGAAAGGCAGCCCCATAGAGGATGCTGGAAGAAATACTTCACTGTGAAAGGAAGATGAACAACTCAAGAGACTGTAAGAGGAATAGAAAAATGATGGAGATAAATCAAACAAGAGTGTGGAGAAAGTCCCCCAACTGCAAAATGAGCAAAATTTCAAGAAGCAGCACATCTGTGTTGGCTTACATGTGTGTTATGTCAACATGACATGAACTAGAGTCAGGGGACCTTAACTGAGTTGAGAACATTAATTGAGAAAATGGTTCCATAAGATCCAGCTTTCAGGTCTCTTCGTAATCAGTGACTGGTTGGGGGAGGGTCCGCTCATGGTGGGTGGTGCCATTCCTGGGCTGGTGGTCCTGGGTTCTATAAGAAAGCAGGCTGAGCAGGACATGGGAAGCAAGCCAGTAAGCAGAATTCCTCCATGGCCTCTGTATCAGCTCCTGTCTCCAGGTTCCTGCCCTGTTTGAGTTCCTGTCCTGACTTCCTTTGATAACGAAGAGCAGTGTAGAAGTAAAAGATGAATAAACCCTTTCCTCCTTGACTTGATTTTGGGGCATGATGTTTCATCACAGCAATAGAAACCCTAACTAAGAAACCTTCCAATAATAATTGTGAATATCAGTGGTCTCAATTCACCTATCAAAAGACACAAACTAGATGATTGGATAAAAAACAGAATCCTCATTTTTGCTGCCTCTGAGAAACATGCCTTACCATCAAAGATATCATAGGATTTTGTATTCCAAACCAGTGAAACCAGGAAATAAGTGTTGTCATTTTAATATAGAAAAAACAACCTTTAAATCTTGTCAGAAGAGAGAAAGGGATAATGGTCCTTCATCCTGATCAAGAGAATAATCCAGCAAGAGGAAATTACATCTATAAATACAAACACACCAGAAATAGGCAGATTCAATTTTGTAAATCAAGCATTATCAGATATAACCCCAACACAATAACAGTGTTGATGTCAATTCTCACAGTTCACAGTTAGATGAATCATCTGTTCAAAAAGTGAATAAAGAAACAGGAATTAAATGACATCACAGACAAAATGGACCTAAAAGACATCTATAGCACATTCTACCCAAACACACCCACAAAAGACACTTTTCTCAGCAGCTCATGAAGCTTCCTCTGAAAATAAGTCACATAGTAGGACACAAAGCAAGTCTCAACAAATTTAAGAACATTGAAACACTGTCTCACTTTCTACCTGATCATGAGGACATGAAGCTATAAATCAACAGCATGGGAAACTACAGAAAGAATAGAGAACACACACAAACTCATGTTGATCAAGAAACACAGTATTCAATCATGAGTGGGCCACTGAAGAAACCAAGCAGAAAAATTCAAAGATCCTAGAATTAAATGAAAATGAAAACACAATATTGTAATGGGAGTTTTAGTTTCTTTAAAAACTCAGTTATATTATGTGAATGTGTTTTTGTTTTAATCCCAAGTGTGGGATTTTAGTTTGGGCTTTAGTTTGTCCATAGCTGTAACTGCCTCATGCCAGTTGCATTTAGCGTAATCCTGAGGACTCTGAAGGGTATGAATACCAGATCTCAGAGAGAGAGGTGGTTTGGCAGTTTGGAGAGGATGGGGAGAGAGAGAGAGAGAGAGAGAGAGAGAGAGAGAGAGAGAGAGAGAGAGAGAGAGAGAGGGAGAGAGAGAGTTCAATCAACCAGAAACAGGCAGGGAAAGTAAAGAGATCTACACCCCCTCTCTCCACTAACCTTCTTTTTCTCATACCGTGTTCATACCTAGTGTTGGGGTGTTGGAAGGGATTGAGGTGAGAAGGGAGGTAGAGGCAGTAAATACCCCAAATAAAACAGGGTTTAAAAACTAGCATCAATACAATATACCCAGATTGGCGGGATATGATAAACCACCTTAAGAAGGACAGTCACAGCTCTAAGTGCCGACATTTAAAAATCTGAGACGGTAAACAGCCAACCAGGAGACAAACACTAAGGAATTGGGAAAAGAGGAAACCTGTCCCTAGAGCAGCCCACTACAGGAAACAGCTAATATGGGGATAGAAATTAATGAAGTAGAAATAAACCAAAAACAGTAAAAATAATTAATGAAACAAAGACCTGGGTCTATGAGAAGATAAACAAAATTAACAAACACTTAACCAACCTAACCAAAAGAATCAAAGAGAAGAGTCAATCTTTAGGGGTGAGAAGGGAAAAGACACAGAGGAAATTCAGAGAATCATGAAGATGTAGTTAAACATTATATTCTATTAAATTGAAAAATTCTGAAAGAACTGGATGAATTTCTCGATGTATTTGACCTATCACAGATAAACCAAGATAAAGTAAATAATTTAAGCAGATAAAACCCCACCAATGACATAGAAGTAGTAACTAAAAATCTCCCAAGTACGGCTGGAGATTAAGGGCACTTGCTCTTAGAGGTCATTGGTTCAGTTCTCAGCATGCACATGGTCTCTCACAACTGTAACTCCAGTTCCAGGGCATCTGACACAGTTCCTTCCCTCCATGGGTAACAGGTATACATGTGTTGTACATACATACGTGCCAGAAAACTACTCATATACATAAAAATAAATTTTAAAATGTGTCTTCTTGCCAAAAGCCCAGGACCAGATGGACTCAGCACAGAAATCTACCAGACCTTTAAAAAACTAGCACCTATACTCCTCATATTTATTTTCCATAAAGAAAGGAAGAAACACTTCCAAATCTTTTTTATGGAATCAGACAGCCAAACTAAGTAAAGACCCAACAAAAGAAGAGAATGGTAGGCCAATCTCACCATGATCAAGTAGGCTTCACTCCAGGGATGCAGAGATGGCTTAACATACGTAATCAATAAATGCAATTTACCACATAAATATATCCAAGGACAGAAACTACATGATCATCTTATTAGATTCATTAAAGGTCTTTCACGGAATCCAACATCCCCTTCTGATAAAATTCTGGAGAGACTATGGTTGGAGAAAGCATAGGCAAAAATAATAAAGGCTAATTAAGTACGGCAAACCAATAGCCACAATCCTAGCGAGCGGAGAAAAACCTGAATCGCTCCCACTAAGATCAGAGCAAGAGGAGGCTGTGAGTGCCTGCTGCTGCCTCTCCTGCTCAATGCTGCTTGATATCTTCGCCGGATCAACAAGACACGAGACAGAAATTAGAAGACACACACAGGAAAGGAAGCTGTCAAGGGACTCCTATTTGCAGATCACATGAGTCTACACAGAACAGACCCCAAACATTCCACCAGAAAATTTCTAAAGCTAATGAACAACAACAACAACAACAGACAGCAATTTGCGGCTGGGGGTGACGGTGGCCGTGGATCTTGGATAAGTCAGGGGTGGAAGATGAATATGGTCAAAATACATTGTATACATGAATGAAATTCTCAACAACTTAATAATTCTGCTTAAAATCCCTCAAAGACACCCACAAGCACTTGCTTCTGTCATCCGTACATTGCACCGAAGTGGAAGAAACTGAGCCATTGGCGCGGAAGAGGAGTCCAGGGGAAGCCAAGATGGAGAGAGAATAAGAAATTGAAGGAAACAGCCTGGACAGTTAGCTCAGAACACCCTTACCATGGCCGCGAGGTGGGGCTATCCTTTCTGTTCAGCACACACTCCCATCCACACTGAGCAAGAAGTTATGGTAACCAGCAGGAACTTTCGCTTCCTTTCAACTCAGGGTTACTCTTTTCTTGTTTCCCAACAATGCATTCTGGGAGAGAGAAAGGCAGAAGGGAAGTTACTCTACTGTGCCCTCTAGTGGGTGATACTGAAGATCACAGGAAATTTAAATTACCTGTGCCAGAATGTGCCCTTGACAGCAGCCCTTGACAGCTTCCAAAGTAGTTAAGCTTGTAATACTTATAGTTATAAAAGCACAGATAATCGAGTTATAATCAGTGGTAACCAAGGACATCAACATTTACCTAAAAATCAATAGATTAAAGCAACTAGGTGAGAATACTAAGGTGGAAAAAAGATATATAGTGAAGGCTAGAGGAGTAAGAAGTGTCCTGAATTTACATTTCAAAGGAAGTTCATTTGCCACATAACTTCCCAGAATTACAATGTCTATCTGGCTGTCGTAGTCTACAAATCCAGGAACCTAGTTCACTGAGAACTGTGCTTTAGTGTCAGGCACTGAGCTCAGTTTGTTTTTAGCATTTTCTCCCATTTACCTATTTTGAAGAAGGGAAAGTAAGGCGTTGTTACTTCTTAGTTCTTTTAGATAAAGTTTCTTGTATTTTTCCACTTCCACTTTGTAAGAATCGTCTTGCATTCTCATTTTAGAGCGCTCAGATGCGCCCTTCATCAGCCCCGAGTGACTCGGCGTTGCAGCAGCATCCTCCCTCATCTCCCCTGGCGCTCGCTCCAGGGCTGCATCCACCTAGAACAAATTACACGAGTGGATTTTTACAAATCAGAATGTAACTTCTGTGAACTTTATGAACTTTAGTTTATTCAGTTTACACCCATGACTCACCATCTGTAAGTATGCCGGAAATGGGATATACATTTTGAAAAGGGAAACTCTGGGGAAAATAAGATGACCAGCAAAAGGAAGGAAGGGGATACTGGGAGAGTATTGGTGTTGGGGGATGGTCTGATGTATTTTGATGCTAATTAATAAAAAGTCATCCCACCTGGACAGGGCAGAAAATAAAGGCATGGCTAAGATTCCAGGGCTAAGAGAGAGAGAGAAAGAGGAATCTGAGGAAGAAGGAAGGAGAAGGAAGACAAGAGAGGGTCCTAAGAGGAGAAAGAAGGAGACAGCCGTGGGTTAGATGGAGGAGAAGCTCATGGCTGGCGTGGATGGAGAATTCAGCCCAAATGAAGAACATTAGCAAGTATTTGGGATTATGAATGGGAAGTAGCTTGACAGAAGTTATTGGAAGCAGATGGCATAGGATTGGGGCAGGGATCCCACACCTGCCCCACTATGGGAAGTAGTTTAGAGGATTAATGTCTGTCCTGCCCCAGGCTAAGATTATTTTAAAATATAACCAGTGTCAGTGTCTTAATTGATTGCTAGATGGGCATACTGATAATACTAATAATACAAATAATTAAAAACAACACACTGGTTTTTGGAGAAATAACAACAATGGATAACGACATGTGTACATAAAAATGCCACACTGCGCTCTTTGCCTATTTGCTCTCTCCTTGATGGCAAGCCCATTCCTTCACTGGCACTAAAGCCTATTTCTTCTGGACTCCAATGTAAACTGAAGACCTGCTGAAACATTCAGCCTCGTGGACTGAGCAATTACTGGATTCTTAGACTTTCCGTTCACAGCCAACCATTGTTGGATTAGCTGGACTGCAGTCAGATCCAAGATGGTGGCTCGCAATTCCCACATCTGAGTAGCATTACCACAGCAACAGCAGACTGTTCTGTGGACACCAAAACACCACTATCTGTTTTTCTCAAGTGAGAGGAGAGACCATGGGTGCCAGAATGAGTGGTCCCAGCTTTTGGTCTTCCAGTTATTCCCGCCATCCCTGGAAAGGCTCTGAGGCTCCAGATGGCTGCACAGAGTGCACTAGGTGTCTGGGCAACTTGAGCTCAGAGACCAGGGAAGTGAGCAAGTGAGTGAGTGGTGGGGCTTCTGGCTCTGGGAGTCCCCCTGAAGAAATCCTGTGTTCCTGAGGATCATATAGACTAGACACTCCCAGTTCATTCCCCTGCCTCTGGGTCTAATTGAGACACAGCCACATGAGAAGAATGGCAAGCTATTTCCTGAGATCTAGCAGTCAGTCCATAACCATACCCACCATCCCAAGGAGGGTTATTCCAGGAACTTCCAGCCTCCTTCCCAGGGCTTTTCCTATGCCCCCAAGAAATCCAGCAGACACCAGAAACAACCAGGTGGCTAAAGGCCAATGTAAGGATACAATCAACAAAAACCAGGGCACAATGGCATGACCAGAACCTAGTTAGCCCACTGCAAGCATCCCTGGATACCATAACACAACTGAAACATAAGAAAATGACCTTAAATCTATGCTTATGAAGATAATAGGGGCCTCTAAATAAAAAATGAATATATTTCTTAAACAAATACAGGAAAATACAAACAGGTGAACTAAATGAATAAAACAGTTCAAGACCTGAAAATAGAAATAGAAACAATAAAGAAAACACAAACTGAAGAAATCATGGAGATGGAAAACCTAGGGAAGAAAACAGGAACCACAGAGGTAAGCATCACCAACAGAATACAAGAGATGGAGGAGAGAATCTAAGATGTAGAAGGTACAATCAAAGAAAGTGAATACATCTATCAAAGAAAAATGTTAAATCTAAAAAATTCCTGACACCAAATATCCAAAAAGATGAAATCTAAGAATAATAGGAATAAAAGAAAGAGAAATTTCCCAGTTCCAAGGCTCAGAAAATATTTTCAACAAAATCTTAGAAGAAAATTTACCCAATCTAAGAAAGAGATGCCTATAAACATACAAGAGGCCTACAGAACACCAAATAGATTGGACAAGAAAAGAAAATTCTACTGTCACATAATAATCAAAACACTAAATATACAGAATGAAGAAAAATTATTGAAAGGGCCAATGAAAAAAGGCCAAGTAACCTATAATGGCAAACCTATCAGAATCACACCTGATTTCTCAGGAGAGACCATAAAACCACAAGGGCCTGGGCAGATGTCTTGCAAACCCACAAATGTCAATCCAGACTATTATACCCAATAAAACATTCAATCACCAAAGATGGAGAAAAAGATATTCCATGACAGAACCAAATTTAAACAATAGCTATGTACAAATCTAGCCCTACAGAAGATACTAGAAGGAAAACTCCCAGCTGAGGAGGCTAACTACACCTCCCCCCCCCCAAACCCACAGGATATAAATAACTTTACTACAGCAAAACCAAAAGAATACAACAAGCTCACAAACACACTTCCACAACCATCAGAAAAATAAAAGGAACTAACAGTCACTGGCCATATCTATCCACACTAATAGACTCAACTTTATAAAAAGAAGACACAGAATAACAGCATGGGTGTATAAACAGGACCCATCATTCTGCTGCATACAAAAAATACACTTCAGCCACAAAGATAGCTATTACCTGATAGTAAAGGGCTAGAAAAAAAGTTTTCTAAGCAAATGGACCCAAGAAGCAAGTTGGAGTAGCTATTCTAATATTTAATAAAATAGACTTTCAACCAAAATTAATCAAAAGAGATGAGAAAGAACACTTCATATTCATCAAAGGAAAAATCCACCAAGATGGCATCTCAATTCTGAACATATATGCCCCCAATGTAAGGCCACATTTGTAAAAGAAACATTGATAAAGCTTAAAACACATCGATCCCCACACATTAATAGTAGGAGATGTCACCACTCTACTCTCACCAAAGGACAGGTCAACAAAAACAGAAATTAAGCAAATAAAAGGGGAAATAGAATAGACAGAGGATGTGCTTAAAGAGGATAGGCTCCGGGAAGGATATGGGGGTGACTCTAGCTGAGATACCTACTAGCACAGGTTACGGAGAACAAAGAGGGCACCTTCTAGTCAGGAAGGACCCCTAGTAGAGGGAGGGGAACACAAACCCACCCGCAAAAACTTCAGCTCAAAATTTACCCTTCCTATAAGATGTGTAGGGAAAAGAGAGTGCAGATATTGAAGGAATGTCCAACCAATGCCTGGCCATACCATGCAAGTGAGCCAACCATTAACACTATTAATGACACTCTGCTATGCTTGTAGATGGGAGGCCAACACAATTCTTTATAGACCTTGAAAGAATAATTCTCAACTTCATATGATAAAACAAAACAAAACAAAAACCCCAGAATAGCTAAAACAATCCTGTATAATAAAAGAACTTCTGGAGGTATCTCCATGCCAGATTTCAAGCTGTACTGTAGAGCAACAGTAATAAAATCTCCATGGTACTTATACAGAAACAGACTGGTGGATCAATGGAACAGAATTAAAGATCCAGAAATAAATCCACACACCTATGGACACTTTATTTTGACAAAGAAGCCAAATCCATAAAGTGTAAAAATGATAGCATCTTCAAAAAAAATTGTGCTGGTCTAACTGGATGTCTGCATGTAGAAAAATGCAAATAGGTCAATATTTATCGCCCTGCACAAACTGAAGTCCAAGCAAATCAAAGACCCTAACATAACACAAGATACACTAAATTAGAAGAGAAAGTGGGGATGAGCCTTGAGCCCATTGGCACAGGAGACAACTTCCTGAACAAGATATGCAGAGACAAAGATATAGTAGACACGCAGGGAATGTCCAACCAATGCCTGGCCCTGCCTGGGATTCACCCATGAGAGAGAACCAACCCTTAACACCATTAATGATACTCTGCTGTGTTTACAGATGGAATATAGCATAACTGTCATCTGAGAGGCACCGCCCAGCAGCTGATGGAAACAGATGCTGAAACTCACTACCAAGCATTAGGCAGAGCTTCTGAAGTCCTGTGTGTGTGTGTGTGTGTGTGTGTGTGTGTGTGTGTGTGTGTGTGT
>OU015749.1:27360431-27404925 GCA_907169655.1 Acomys percivali | reverse complement strand
GTGTGTGTGTGTGTGTGTGTGTGTGTGTGTGTGTGTGTGTGTGTGTGTGTTGAGACAGGATCTCATTAGGGGGCACTTTCCAGAAACTCAGTATGTATAGCAGGCTGGCTTTGACCTTGAGTTTATCTTCCTTCTGTGTCTGCTGGGATTACAGATATGAGCCGTCATGCCCAAGAGATGCTAACATAGCAACATAAAGAAATGAAGATGCAATCTCGGGGAGGCAGAGGCAGGCAGATCTCTGTGAGTTCGAGGCCAGCTTGGTCTACAAAGCAAGTCCAGGACAGCCAAGGCTACACAGAGAGACCCTGTCTTGAAAAAACAAACAAACACACAAACCAAAAGAAAGAAAGAAACGAAGATGAGCCCCACGAGTATTATGCTAACTAAAAGGAGAAAGTTAAAAGGGCTAAATATTTTATAACTGTCCACATGAAATGCTCAAAACATACAAATCAAATCCACAATGTATAGATTGGTTATTTTCAAAAATAAAGAAGGGCTGAGGGGCATATATTATTCAGATTCTAATTCTAGAACAGCAGCTGAATTTATTAAAGAACAAAAGAAATTCTTTAATGCCAGCCGAGACAGTGCTGGGTGTTAACATCACATGACAAAACATTTAATTAACATCACTGCAATTGTGAAGCCAAGTAAGCCTGTATTTTTGCTTCTCTCCTGTGTCTGTAGGCAGCAGACCTTTCTGAGGTAGGAGCTGTATCCCCTATTCACTGCTCCAAAGTTAACCACAGCACCAAAGGGTCTCAGTCTTGTCACCCCACAGGTGACCTAGCTATCTCCTCATCTCCCAAGCAGGTTTCTTAAGAGTTGACTTTTCCAGAGGAACCTCACTGAAGCAGAAAGATCCCATGATCACCTACCTCTTTGATAAATCTGAGGAAACTGGGTGCTGTAGCTCCAGCTTGAAGGAGTTTTTAACTTAGTTCAGCTCCTATTCAGCTGGGCAGGGGTGGCAAACACTTACATGTAAGGAATAGAGCTGTAAGGACACAACCTGGAAGCCGTTCCAAGAATGAGGGGCCTTCTGCCAGATTCTGAAGAGATTCTCTTCTATTGATGATATCAGGAACCTGGATACCAATGGCAGCCACTGCTGTTCAGATTGGGTCACTGAAAAAAAAATGGGACAAGAATTAAAGGACATATAGCAGAACACCTGTGGTTGCTCCTCACTAACCAACCCATGTGTTTTCTCCTACAGAAGATGAAAGGTTCATATTTCAGTTATGTAAAAGCTCAATATAGAATTATATTTGCACACAGAATGCAATGACCCTGGTAAACTGACACTATTTCAAACTAATGTTTATTTTCTGTTTCTATTTTTGTTATCACGTAGTTATCTTTTTTTAAAATTATGTATACAGGGTACATTTGATCACATTATAGATGATTGTGAACCACCATGTGGGTGCTGGGAGTTGAACTCAGGACCTCTGGAAAAACAGTCAGTGCTTTTAACCACCGAGCCATCTCTCCAGCGCCCCAGTTATCTTTTGTTATAGGTAAAGTATATAAGAAATAAAAATACAATACATCATTAAAAAATTCAATACACATATTTATATATTAATTTGAGCATAATGAAAACCACTAAATCATTTGCATTGGTAAGGGACAACACTGAAAAGAATTATATAATTTTGTGAGGAGCATAAGTCCCGCAATAAAAACCACCACTAACCCCATTAGCGTTCCCAGCAGTCTAATGGGAACATGAATTGTTAGCTGTATTAAAGAAAATTTTTTAAAAATCTCCAGAATCAAATCATGGAGGAAACTCAGTATACCTGTGTGCCATGGTGAGGCCACAACCATTGCGTTTGACTCTTCGCTGTGTGCATCTTCTCAAATAATTGGGTACAAGACAACCATTTGCGTGTGGAATCACTTCTTCCCTTAGTATCATACTTCACCCAAAACCGGGGTCCCAGTGTGGAGCAGAAAGAGTCACAATGCTTTCCTCACCTGCCCCAATGACTTATTTATGCTTCATTTACACTTTGGACTTTCCCAGGCTGTTAAGTAAGTGAGCAATTGGTTGAGACGAATTGTTGAAACTAAGTTAGCAAGGAGATGATTATTCCCTCTAAAAGTGCTGTTTCCACTATGTACAGATACCAGGTTGATGGTCCCATTGTCTACCAACATGATAGACACAACTCTTCAGAATAGGCTACGACTCTCCTCTGGGAGGAAAACTTGCTTGCTACGATTGCTGTTCTTCATTGTCATCTGGACTTGACTACATCTGGAATTAACTAAAACCTAAAAGTGGAGGGCACTCTTGTGAGGGATTTCCCCTTACTTTGAAGTAAAAAGAGCAACTACTGGATTCTTGGACTTTCTATTCATAGCCAAGTTTTGTTGGATTAGCTAGACCATAGCCTGTAAGTCATTCAAATAAATCCCCTTCCTCTCTCTCTATAGAAAGAGCCATTCTATAAGTTCTGTTACTCTGGAAAACCCTGATTAACATACTTGCCCTTCATGGTTGTTGACCTGAGCATGAGAATAACAGCAAGGAGACAAGAAATCTCTAAGGAGCAGCCTGAAAGAAAGCAATTCTCAAAGACCTTCTGACTGAAATGACTTGACAGTTGTAACAAATGTGATACTATTCTGCGAACCATTATTTATAGCCAATACTATTTCTTCCTTTCTCTTCTTCTTCTTCTTCTTCTTCTTCTTCTTCTTCTTCTTCTTCTTCTTCTTCTTCTTCTTCTTCTTCTTCTTCTTCTTCTTCTCTCTTTCTCTAAGAAAGATAATTAGCTTTTAATTCTGGTCAAGATTTCACACACTGAGGGCCAAGTGGTCCAGGCCCCCTCAACATTAGCCACTCTTGCATATATGATCATTTAAAAAATTAATATGAAAAGGCAGCTCTCTCATGATCATCAAGTTGATCTGACAGCAATGAAATGTGTCTAAGCATCTGGCACAGCTCTGAAATTGCACTGGGAAGATCTGGAAGCACTTAGTTTGGTCTGAGGCAGTATAAAAGGCCATGGAAGAGGCCGGCCTCCTGAGGGGCCCTCCCATCTCCAAGTTGGCGTACATGCCGTCGATCAGGTAGTCCAGCTGCGAGTAGTCCTTCTTGTAGCTCTCATAGGCTTGCAGGGCAAACATCGTCAGGACTGTGATGAAGAGGGTCACCCCAGAACAAGCACCACCAGAGGGAACATTCTGTTCACTAAGGATGGGCTTAGGGGCTCAGTGGTGACTACTAGGTACTGGCCTTGGGTGCTGAACTGGCTGTGGTTGGCACCTTAAGGTCCCCTGAGCTCCTGGGTGTTGGTCCAGTGGAGGCAATATTAGCTGTGGTTTTGGTCTCCATCTGCTCTGTTGTCAGGGACATGCTGCCCACCTGTCCTACCTGGCCCCTGGGTAGGTAATGCAGAGTGTGTCTGTATTGGGGGAATGTGGCTTCTGTTTCAGGACTCAGGCTAGAAGGAAGTGCCCTGGTTTGTACCTGGGTGGGGGTCACTACTGTAGGAGACACTGAAGCCACAGAGCGGGTGGTGGTGGACTCTAGGGTGGTGTCTGAGGGACTAAGTGTTGATCTACCCACTGTGCTATGCACTGGCTCTTCTGTTGTTACATAAATGGTGGTACTTTCCATTTGGACACCTGAGGTGAGTATGGGGCTCATGACAGATGTGTTAGTGGGTGAGCTTTTGGCAGGACCCAGCGTCCTTGTGGAAGGATCACTTGTGTTTATGGTGCCTGCAGTCATGGTATGTGGAGCCACGGTTGTCACTGTGGCTGTTTTGGTGATGTGCTGGCATTTGTACTGGGCACTTCTTGTATATGTTGTGCTGAGAGATGGAGGCCCAGCAGTGGTGATGGATAGTCTGCCCCACAGATAATGTAGGTGGCACAAGGGTTCTGGAGGTCACACTGTCTGTTGTACCCTCTCCAGTTGTTGGAGTGCTTGTATCTGTCCAGTGCACTGTCATCTCTGCTGTTGCTTTGGTAGAGTTCAGGCTGGCTGCCTAGGTCCCTGTGGACGGTGTGACGGGAGCAGGCGGCTCTGTGACTGTCCTCTCATTAGCTGTAGTATCAGCCCTTATAACTGTGTGCCTAGGCATGTTTTGTTTACTGTGATAGGCCACGTTTTGGTAGTGACTAAGTGGTGTGGCTCATCAGACACTGTATGGCATGGGGGAAATCCAAGCCAGTACCAGGGCTGTCCACTTCTTGCTGCCAAGCTGGAAGCGAGACTTCTGGTCTCTGAGTCCTTTCAGGGTGTCAACAGTTGCCTTCTACTGGGTTTGGAGATCAGAGGCAGTGGCTCAGTGCAGACTAGGAGGCCAGGCTGATGTCCTCCTTTGGGCAGCTGTGGGCTTGGCATCCTGTACTTGCCATATTAAGCCTTATAGCCAGTAGTATTTCTTTTAACTTGCCAATAAATGGAAGCCAAGAAAGAACATTAGGCTACTATTATTGAAAAGAGATCTCAGGCATAGTATATAACCATACTCCAATGCTGATAGAATTTTTAACAAGTTTTTGAGATCTTGGGATTCACACGTTACACTCTTATCAAGAGTTGTCAGGGTCTTTAGGAAACACTTAAATATGTATGCACAGACCATATGAGGTCTTTTGAATCAGACACTTAGGAGAAGCCTGGCTTTGTGATTGTTCAAAACCCTCTCCAGGTCATTGTGGAGGGCATCAGTGGACAGTAATTGAAAAGCAAATAACTATTGCCTCCAGCCTTGCTTATTAATCTCAAGACTCAGTCCGCTCATCATCTGAGGATATGGCCACATGATGAAATAAGGCATTTTTGCTTCTGAAAAATGCTAATTTCCCTGATTAGGTGCAGAACTGGAGCCAGGAAATTCAAAATGTAACTCCATCCTATCTTATGCAAATCTGGAGCAAAACTGTGGAGTTGAAAGCCGACCTTCAGCTCTTATCTACGGACTTGCTTTTGCCAGAGAAAAGGCTAACACCCCAGTGTGCTTCTGCTCCTCCTTCAGGTGTCCACACAGCAGCTCTGCCTCCTGGGCCTTCTGGAACTCACCATGTTTGTCACTCAGGAATAATGATGGTTAGCCCCAGACCATTTTGGCACACGGAATGTAGAATATTTGAGCATTCAATTAACATTGCCTCTGGGTAATCTCCCTAAATAGCTTTGGTTGTAAATCGTCCTTCACACTTGTGGTCCCTGTTGCTCTTCTTCTCTCGTTCATTCCTCTCCCTCCTCTTCATCATCTTAATTTTGCTGTAGCCTCACCTCTAGATATCACTTTGGTAATTTTTCAACAGCAACAAGATTTCCAGTTTTGTTTTTGTTTTATTTATTTATTTATTTTTCAAAATATATTTTTTTGTTTGTTTGTTTTCTTTACAAGGCAGCCTTTTTCCAGGTCTTACTTTGTGTAAGAGCACTGACTGCTCCTCCAGAGGTCCTCAGTTCAATTCCCAGCAACCACATGGTGGCTCACAGCCATCTATAATGTGATCTGATGCGCTCTTCTGGCCTGCAGGTGTACATGCAAGCAGAGCACTGTATACATAATAATAAATAAATCATTTTTAAAAAAAAGAAAAAAGAAAATCTTTGTTGAAAAAAAATTTTGAAAAATATGAGTTTTACTTTTAACAAATTCAGGATTTTCTCAAATATTTACCATAAGTGCCTGGAAGAAGAGGAGGCTATACTTTCTACTACATCTTTACATAATCAAAATATACAGAGAAACTTTGACAAATTACCTCAAAATATTTTTATTCAGGATGCTTGAGCTGCTGCAGGGGCAAATGCACCCACTGTGTTACTTTAGATATGAATGCACTTTGGGTGTCTTGGACATGGAATTGTGCCATCTGCAACGTGCTCCTGTCTCTGAGTCTGCACAGTGTGAAGGAAGCACGGCCACCATTGAGGTGCTTCCATTAAATGCGGCACAGTGGGCTGCAGTGGTGAATAAGTACCCTTCTACAGGAAAGATTGTCACAGACTCCTCCTGTGGGACAGGTAGGCCTGTGGCCCTAACACATCCTAACACATTCCCCTAACACACCCAAACACATCTTAACACACCCAAACACATCCTAACACATCCCAATACATCCCAATACATCCCAATACACCCTAACACATCCTAACACACTCTAACACACCCTAACACATCCTAACATACCCTAACACGTCCCAACACATCATAACACACCATAATACATCCTAACACATCCAAGCCAACACACCCTAACACACCCTAACACAACCTAACACATCCTAACACCTGTGAATATTCTAAAAGTTGATTTTTTCTTGTCAACATGTTTTTCTGCTATAAGAAGGATTGATTTTCATTTAAACAAATTGATCTTCACAATGATTTCTTTACGGCTGATGATGGAATGTGTGTGTTCAGAAAGCACTGGGGCCCTCATACCGAAATAACAACAACAATAATAGTAACCAAAATATAGAAGTCCCTTTGAGGTCATTCTCAGTAAAGTATTTGAAAATGAAAATTGTAAGTATAAGAATTTGGTTTTTCTGGGCCTGGAGTGATGATGGCTCAGCAGTTCAACATGCTTGATGATGTTGCAAAGGATGTGAGTTCAGTTCCCAGGACCCACACTGGGCAGCTCAGAACCACCTGTAGCTCCAGCTCCATGGGACCCAACACCTTCATTTTTCCTCCATAGGCACCTGCATACACATGGCGCGCACGCACGTGTGTGCGCGTGCACACACACACACACACACACACACACACATCAAAAACAAATCATTTAAAAAAGAATTTACTTTTCCTACTGGCACATTTCTCATCTTATATCATTAAAATCTATATGAAATGCTTTGCTTTGTAAAATGTAAAAATAACTTTTCTACAAACAGTTAAAAGACTTTTTTTTTCCTCTAATAATTCTTTTTTTTCCCCCTACTGAATAGGAAATTTTCTTTGCCTTGAGATACATATGTCCAGATATTTCTGTATTTTCCAGTCTGTTCCACACGTTTGTCTGCCTGTGACTAAGCAATTAACATGTGAATACAAATGGCATACCCTAATTTCATCAGACCAAGTGTGTGCTCATTCCAAGTGTTTTCTCCCTCACATTTCCCTCAAGCACTAAAAGGAAAAAGTTCACTTTCACATATGTACAATGCGTCAGCATAAGAAAAGCTTGAGTTAAGAAAACAGTCTCCTTATTCAAGAGCAAGGAGCCAAGGGTAAGAGAAGTTGGCAAGAGCAGATTGTCAGTGTCAACAATCTAAGGACGGCTTTGGCTCCATCTCCTCATGCTTGAGGGGAGCACCAGCTGATGTGGTGAGCTCTCGGTGCTCGCATGGGAAAACCCAGCTGAAACATGTGAATGGAGAGCAACAGAAAGCAGTATTGCAACCACAGGAAACACCAGGTTCCTGAAGTGTTGAAGAGGCTGGTGACAAGAATCTGCCTGCTGTTGAGAAGGAACTGGATGGATGCTGTTTGGAGCTTGGTGACTGGAATCAGTGCCCTGAGTTCTCTTCCCTAGTAGATGTCACAGAGGTTGAGGATGCTCCGGGTCTCATCAACAAACCATACAATGAAGAGAGTTGACAGGTCAAGTGCATTCTGAGTAACCCCTCAAGAGTAGACAGTCCAATGGGTATAAAGCATGTGAGAAATATAGAAAACAGGCTGAACAGCAAAAGGTCACCCCTGAGGAACACTGTAAAATAAAGTTAGTAGGCAGCCAGTCAAGCACCCTGATTCTCTTCTGCTTCTTACTCACTGGGGTGTGAACTGGTCAACTGCATCTTGCTCTCCTTGCTCTGATAGACAGAGGCCTCTGAAGTTCAGAACCAATACATGATTTTCCTTGCTTTGCTGCTGGCAAGTACTTGGCCCCCAGCAATGATGATAGCAACTAAAGCAATATTGACAATATGGAGAGACTGTTGAGCCTCTCAATGCATGAACAGAGAAATACAGTGTCTCTGCTGTAATTTAGAGAGTCATAAATGTATTTTGGAGATATTCTGATTTTCAATGTACACGTTTTAAATATGTTCTTATATTTTACTGATATTGATCTTGTGTTAATTTCAGGTTCAGCTTTTTCGTTGATAAAGTTCTAAGGCCCAGGTTTTATTCACAATTTACTTATGACGTGGCACTTCCTTAATAAGTCTGATGAGACCACATGGAGGCCCACTATTTTCCATATCTATTTAACCTGTGAGCTGCACGAGCAATTTCCATTGTTCTTCATGTATGGCCGTACAAATATATTCTCCATCCTGTATTTCTTTTATTATTTTGTCACAGTCATTCTAAAACTGCTACTGGCTCTGGCCCCTGTTGTGTTGGACTGGCACACTCTTGACTCATCTGCAAGCTGGATTCTAACCCCAGTCAGGATAAGGGTCTTTCAGTGGACTTCCTCCACAAGCAGGAACCTTCCCCATCTCACCCTACACAGACATCTCCTACTGAAGCTAAACTCCTCTAATATGAGGTGGACTCTATAAATAGAGGCCGTTGCCTTGAGAGATCTGACACTTGTATAGTTTTTTTTTCTCATGAAGAATGTCATGGTGACTGATGGGTGGGGTTCCATTCATTCCTAGGAAGCTGTTATGAGCAGATCTGTGACCACCTAGAGGTCCTGCACAACCTGACTGGCCTCACCTGGGAGACAAGTATCTTAACTGCATAAGGTCACATATAACGTACACCAGTTGGTGGTAGTCATCAATGCAATTGTCTTGAAGAGAGCCACAAAAGCCTCATGATGCGGTTAGGTTGTCTCTAGGCCATATCCAAAAACACAGGCAGAATTATAAACCCTTGACGTTGTCACTTAGAGTTTGTCCCCAGCATTGAAGAAAGTCTAAGCATTACTTCAGTGTGGTTTAAACAGCATCAATAGCATCAAACACCTATGGAGACTCTGGCCACTCGCTGCTTTAATCTATGTACTGTATATGAGCAATGGCGAGTGTGTGTTTGGTTCTGTGCTCATTGGGAGCCTCATGACACTGAAATTTGTCCTCATCAGACCCTGACATGGTACTGCTATGCACTTTTAGAAGCCTAAGCTAAAAGCAGCAACCCCTTTCAAGGCCAGGTGGTCACATTGACTTCAAAGCACATAACCTTAACCATTAGGGCCCCAGCTAACTGCAGTCAGCCTCAACTAGCTGTATTTCTAGCACCACTCCCAGGCATAGACCCAGGTCTCTACCAAAGCAGGGGCCTTTTCTGCCCTTCCTCCAGGATGGTCTTTCTCCACGGAGCCTCTCACAGAACCAGTGTGGCCTGCTTGGGTACACTGCCTTATGCAAGCAGGGGGAGTGGACATCACACCCACAAATAAGACAATGAAAAAGGAGCACTGACAATTTTTTTAAAGCCACTGAAAAGATATTGAAAAGAACCAGAAGAGCAAAAAGGCTTTTTCTCAGAGAGAAGACAACTGCTGTGGGGCTGGGATGGCTGCTGGATTGCAATCAGGTGATTGGAGGTGGGAAGCAGGACTGGTGCTGCCTGCAGAGCTGATATAAGATAGACCCACACACACACTAGTGATAGGGTGTGGCGGGGCCATTCTCTCAAGAGGTGGACCCACTGCAGCAAGGGTGAGATGTGTGAAAGCCACGCTGTATCTGCCGACATGGCGAGACACAGGTGCCACAGCTGCTGTCAGGTGTGCTGGCTGGACTCTGCTGCCACATCTGGCTCCAACAGCAGAGCTGACACAGAAGCTTCGGGTGATTTCTCTGCTCTTGGACTCTGGTGCACAAGATGGTTCTGGCCCCAGAGTGGCTGGTTTCACTGCTTCTTAACACAGGTCAAGCTCTGGATCTGTGGAAGTGCGGCTCCACCCATCTAAAGATGGAAAGAGACATGCTGTTGATGCGCCTTGAGAAGGGGAAGTGGGATTTGGGGTACAGGAAAAGACCAGATCCCCAGTAGGAGACCTCCTCCCAGCCTTTCCAAAGACAAAAGTGACCCATGTCTGCCACGCAAACAGACACTGTCCTACAAAAGGACAGGTGGCCAGATGAAGGCCCAGGTGACAGCTCCCACAAAATGGAGCCTCCCAAACCTCCCCGCCAGCACACCAGCTACTGAACCCTCCTCACACTCAGGGTTTCAAGCACTTACCTGAGTCTTCCTCATCCTTGCTCTCTGCCTCACCGGCCCCTTGTTCCTCCAAATAGGTCAGGAGCATGTGGACACGAACAATAAGGTCTGAGTAAGGCATGTTCTTGATCAAGTAGGCTTTCATCTTTCTCAGAATGGACAGGCATGAGGACTGGCAAAATTCATCAGGTTTCTTGTCCATCCACATGTCCAGGAAAGTACAAACGGTCCTGGGGAAAGCAGATGGCCTCAAACTTAGTGGCCAGGCTTGCCTTTTTTCTGACACACCCGTGTCTCCTTGCAGGGATGTCTACAGGGTAGAAGATGTCCAACCCTTATGCATATGGGTATGGTGAGCAGGACTGTGTGGTCCATGTGAGCAGGGAGCTCCAGTCCCTGTTCTCAGCCTCTAATGCAGAACATCCGAGCAAGTCTGCCTGGCATGGGCTGTGATCTGGGTGTAGTTTAAGAAGGGTGCCCAAGTCCCTGTATTTCCCCACCTGCTCTCCACTTGCAACAACCCTGCCCATGCCATTCTTCTCACTCTGCAGGCATCACTATGCTTGGACATCAATATGCTAGTAGAAACCAGAAGTAATGTGAGATGCAAGCACAGGCCATCCCTTGGCACTCAAGTGTCCCCACACTGGGGACCCAAGCCCTTCCTCTTGTTCCAAAGCAAACTTACTTCTTTACTTGCTCATCTTCTTCACAATAAAGGCGGAAGTTGTCATACCTAGAGGAGAACAGAAAGGATGTCACCTGTGTGTAGTCCCAGGCCCACCACCTAAAGAAATCTAGAGTATATAGGCTGATTCCTATAGAGGTATCAAAATACAGAACTTGGAAGTTCTGTCTGCTCTCACAATTACTAGTTCACCTGCATAAAGTAGGAGTTTCAAATATGTTCATGCAATAAGTGAATACAAACGCCTCTATCCAGACATCTCGGTGGGCACTAGGTCCCTTGGATTGCCTTCCATGTATCTCCACACATTGCTGTTGGGAACTCCAATAGCAGTTCTAGAACATCATTTGCAAATGGAAGGTCTTTCACCAAAGCCTAGAAAAGTTGAGGCAGGGATAGAGAGCTTTTCAAGGGTCTAGGGGACAGCCATATTCATTAGGGTCTCAGCTCTGGACAGCCCATTCGCCTGGGCCAAGCCTGGGAGATGCATTTTCTGACTTCATGCTGCTGGGTCCTGACAGTACTCTAGGCTGTCAGTAGACAGAGTCCTTCCCGGAACCAACAAGAGGAGCTGAGACCTCTGGGCTTGGAGGTGGACACTCACCGCTTGAACAGCAGGTCCAGCACCTGTTCGGTGGTGGCAAACCTTCGGTATGTGCACAGGAAGGCAGGGACAAAGAAGGGGTCCCCAACCTGCAGGGAAGGCACCAGATGCTTCACTAGTTTTTCCACCATGTCTGCACTGATGGGGGACTGTCTACAGGGCTCCTTCCGGTCCTCTAGGGCAGGACCCTGCGCACCCTGAGGAGAGATGAAGGACTAAGCTTGAAATGGGCTCAGGTCTGCAACATTCTCATGGGTTATTATCATTGCAAGTTTCCCTGGAATATTACACTGCCAGACAGACAGAGCAAAATAGAGGAAACTGAGATTTCGGAGAGGTTACCTTGACAGTGTGTCCCTGGCCCTGGCTCCCCTGGGCCATGTCTCTTTTCTTCCGGACAAATGGCCAGAGGTGTCGGAGGCAAGATTGAATCCTGAGTCTTCAGGCACCACCACGGCCTCTTCTCTTGCCTTTCTTGAGGCCTGAGTCTCGAGTAGTCTGAAGGTAGCAAGAGAACATTATGGTCTCTCTAGGGTCTCAGACAAGTGAGTCTGTTGGCTTGGCTCTAAGCAGTTGGCTGCCTAACTACCAGGGTTCTATATACTGTTGGGTTATTGTCAAGGAAGTGAGGTCACTTCCTGCTCATCCCTTTACTGTCCCCTCTCCACACAGAGCTTTCCCTACATGTTCCCAGATCCCTTCTTCCCAGGTGTACAACTAGTCACAGTCACACACATGTGTCCCATTCCACTGCTCCCAGGGATGTCTGGGAGCACCTCAGCTTTGCAGTCTGAGTCCCTGCTGTTGAATGACATCCATAGCCCTAACCCTAAACTCACCCCTAATTAGCCTAATTGATGACCTGTCATGGTGTCATGGTGAAGAGACACCATGACCAAGGCAACTCTTATACAGGACATTTCATTGGGGCTGGCTCACAGTTTCAGAGCTTTGGTCTATTACTGTCTTGGCAGGAAGCATGGCAGCATGCAGGAAGTCATGGTGCTGGAGAAGCCAAGAGTTTTGCATCCTGATCTAAGGGCAGCCAGGAGAAGACTAGCTTGCCCAGGAAGACAAGAAGAGGCACTCATTCCACACTGGGTGGAGCATGATCTTAGGAAACCTCAAAGCCCACCCCCACAGCGACACAATTCCTCCAACAAGGCCACACCTGCTCCATGGTGTTTGATCACAGAAGTACAAAGCAACTCAAGCTCCCAATCATAATACTTTTTAGTGTAAATGCATGAAATTGCACAGTTTTTAATGTATTGAACCATAGTGTTGGGATTTTGTAAATGTGGCTTCCGTGCTATGAGTAGAAGACGCTGTCTCCCAGAACACTGCCTGGTCATCTGCTCTTCTTAGGCTTTTATTTCCTCTTTCATGGTATTCCCAGAGCCTTAGGCATAGGGGTTGTGTTATGGATAGTTGAGATTACATGCCTCACAGTCACTTGTTCTCTGCATTTTGTTGAATTGTAATCTATAATAGTCTCCATTTGTTGCAAAAAGATACTTCGTTGATGAGTAAGAACTACATTCATTCACCTGTCAATTTAAGGATGAGGATAGAGAATATAGTTAGCCATCATACTGATTTAGGAAAACAGCAGGAATAGGCTCTCATTTCTAGTCTATTACTCTCCACTCAGTAGAAATTGGCTAGGTTTGCAGAAGTCTGTATTAATTTCTTTCTGTCGGGAGCCCTAAGTACAAGACGACAACTATTGCTCATGAATCAAGATAAAAACACTACCATTGCATCACTGGGTTATCTTGCCAGGTTAGTTAGTTTTGAGGTTCATAGGATTTACAGCTGGGTAGGACTGTTGATGACTTTTCTCCTCTGGCAGCTTTCTTATCTTCTTTGAATAGCAGAAGAGCCGTTCATCAAAACCTTCCAGAACAGTTCCCGTTTGACTCCTCCAATCCTGTGTCTGAGATGTGGGATACAGTATGATTTTCCTTCATGCTCTGGGAAGCAACCAAGGGCAATTGAGACAGCATAAGTTGTTTGGGAAGTCTTCTGTATCCTCCCTGTGACAAACAATGCAAAAATGATGTCTCTTATGGCACTGTGACTCTTGGTGGAAGCATTATCACCACACATAACATGACTCAATTTAAACAATATATGCACATATATAGAGTAAATCTACTTTGAATAATCTTATAATGTTCCCTGTGGCTTTGCAAGCACCCTTAATGCTGTTTACCTCTCCTTCCTCCCTCTCCCTCAGTTGATGAGGCCAAATGTTCTGTGGGCACTGCTTGACAAAGTTCCAGTGTCTAGACAACCAAGTGATCTCTCCAAGCTTCCCTGGGACACTGACTGACAAAGTTCCAGTGCTCAGATGACCAAGCATCATTATCAAGCCTCCCAGGGACACTGCCTGACAAAGTTGCAGTGCCCAGACAACCAAGTGTCCTCTCCAAGCCTCCTGGGGACACTGCTTGACAAAGTTCCAGTGACCCATCAACCAAGCATCATGAAGGCCTGTTTGACAAACTTCCAGTGTCTGGACATCTTGGATTGACCCTTCACCACTCTTGGGGGATAATTCTTACTGTTAAAAGCCCTCTCTCCAAAGCCTAGAATTGGAAGAATGTAAGAAAGTCTGATGTTAATGAAAAATAATAAAACTAATAGAAGTTCCCCGGGAAAACAGCTATGTAGAAAGTTGAGTCTTCCATAGAACCTATTTAGATTTACTTTTAGATTATTAATAAATGGTAAATTAATAAATAAACATAAGATAGAGGATCTGAGAAGAAATGTTAAAGAATAAAAACCTAGGTAAAATTTAGAAGCTGACAAACTGTCATTGAATCTAGGCTTTCAGGCTCAGTTTCAGAAATAAAAAACTAGCATGGACAGGAATAGATTTTGATCAGGCTATTGTTGACAGACTTGGTACATTCCTGAAGGCAAAGTAAACGGCTTTAGGAACAATGATGTTAGGATTACACACCTCACATTCCCACCAATCTTAAAGAAGAAAACTCTGAGTTAAAAGAAAATTGATTTTATAATAATGTTAATTTTTAATCCCTATGAAATTTGCTGTTTGCTCACTTTATTCCTCTTGTTCCTATACACTTATATAACCAAGGAAGAATTAAAGCTATATAATCAATACTTAAAGTTTCCAAGGAAATGATTTTGTGTATAAATAAAGCTTGCAAGAGACACGGGTTGTCAGAGGAGCTTGAGCCATCTTTAGACATGCTTCCTCTCTGTCCCTCTCTCATGAAGTGAAACTAAATGGTATCAGCATCTGATTCTTTCCTGTCGCTCTTGCTTCAACCCCTCTTCCAGCCCTCACCGCATCTGTGCTGGACCCTGGCAATTTGAATGACACTTCCTCCTCCTTCCACAGTCAGTTTCCACTACCATTTCCCCCATTCCCCTCTCTGTAGCATCTACATCCTACTCTCTCCTTCTAGGCTCCTATCTTCCCATGGTGCCCTTCTATTTTCCTGGCTTCCGCAGTTGCTCCAGGTTATACACTCATACCTGTAGATGGAGAGCTGGGATCCACAAGTATGGGAGAACATGGAGCACTTTTCTCTCTGGGTCTGGGCTACCTCACTCAATGTAATATGTTAAATAACTTTGACCATAAAAATTTCAAGTAATGGTTTTACCTTTTATAGAACGGTAGTGCATTTTCAAGATTCTCATTGACCGGGCAGGAGAAACAAATATATCTCGTGTGTAGCATGCAGCCACCCATGAATTTGATTGCAACACAAAAGAAAGATGTTAAAGGTCAGTTAGCAAAGTTAAATCTATATGTAAAAAATTTAACTGGTGATTTAACTATTCATTATTATATAACCTAAAAATTTTAAAGGAAAACAAGTAAGAAACCAGGAGAACTATATGGTTCTGATATATAAAGCTATGCATATCCCCAAATCAAACTATAATGTAAAAAACTCAGAAATTTAAAATTAGTAAAACATGAGTTGGAGAGGGGGTCTTGAATTTATGCATCAAAGTAGTCAATTAACATATTGCCCTTGAATAAAGGTATTTAATTTCAGTGTTGACCAGGAGCCCTGAAACATATCCCTGTGCAACATTACTAATACAAGAAGAACCTAGAAAAGAATGAGGTTGCAAACATCTTCTACAAAGTGTTAGTACTCTCTGTACATTAACATCATGAAAAAGCCTTCAAAGCCAACTGCCAAGATGCACTGATTGAAAGGGACAAGTCAATAACCAATAATCATGTTACACAACAAAAACTAGATGGATGGCATTTCTATCATATTTAAACTGTTTCTTGTTTTTATATTAAAATTTCCCCAATTTTAAAACAAGCTCTATATTCTCATGTGTTTTCTTTGCAGTTTTATCATTTAAATTTCACTCTTCAGTGTTTTACACTTTCAGTGTTGTCCTCACATCAGAAAGAGAATGAACAATATCATTAAATTATTAGTACACAATCTGGCAAATGCCATAGAAAATTTAATTGGCTAAGATTCCAAATTGGAAAGAGAAGTACGATATTCTTTCAAATCAAGTTTATAAATTCACTAGAAATCAAAGTTTATCCTCACAAAATTCTATCAATTTGCAAATATATTTACTATGTAAAATTGCATCTTTAGATTTTGTTCATCTGAGATATAGTTCACACACTAAAATAAAATGAAAAGAGAACTAGGAATATAGGGATTCATTAGATTGCTTGCAGAGCATGTGTGAAAATATGAGATTGAGCCCAATAATTATTTAAAATGTGTATGGTTAATTGGTGTCATTTCACACTTTATAAAACTTCGAAATTCTCTTTCCTACAAAACACTGAACATAATTCTTCAGTCTTCCCTGACATATGCCGCATGATGTAAATACACAAAACATTTCCTCAGAACCAAGCTTTCCCTCCTCCAGCTGCAGAGCTCACCCAACTGTGCTTCAGAAAGCATTAGGAGAGGATTCCTTTCTTTTCACTCTGACTCCTCCCCTTGTAGACCTCTAACCTTACCTTTGTTTTATATGGAAGTGGTTTGAGGTGATCTTTTGTTTAGGTTTACAGGTCTGTTGTGTAATGATAGACAACCATTTGGCTACCTGAACCTGTTGTGAAATAACAAGAAATGAAATACTTTATTTCAGTATATATTTAAATAGTGTACATTTTGAGATGCACTCATATACTTCACAATTGTATATTGAGTAACTACATAGTAGAATGCATTACGATAAACTTTCAGTTTAAAAATGAAACTATTTCTGCTCTTGGCCAGCTTAAAGTCCAAGGGGGCTGAGAGATATGATAAATATAGACATTGTAACTTTTAATAAATGGTAAGATGCTATGCAGTTCCATTATCAAATCTCCTGGGCTCAGAAATATGTCCCAGATTAAGAGATGATGTACTAAGCGTGAAACATGATGAGGAAGTGATTGGATGGGTGACAAGAAGTGGTCACTCCAGTGTGTAGTGAGGCTGTGTTGCCGTCTATCCCCAGCCAAGGGGAACAAACATACAAAGTACAGCCAAGGCCCATGCAGAGGAAAGAGCATCAGTGAGGCCCTAGTGCAGCAGCAATCCCTAGAAATCGTCAGAAGCACCTTGAATATGTACGTGTACTATAGGAATGCAAGGAACCGAGTAGACATTGATGGAGAGACTCCTGATGGCCTAAAGGAAAATGAGGAAAATGCCTGTGCTCACAGACTGACTGGGATTGTATGTTCTCCCAATAGCCAGGCTGAACAGACACACAAACCGAGGCCAATTGAGAGAATCAAAAGAAAGTTGTTGCAGCAACACAAGGTAAGGAACACTAGGTAGACCCGTTCTGATAATCTGAACAACAGGAATCCAGCTACCTCTAAGGACTTTAAATACATAAAAAACTGAGATGCAAAACTCAAAAAAGAAGCTGCACATTAAAGATGCTTTAAATTTGAAATCTGTTCTGAGAGCTGTATATGTGAATATATACATATTTTTTCAACCGTTCTCTCTCTCCAATTCTTCCCATTCTCTCCCCATCCTCCAATTCATGACCTCTTTTTCTTTAATTACAGTAGTGATATGTGACTGCTGAATGCATTTAATGCTGCCCGTATGTTTAAGGTTGACTACTTTGTTTTTTTATTTACTTAATTTATTTTCTTTACATCCAGACTGTAGACCCCTCCCTTCTCTCTTCCCAGTCTTACCCTTAGTCCCTCTTTTCTCTGTTCTCCTTCCTCTATTCCTTAGAAAAGGGAGCACCCCTGCCCATCCCACCCCAGCTCAAGTTTCATTATAACAGAGGGCGTCCTCTTCCCATGTGTCTGCCAATGCAGCTCAGCCAGTGGTGATTAAGCAGAAAGCAGGCAATAGAGCACATGTCAAAGATGGCCCCCACTGCCTTTCCTAGGGGACCCACATGAAGCTCAACCTGCTCATCAACTAGGTCTGTGTAGGCAACCTCAGTCCAGTCCATTCTAGGTCCACAGGTGGGTGCCTCAATCTCCTCTAACACTGGTGAGTCTGGTTAGTTGGCTCTATTGGTCCTCTTGTGGAGGTCCTGTCACCTCCAGTTTCTTCTGTCCCCCCGCCCTACACTTTTACACATGACTCCCTACACTTTGTCTAATAATTGAATTTGAGTCTCAGCATCATTTGCAGTATCAGAGATTGAGGGAGTGTCCAATCAATGCCTGGCCCAACCTGAGACCCACCCAACGGGAGAGAGCCAACCTCTGGCAACATTAATGAGACTCTGCTCTGGCTGCAGACAGAAGCCTAGCATACCTGGCCTCTGAGAGGCTCCATCCTGCATCTCTATCTTTTATCCCTGCACATCTTGCAGGCAGGGTAAATTTTATCTCAAAGTTTTGTGGGGGGATTGGTGATCCCATCCCACCACTAGAAGTGCTGTCTATTTAGAGGGTGTCCTTTTCACTCTCCATGACCCCTGCTACTAGGAATCTCAGCCAGAGACTCCCCTGTATCCTCCCTGAAGCCAATGCTGTCATTGAGGTCCAGCTTGTCATAGAGATGCCATGCCTGTGGTAAATAAGGAGGACCCAATGAGGATTCTTAAATCTTCCTGCCACAACGTCTAAGGTTCTCCCTGACCGTTATGCATAGAGGTTGTGTTGTAGATATAACAATTACCTTGTGTATTTCATTATTCACCCCATCAGGCATTTCCCTTATTTTGATGAGTGTGGTTTTCTGTAATGGTCTTTATGTATTGCAGAAAGACTTTGTGATGAGGGCTGAAAGCTATACTTATCTGAGGGGATCATATTTGTAACTGTTTGGCAATTACACTGTTTAGAATAGTGGCACCAGAAGGTTCTCCTTTGGGTCGGCCCATCACCTCACTAACATTGGGTAGTTGCCTGTATTTTGAGCACTAGGTATTGATTCTCTTGTAATGGGTGGGTTTTATGTTCACATAAACAGCTATTCTTTACCCCTAAAGACGTAAGTGACACCGGTGGTCCATTTGCTGTTGCCTCAGGGGTCTTATCGTTGTTGTGGTTTGGATGTTTTGTAACTGGGGCAGACTATTGCTTGCTTCTCATTGTCAGCTTGCATACTACCTTATTGATATGAGAACTAGTCTTTGGGGATGGGACATTCAGATACATTCTAGCATGCTGTCCTGTGTACTAAGTGTGTAGTGTCTTCAAGAATAGGGTCTTACTTCTAATTATGAAGGGAAGCAACTGTGGACTACATTATTTAATAGGCCTCTTTGATTCTTCTAGCCAATATACAAGTAGTCAATAGCTTTTGGGGGGTGGTTATTCCTCCTTGACATAAACCTTATAAAAAACTATATACACACAAGTGTCTGTTGTATGCGTTTGTGTGTATGTGTGTACACAGACATAGTACACTGGTGCAATCAATGAGAAATGGTAGAAATGGTAGAAATGGAAGGACAGATTTAACCATGAAGAGGGGAAGGAAGGCAACACAGAGGAAGAGCGAGGGAGGAAGGATAAGAAACACTAAGGTTTTTTTAAGTCATAAGGAAATATTATTTTCTGTTTGCTTTAAAATGAATTTAATAGAGGCTGGTGAGAAGTCTTAGTGGTGAAGAACTGTTTCTGATCTTACAGAGAACTTAGGATTTATTCCCAGAACTCACACGGTTATACATATCTGTAACTCTATTTCCAGGGGTCCGGAGGCCCCCTTCTGTCTTCCTTGGGCATCAGGCATGCACGTGGTGCACATAAATATGTTTAGGCAAAATGTTCATACACCGAAGATTTAAAAAAATCTTTTGAGGTTGTAAAACGCAATATGTGTGTGTGTGTATACATACATATACATATGTGTAGGTGTTTGTGTGTGTATATATAAATATAACTTATTCTGTCAGGCTGCAGAAAATCAAGATCCAAATATAGACGATGCAATAAAAGCTCATCCACAACTTAAGCCACAGAATAGTTTAAAATGAATATGTGTGATCCATCACCACAAAGCAATTCAAAGAAGAAATCTCACTCAGAGGAAGGATAGCAGGTTACCAAGAAGAGACTTGATACCCTATGAGCATATACAGGGGGAGGAAATCCCCCACAGGAACAGTCATAGGGGAGGGGAATAAGGGGAAAATGGGAGGGAGGGAAGAATGGGAGGATACAAGGGAGGGGATAACCATTGAGATGTAACAAAAATAAATTAATAAAAAAATCTCTAAAATGACAATATCTCTCAAAATCATTCAACTATTTTTAAACTAAGTAAGAGAAATCAAATTACTCTAGTCAGAGATAATGACAACAGATAAGGGACGTAAAATACCATAAGAAAAATTAAAATATAGGTCACATTCTTTTTTTATTAATTTATTCGTATTACATCTCGATTGTTAGCCCTTCCCGTTTCCTCCCATTCTTCCTTCCCTCCCACTTCCCCCCTTCTCCCCTCCCCTATGTCTGTGATTGAGAGAGACCTCCTCCCCCTATATATGCTCTTAGGATATTGAGTCTCTTCTTGGTAACTTGCTATCCCTCCTCTGAGTGCCGTCAGGCCTCCCCATCCAGGGGACATTGTCAGAAAAGGGGCACCCGAGTTCGTGTGAGAGTCAGATCTCACTCTCTACTCAACGGTGGAGAATATCATGTTCGTCGGCTTGGTCTTGGTAGGGGTTCGAAGTTTACTGCCTATATTCTCCTTGGCTGGTGCCTTAGTTTGAGGAGGACTCCAGGGCCCAGATCTGCCTGTCATAAAGTTCTTCTTGTAGGTTTCTAGGACCCTGTGGGTCCTACTATTTCCCCATTCTTCCATGCTACTCTCGCCTAAAGTCTCAAGAGGATGACCTCTCCTCTGACCCACTTTCCTGGTAAGTAAAATTTTTCATGGTACGTATCCCTTGGACTAGTGTTTTGATATAAGTGAGTATATACTGTTTGTCTCTTTTTGCTTCTGGGTGAACTCACTCATTATGATAATTTCTAGATCAATCCATTTGTCCACAAATTTCGGGAATTCCTTGTTTTTAATAGCTGAGTAGTATTCCATAGTGTAAATGTACCACAGTTTCTTAGTCCATTCTTCTACTGAGGGACACTTAGGCTGTTTCCATGTTCTGGCTATTATGTATTTTGAAGATATTGAAAGACCAATTCTCAAATTTATATGGAGAAACAAAAAACCCAGAATAGCAAAAACAATCCTATACAATAAAAGATCCTCCAGAGGAATCTCCATACCTGATCTCAAGCTGTGCTACAGAGCAACAGTAATTAAAACAGCATGGTACTGGCAAAGCAATAGGCTGGTAGATCAATGGAATCGAATCGAAGACCCAGAGATGAACCCACACACATTTGCTCACTTGATTTTTGACAAAGAAGCCAAATCTATTCAATGGAAAAATGATAGCATCTTCAACAAATGGTGCTGGTCTAACTGGATGTCTACATGTAGAAAAACGCAATTAGACCCTTATTTGTCACCATGCACAAAACTCAAGTCCAAGTGGATTAAAGACCTCAACTTAAAACCAGAGACATTAATTCAGTTAGAGGAAAAAGTGGGGAAGAGCCTGGGACACATAGGCACAGGAAACAACTTCCTGAACAGTACACCAACAGCCCAGTCATTAATGTCAACAATCAATAAATGGGACCTCATGAGGCTGAGAAGCTTCTGTAAGGCAGGAGACACTGTCAAGAGAACAAAGCGACAGCCTACAGACTGGGAAAAGATCTTCACCAACCCTTCATCTGACAAAAGTTTAATATCCAAAATATATAAAGAACTCAAGAAATTAAACACCACCAAACCAAATAACCCAATTGAGAAATGGGGCTTGGAACTAAACAGAGAATTCTCAACAGAGGAATATCAAATGGCCGAGAAACACTTAAAGAAATGCTCATCCTCGTTAGTTATCAGAGAAATGCAAATCAAAACGACACTGAGATTCCATCTTACACCCATCAGAATGGCTAAGATCAAAAATTCAAATGACACCACATGTTGGCGAGGATGTGGAAAGAGAGGGATACTCCTTCATTGCTGGTGGGAATGCAAACTAGTACAACCACTTTGGAACGCTATCTGGCACTGTCTCAGAAAAATGGGAATAGAGCTTCCTCAAGACCCAGCTATCCCACTCCTGGGAATATACCCAGAAAATACCCTACCACACAACAGGGACATATGCTCAACCATGTTCATAGCTGCTTTATGCATAATAGTCACATTCTTATTTAAGAAAATAGAAAAAAATTACCAATCTTAATAGAAGTTAATATTACCCTGCCTACAAGTTTATATGTGTCATAAGAAAGTATTCACCTTAGCCCTTTAAATAAAACTTTATGTACAAGTAAGCATTTGAAAGTCAATCTGTCACTTGCTATTGAGTTCTAAACTTATGGGATGGTTCATACATGCAGTGAATATTTGAGAAACCAAACCAAATTAAAAGTAACTTTAAAATAAATAAATGCAGAATTCTAAAAGGAGGACATGAAGTTGTAAAGAATATATGATATGGGTTGCTGAGGGAGGAGAAATGAGGAGTGGATATGACTATGTTACTGTGTGTACATGTATGTTTCAAAGACTAGATATTTTAAATCTATCTTATATTGCATAATTTCTGTTAAAAGTAGCCATATAATTTTGTAGAATTTAGTTTGGATATCTGTCATATGGAAACTAAAACATATCAAAATAGTTACATTTGTTGAAACTATTTAGAAGGTATGTAGAAAATAAGAACTCATGGGAGTGTAGCCAGACAGTTGAGGTGTGCACTTCTAGTCCCAGCACTTAGGAGGCAGAGGTAGGTGGATCTCTAAGTTCAAGGCTGGCCCAGTCTATGGAGTAAGTCCCAAGACAACCATCACTACACAGAGAAACCTTGTCATGAAAAACCAACCAACTAACCAACCAAAGTAAAAAAAAGTCTTCAGAAGGGTGAAGATGATACTCCAATGTTATAGAGAATTTTGCATGACTGTTCAGGCAGCAAACTGTCTCTGTCAACTTCTCATTTGCTAAGCTGCCAACCTACACTCCTTGCTCACTCAGGTAATTTTATTCATTCTCAAGTCTCTGATGGGGTTGAAGACCACATAGCATATCTAAGTTGTTTAGGTGTTAGGATGTTTACAGGTCTAGACAGATGTTCTAAGTTGATAATGAGGAGATATGACAGATATTTACATTCAGAATTTTAGACTCACCAAGACAGGAAAGATGTTTTCAAGGCTGCCAAATACAAACAGCCAAAACACTATGAATGTAAAATTTATATAATTCCTGATTGTTTTATGGTTCTTCTTGCTGTAGATAGTTTATTGTATATATGTGTAATAATAGAAATATATATCTTGGAAATCTATCTGGTGCTATCTCAGAAAACTGGGAATAGGGCTTCCTCAAGACCCAGCTATTCCACTCCTTGGAATATACCCAGAAGATGCACTAGCACACAACAAGAAAATTTGCTCAACCATGTTTATAGCAGCCTTATTCATAATAGACAGATCATGGAAACAGCCTAAATGTCCCTCAGTAGAAGAATGGATACAGAAACTGTGGTACATATACACTATGGAATACTACTCAGCTATTAAAAACAAGGAATTCCGGAAATTTGTGGATAAATGGATTGAGCTAGAAATGATCATAATGAGTGAGTTCACCCAGAAGCAGAAAGACTCAAATGGTATATACTCACTTATATCTGCATACTAGCCCAAGGGGCATGTCCCATGAAAGCCTTCACTTAACAGGAAACTGGGACAGAGGGGAGGACATCCTATTGGGACTCTAGATGAGAGAACCATGTGAGAATAGCATTGTAGAAGGATCCAGTGGGTCCTAGAAACCTACAAGTAGAACATTATGATAAGCAGATTTGGGCCAAGGGGTCCCGCTCAAACTAAGGCACCAGCCAAGGACAATACAGGTGGTAAACTTTAAACCCCTACCCAGATCTAGCCAATGGTCAGAACAGTCTCCACACTTGAGTGGAGAGTGGGATATGACTTTCTCATGTACTCTGGTGCCTCACATTTGACTATGTCCCCTGGAGGGGGAGACCTAGTGGCACTCAGAGGAATGACAGCAGGTCACCGAGAAGAGACTTGATACCCTATGAGCATATACAGGGGGAGGTAATCCCTCTCAGGAACAGTCATAGGGGAGGGGAATAAGGGGAAAATGGGAGGGAGGGAAAAATGGGAGGATACAAGGGATGGGATAACCATTGAGATGTAACAAGAATAAATTAATAAATTTTTTTAAAAGATAATTTTAAAGTCGGAAAAATATATCTAAAAATATTTAATAAAAAAAATAGGAAACTCAAGACAGCAGTGCCTAACACACACCTTGTTTGACCAGCAAGACAGCAGTGAACATTCGAGCAACCCAAGGTCTATCTGAGACCCATAAAACAACAGCACTGGTAATCCACAGGTGAGAGGTCTCCAAATTGTGTGCACATGGTAAAGACCCGGCTCTCTATGGATCTAAAGGCTAGCACCACACAAGCAAGCAGCCACCAAGCTTATGGGTGTGCAGGGAGTATCTGAATTCCCAGGGCACAGAAACAGCCTTTTCTCCTGAAAATGCCAGTGTCTGTGGGTCCAAGCCCCAAGCAGACACCACAGACTAGAACACAAGTGGATCTGACCACGGGCCACCTAGAAAACCCACTGAAAACCCCAGCAGGCCAAACAACCACCTGGGTTCCTGGTGAGCACTTGCCGGACTGGTGGGCAACCACTGAATTCCCAGGGTACAGTAACACCCTTTGCTCTCGAAAACACCAGTGTCTATGGGCCCTACCCATGAGCAGACACCATAGACTAGAACACAAGTGGATCTGACCACAGGCCACCCAGAAAACTCCAGGTGTCCACCAACCACAGGCTCCAACACTACAATGGGAAGGGGTCAGTGTAAGAACACAAGTAACAATCCCCAGATACTGCCAGGAATCAGCAGTCCCACCACCACAACAAGCCCCGGAGATACTATCACAGATGAGGTACAAGAGCAAGATTTACAATCTGAGATTATGAGAATAATAGAGGCCTTAAAGGAGGAAAGTAAATCCCTCAAACTAGAATAGGAATATGCAAAGAAAGAGAGGGAAGAATTGAACAAATTGCTTAAAGAAATTAGTGAAAGATAGGAAACTACAATCAAACAGAGGAAGGAAATAAATAAAAGGTTTCAAGACCGAAAAAAGGAAATAAAAGCCATTCAGAAAATGCAATCTGAGATAATCCTGGAACTGGAAAACCCAGGGAAGAGTACAGGTTCTACAGACACAAGCATTAACAGCAGAAATGAAGAGATCAAAGAAAGAATACTGGTGATAGAAGCTATGACTGAAGAAATAGATATAGTAGTCAAAGAAAATGTTAAATCTAAAAACTTCCTGACACAGAATATCCAGGAAATCTGGGACACTATGAAAAGACCAAACCTAAGAATCAGAGGGATAGAAGAAAAAGAAGACTCCCAACTGCAAGGCCTAGAAAATATTTTCAACAAAATCATGGCAGAAAAAAATTCCCCAATTTAAAGAAAGAAATGTGGATAAATATACAAGAGGCCTATAGAGCTCCAAATAGACTGGACCAGAAAAGAAAATCCTCCTATCACATAATAATCAAAACACTAAGCGTACAGAACAAAGAAAGAATGTTAAAAGCTGCAAGAGAAAAAGGCAAGTCACATATGAAGGCAAACCTATCAGAATTACACCTGACTTCTCAATGGAGACTATGAAAGTGAGAAGGGCCTGGACAGATGTCATACAGACTCTAAGAGACTACAGATGCCAACCCAGACTATTATACCCAGCAAAACTTTCAATCACCACAGATGGAAAAGACAAGATATTCCATGACAAATCCAAGTTCAAACAGTACCTAGCCACAAATCCAGCTTTACGGAAGATAAGATACTAGAAAGAAAACTCTAACTCAAAGAGGGTAACTTTATACAAGAAAACAAAAGAAAATAAATAACTCCATATTCACAAAAACAAAAGAAAGGAAGTTCTCTCTCCTCTCTCTCTCTCTCTCTCCCCCTCTCTCTCTGACACACACACACACACACACATACACACACACACACACACACACACAAAACCACTATCAACATCAAAATAATGGGAACCAATAATCACTGATGACTAATATCTCTCAACAGCAATGGCTTCAACTCCTCAATGAAGAGACACAGGCTAACAGAATGGATGCATAATCAGGACCCATCATTCTGTTGCATACAAGAAACACACTTCAGAAATAAAGATAAACATTACCTTAGAATAAAGGACTGGAAAAAGGTATTCAAAGCAAATGGATGCAAGAAACAAGCTGGAGTACCCATCCTAGTATTCAATAAAATAGACTTTCAACCAAAACTAACCAAAAGAGATGGGGAATGACATTTCATACTCATCAAAGAAAAAATACACCAAGAGGACATCTCAAACCTGAACATCTATTCCCCAAATACAGAAGCACTCACATTCATAAAAGAAACATTACCAAAACGTAAATCACACAGTGGATCAAACAAATTAACAGTGGCAGACTTTGATACCTTTCTCTCCCCAACAGACATATCATCAAGACAGAAACTAAATGGAGAAACAAGGAAACTAATAGACATCATAAAACAAATGGACCTAACTGATATCTACAGAACATTTCACCCAAACACAAAAGAATATACCTTCTTCTCAGCATTTCACAGAACCTTCTCCAAAACTGACCATATACTTGGTCACAAAGCAAACATCAACAGACACAATAAAATTGAAATAGACCAGCATGGATTAAATCTGGAACTCAAAAACAAAAGAAACAATTTAAAGGCTACAAACTCATGGAAACTGAACAACTCCCTATTCTGACATCTAGGTAAGGGACTAAATAAAAAGAGAAATTAAAAACTCCCTAGAATTCAATGAAAGTAAAGGCACAACCTACCCAAACTTATGGGACACAATGAAAGCAGTGCTAAGAGGAAACTTCATACCACTAAGTGCCTTTATAAAGAAACTGGAGAGATATCATATTAGCAACTTAACAGCACACCTGAACGCTCTAGAACAAAAGAAGCACACACACCCAAGAGGAGTAGATGGCTGAAATCATCAGACTCAGGGCTGAAATCAATAAATTGGAAACAAAGAAAACAATTCAAAGATTCAATGAGACCAAGAGCTGGTTCTTTGAGAAAACCAACAAGATTGACAAACATTTAGCCAAAATAACTAAAAAGCAGAGGAGGAGTATCCAAATCAACAAAATCAGAAATGAAAAGGGAGACATAACTACAGACATGAGGAAATCCAAAAAATCATCAAGTCTTACTTCAAAAGCCTATATGGCACAAAACTTGAAAACCTAAGTGAAATGGACAATTTTCTTGACAGCTACCAACTACTAAAATTTAATCAAACTCAGGTAAACAAATTGAATAGTCCTATAATACCTAAGGAAATAGAGGCAGTCATCAAAGGTCTCCCAACAACAAAAAAAGACCAGGGCCAGAGGAATTCAGGACAGAATTCTACCAGATCTTCAGAAAAGAGCTAATATCAATTCTGTCCAAACTATTCTGCAAAATAGAATCAGAAGGAACATTACCAAACTCATTTTATGAAACCACAGTCACCTTGATACTTAAACCATAACAAAGTATTTCAGACTAATTTCTCTTATGAACATTGATGCAAAAATACACAATAAAATACTAGCAAGCAGAATTCAAGGACATATTAAAACTATCATTCAACATGACCCAAGTAGTATCCCAGGCATGCACGGGTGGTTCAATATACGGAAATCCATCAATGTAATTCATCATATAAACAAACTGAAAGAAAATAAAACACATGACTATCTCCTTAGATGCCAATAAAGCATTTGACAAAATCCAACACCCATTTATGTCAAAAGTCCTGGAGAGAGTAGGGATACAAGGCACACACCTAAACATAATAAAAGTGATATACAGCAAGCCTATAGCCAACATCAAACTAAATGGAAAGAAACTTTAAGTCAATTCCACTGAAATCAGGGATAAGACAAGCCTGTTCACTCTCTCTGTATCTCTTCAATATAGTACTTGAAGTCCTAGCTAGAGCAATAAGACAACTAAAGGAGATCAAGAAGATGCAATTTGGAAAGTAAGAAGTAAGAAGAAGATGATATGATAGTATACATAAGTGACTGAAAAAATCCTATCAAGGAACTCCTGTGGCTGATAAACACCTTCAGCAAAGTGGCTGGATACAAAGTAAACTAAAAAATCAGTAGCCCTCCTGTATACAAATGACAAACAGGCTGAGAAAGAAGTTAGGGAAATGTACCCTTCACAATAGTCACAAATAATATAAAGTATCTTGGTGTAACTCTAATAAAGAAATTGAAAGATTTGTATGAAAAAACTTTACATCTCAGAAGAAATCTACAGATTCAATGCAGTTCCCATCAAAATACCCACACAATTCTTTACTGATCTTGAAAGACCAATTGTCAACTTCATATGGAGAAACAAAAAACCCAGAAAAGCTAAAACAATCCTGTACAACAAAAGATCTTCTGGAGGAATCTCCATCCCAGATCTCAAGCTGTACTATAGAGCAACAGTAACAAAAACAGCATGGTACTGGTTTAGAAATAGACTCGTTGATCAATGGAATTGAATCACAGACCCAGAAATAAACCCACATACCTATGGGCACTTGATTTTTGACAAAGAAGCCAAATCCATACAGTGGAAATAAAGATAGCATCTTCAAAAAATGGTGCTGGACTAATTGAATGGTTACATGCAGAAAAACGAAGATAGTTCCATATCTATCACCCTGCACAAAACTGAAGTCCAAATGGGTTAAAGACTCAACATAAAACCAGACACACTAAATTTGTTAGAAAAAAATGTGGGGAAGAGTCTTGAGCTCATTGGCACAGGAGACAACTTCCTGAACAGAACACCAGCAGCTCAGGAACTAAGATCAACCATTAATAAATGGGATCTTATGAAACTAAAGCTTCTGTAAGGCAAAGAACACTGCCAACAGAACAAAGCCTATCTTCACTAACCCTACATCTGACAGAAGGATAATATCCAAAATAAAAGAACTCAAGAAATCAATCACTACCAAACCAAATAATCCAATTTAAAAATGAGGTACAGAACTAAAGAAAGAATTCTCAGCAGAGGAATATCGAATGGCTGAGAAACAAAGAAATGCTCAATGTCCTTAGTCTTCTGGCAAATGCAAATCAAAATGACTCTGCGATTCCATCTTACACCTGTCCAAATGGCTAAGAACAAAAACTCAGATGATAGCACATGCTGACAAGGATGTGGAAAAAGGGGAGCACTCTCCCATTGCTGGTAGGACTGCAATTTTGTACGATCACTTTGGAAATCAATCTGGTGCTTTCTCAGGAAATTGGGAATAACTCTACCTCAGGACCCAGCCATACCATTCCTGGGACTATACCCAAAAGATGCTCCACCACACAACAGGGACACTTGCTCAACTATGTTCATAGCAGCTTTATTTGTAATAGCCAGAATCTGGAAACAACCTAGATGTCCCTCAACCGAAGAATGGATAAAGAAACTGGTACATTTTCATCATGGAATACTATTCAGCTATTAAAAACAAGGAAATCTTGAAATTTACGGGCAAATGGATGGAACTAGAAAAGATCATCCTGAGTGAGATAACCAGACCCAGAAAGACATGCATGGTACATTCTCACTCATAAAAAGAGATTAGCTACATAATACACTACACTACAATACAGAGACCAGTGCAACAACTAAGGGCCATGTATGACATGGACCTAGATCTTCTGCACAGCTGTAGTAGCATAGTCTCCTTTTGGATCCCACAATGTGGAGAGTAGGGACTACTTTGGACATGCACTCTGGTCATCGAAGTTTGACCACTTTGCCCTGTCAGGGCCGCCTTACCACACTACAGAGGAAGAGGATACAGGTAGTACAGACGAGACTTGATAGATTGATGTCAGATGTTAGAGGAGGAGCGCTCTCTTTTCTGAGGACTAGGTGAGGGAGGGAGAGAGAATGAGGGAGGGAGGGGGATTGGGAGAGGATGAGGGAGGGGGATACAATCAGGATGTAAAGAATTTAAACTGCAGAACAAGCAGGTACCTTATATTGCTAGTCCCACTATATGGGAATAGCTCTGAGGCTGGTTGTGACATGAATGTCTAGGCGTAGACAATGTTTCTTGTTGGCTACAGAATCCCTATGAATTATTATTAGATGCCATTCTTCGTATGGCACGAAGATTTACAGATATCTTTTTTTTTCCTGCTCATACAAAGAGCAGAAAACCAGCCTTAATTGTTCTGTGTACCATTCACCTTATACATTCATAATTTTAAGACTGTATAAAGCTTGTGAGAAATTATACATTTTCAGAACAAAAGAACTGGACACTGACATTGGCTCAGACCTGACAGGATTCATTCCTCTCAGCACATTGGACACTGACACCCTGTGCCCTTCATGTTTCAGCACCAAGTGCTTCAGTTGCTGTTCCTCATCAGAGTAAGATGGCTCCCAGGACACCTTCAAAGAAAGCTTCCAATCTCTATTGGTCCAGCACTTCAGTCCTGTCTCACACAGGACTCTAATTAAGCCTGAAATTTCTCAACATTTAGAAACTGAACCCAAATGCTATTCCTATCTTGCTTAAACATTTCCTTAACTTTATTTGGGCCCCTACAAAGGTATTAGTCATCCCAGATAAGCTGGAAGAAACCGTAAGAGAATGATGTCCCATTTCCTTTAAAGGGAGCCAGGTAGTTTTTAGTTGCTTTCTTGAGTTATAGAGGGTTATTTTCTTTCTTTCTCTTTTGTCTTTTTTTTTTTTTTGAGACAGAGTTTCTCTGTGTAGCTTTGGGAGTCTTGTACTCACTTTGTAGACCAGGCTGGCCTCGAACTCACAGTGACCCACCTGCCTCTGCCTCCCAAGTGCTGGAATAAAGTTACGCACCACTATGCCCCAATAGAGGGTTATTTTCAGTGGGAGTTGGTTATAAGTTATTATTGGTCTTATTTAGAGAGAAAGCAAGTTTGGACTCATGGATGTCTTTCTTTTCCTTTATCTTCCACGCTTAAGTTTGGAGATAGGGGTTGAAAATAAAGAGGGAAGACCATATAAATATATAGGGAGGGTAGAACAAAAAGTGGATTAGTGAATCTACTCCTCAACTTAATGCCTTAATTGTCACTCGCAAGGTTATTTTTAGTTCACTGGTATAGAATTTTGTATATAGATGCAAAATAAGTATAATTTTAAATACAGTGGTATAGAATTCAAATGTAAGATTATTCTTCACACATATACAGATTTCTACTTTAACATGAGGTATTGTACCTATGTAACTCAATTATAATATAATTTTGAAAGTGCTATTGCAGGCTGTTTAGGATAAAATAACTTATACAAGTTCATTGTTAGTTGATCAAATCATGGTCATACCAATCACTAGCCTATTTTTATCACAAGATTTTACATCTTAGGTACAATATATAGATATGATTCTATAGAAAGATAAGGTAAAATAGATAAGGTCTTCAAAATCCTCAGAGACATACAGAATATGGTGTTTAAAAGTGTTTTGTTTTGTTTTTTATTTTAAAGATTCATTGACAATGAGACAGGTTAACTCCTGGTAACACCCAGCCTACCTCAAAGAGGATGGTGAGCATTAAAGGATCTCCTTATGTAGATGGCTTCAAATGTGGGAAACAAGCCACTGGGCAAAACTCCCTCATTTCTACCACAGACAGAATTCTGCTTCAAAAAGGGCAAGCTTAGATGCAGGCAGAATCAATAGCCAAACTCTGCCAAGACAGCGTAAGCAAGTCTTCAATAGTTCCTGCCTCACAAATATGTCTGTCAGGTATATTGGGCCAGAAGGCTGAAGAAGATGTCTCTGTCATCTTCTCATTTGGAAAGTTAACTTGCTCTCTTGGTGTACTAAGGTAATCAAATTATACCTTCTCAAGTCTCTGATGGGTTGAAGACCAGATAGTTTAGTTTTACAAGTAAGCTTAGTTGTTTAGGGGTTAAGATGTTTTTAGGTCTAGATATATTTTGCCTGTTAGGGTAAATTAAGGCACTGTCAAATCTTTCAGAGCCACAGCCATTAGGGGTAACTGCAAAAAAAAAAAAAATTAGCTGGGGCTCAAAATAATCATTGCAACTTCTCCTCCAAGAGACTATGGGATACTTGGGGCTGATCTACTTCCACAGTGACTCGGGGATCAGACTTCACCAATTCATAGACTGTACTTGCATCATTCCCAGTTCTTTTCTTTATCACTCATTAGCAGGATTTAGGTGAAGCAGAAAACTGTCAAAGTACAGTTTAACCCCAGAGGACTTCAAGGGAACCCCAGAGGCCACAGTCCGAGTTAATTGACCCAGTGCCAGAGGAATGGTGCTACATCTGCTTGGATTTATTTGTACTTTCCCTTGGTGGCCTTGGAACTGTCATTCTGTCTATTTGTTGATATCCACAACAAAAATGATAAAGAAGGCTGCTCTAATTAGAAAGCTCTGAAGTCTTAACGTGTAAGCTTTATTTTAAGGAAAAATTAAGAGAAGAAAGCAACACAGCAGCACAACGGGAAATGTAATCTGTGCTCAAGTTTTGTTTTTAAGAGACATTCATATATTGCAGCTATTTCTGCAGAATTATGTTGAGTTGACCTTTCATTCCTATAGATTTCATGAAAATTTTTCACTGAAGTTTTGAGTTACCACCAAGTTCATCAATCTACCTTATTTTCTGGCACTCAGTTTGGCTTCCTTGTTTATTTGTTGAGACAGCAACATGTTAAGATTTCTCCGTTCTTCAGAGCATCTCTTGTATGACTGCAAGTCCAGTCTATCAGACAAATTTTGTGATTTCTGAATGGAGATTGTGGCTTCAATTTCTTTAAGTCTGCATTCCATTTTAATTCTGACCGAAGCAAGACGTTTCACTTTTTTCTTCTCTAATTTATTACGTGCTTCAGACTGGATCTGCAGAGAAACCAAAAGCTACATATTAAAACCTATGATGGCACAATGAGTGAAGGCATCTGATGACAAGCCTAATGGCCCGAGTTCGATTCTAAGGCCCACGTGGTGAAAGGAGACAACCAACTTCATTGGGTTATCCTCTGTCCTCCACATATCATGCAGTTTCAAAGGAAAAATAAAACAAGAGTATATGCAGGTTTGGAGCAGTTGCTCAACAGTTAACAGTTTTGTTGCCCTTCTAGAAGGCACAGATTTAATTCCTAGGACTGGAGGTGTAGACCTCCAATTCCAAAGGATCTGATTTTTTCTTCTTCTGGCCTCTGAGGGCATGAAGCACCCATGTGGCACACAGCCGTACATGTACCATACACACACAAAAAATCAGTATTATCGATAATAACATATAATTTATATCCTTAATTGAATCAGTGACACAGATAGCAGTTTTAAATATCCAAAAAAGGTGCTGGACTTGAAATATTTATCTCCAATGCCAAATGCAATATATTAGGGGACTTTTTTTTTTTTTGTTTCTTTGTGGCAGGGTTTCTCTTTGTGTAGTTTGGCTGTCCTCAAACTAGCTCTGTAGACCAGGCTGACCTTGAACTCAGAATCCCACAGCCTCTGCCTCCAGAATTGGGGGATCACTGCCCTGATAAGAATTATTTTTAAAATGAAAATTGTATTCTACGGATGAAGCATAGGGCCTCATACATGCTAAGAAATTACTTGAACACTTAAGTAATATCAATACATGGGATCCTATTAAATAGTAAACTTTATGAACAACATTATGAGTTCTACATAACTATTTCTTCTCTCCAAGCAGCTATATTTTGGTCATGTACTCCTAAAAATCAGGTATTTTCTTTAAAAACAATATCCTAAATAATGTGTTTAGCTAATAATAATAGTGTAAACAGTAATATTTAACTGAAGAAATAGATGTCTTATTTTGACCAGTCTACAAAACAAATTGCTATAAATAAAAAACCCATGTAAAATATCCATTGAATATACAGCTTGTAATGAGAAATCATGGTGACAGATAATGATATTAACCTTAAAATATAGAGAGGTTCCATTAATATTTTCCTCTAGTTGCTGTTTAGATTTTTTTTTGGTCTCTTGCTTATATATTTCGGCCTCTGTGTTGTCTATCAGATTTTTTTCCATGTGATTTTTGAGGGTGAAGACTTCCTGTTTGAGCTTCTTGTTGCTTTCTTCAAGTATTCGACATTTCACCCGGGCAGCTGTCCAACGTACGTGCTTCTGACAGTTAGACTGCTCTTTCTTTTTCAGCTGTTCACAGGAAAATAACTCTTGGTGCAGATTTGCTGTGACATGGTCAATCTGGATCAAAAAATTACTATTGTTTATAGGTAGTAGAAAGTTGGCAGGAAGACAATTTAACATATAAACAATAACCGGGACAGAAAGCGAGCTGTGCAGATGAAGGTGCTTGCCAGCATTCCTGGCAGCATTAGTTTGATCGCCAGAACCCACACGGTGGAAGGAGAAAACTGGTCCCCACAAGTGGTCCTATCATTTCCACCTGCTCATCATGATACATGCACACCATAACATATGTATAAATAGACGCATACACAGAAAGAGATAGATTTACCATTCTTTTAAAAATAAGCTTTGATATAAACTCAGCTGCAAAAAGATATATCCTATGTGGTCAAACACTATCACAATAAGCTATACCCAGCTTCATTTTCAATCTTCTCCAGGGTAAAATAAATGTGTCTTTTGAATCCAAAGTATTTGAAAGCATGTTCTCTATTTACTGATATGCTTACTACAGCTTATTGCTTATTGCTTCTAGCTCCTTTATGTTGAAATGCAATAATATGTTATATTGGAACATTAATTTTCCATATCATACAAAATTACATCAAAAGTTGGACATCCTGTCTACAGCCTTGGGCACTGTCTTTGACATACACACTCATCTTTCAGATTTCCAGAGCTTCTACTCTTGACTATGTCTTCTTCGGGTAAGTTGAACCACTTATTCTGTGGTTCTTGTGTAGAGATATAAAGTGTATATACATCTATATCTGTTGGCTAAAAGAAAACTCATTGAAGAGAATGGGGGAATCTATTGCTTGGTAATTGTGAAGTAGATTTAGGTCAGTGTATACAACCTGGTTTTATTTTGATTTTGCTGCTGTTGAGACAAGGTCTCACCATGTAGACTTGGGTGGCTAGAACTTGACATGGAGACTAAGCTGACCTCAACTTCACAAACATCCACCTGCATCTACCTCCCTAGTGTAGTTCTGGGAACAAAGGTACGCACCAAAATGCCCAGCCTACTCTACTCTAAATCACATGCCCAGGGTAAAGACATAAGTAAATGTAGAGCATATATTTGAATAGAAAAAAATAACAATTTAAATGGCCTCTGGTTATAAATTTTTTGTGATTCTCTGTTATATAGGTAAAACCATTGAAAGACTTATAGTAACAACTTTCTCATTCTTAAATGAATTTAAACATAACTTTTGCCTTAGTATATATTAATCTTATTACCTCTTTGAAATTGACTATTATTTAAATCTCCAAGAAAACTCACCTCTCTGTTTCCTTGTTCCAGTAACTTCTTTTCTCTCATTTTAAAAATGTTCTTCACCCTGAGGGGGCAGAAATGTTTAGAAAGAGTTAAGTGCTGTTCTTTTCCTTGATTTTGAAGACAGGGCCTCATGTCACACAAGCTGTCTCAGTCTCGCCATGTGGCTGCAAAGGATGGTGAAATCCAAGTCCTTCTGGCTCAACCTCCCAAGAGCTGGATCACAGGCTTATATCAGCACACTCAGCTTTAAAGAGCACATGCTTGATCATTTTAAAACTGATGTTAGATTTATTACATGAAATACATGTGTGGAATTTTCAAAAAAGATCTACTATTAAATAAAAACCTTCAAATGAAAAATTAAAGATGCCACATGACACTCATACACATATCCATGTATTTAATGTATATATTATTTTGCACACATTTTTTTGTCTTTGACATGGTTTTCAAGCTATACTACCACAGTTCCCATAAAAAATCAGAAGACTTCTTCATATACAAATGGTAAATAATCTGAGAAAGACATTAAGGAAACAATATACCTTCAACGTGTGCATACTGGTATAAAGAGGTGTAAATGTTTTGTGAGGTGCTGAGAAGAAGGTATACTCTTGTGCTTGCGTGAAATGTTCTGTAGATATCTGTTAGGTCCATTTGATTCATGATGTCTATTGGTTTCATTATTTCTCCATTTAGTTTTTGTCTCAATCTTTCTATTTGTGAGAGTGGGTATATACATAAGTGACCCCAAGAATTATACCAAGGAACTCCTACAGCTGATAAACACCTTAGCAAGTGGCTGGATACAAAATCAATTTTTAAAAAATCAATAACCCTCCTTTATACACAAGACAAACAGGCTGGGAAAGAAATTAGGGAAACAACACCCTTCACAATAGCCACAAAAACCATAAAGTATCTTGGTGTAACTCTAACCAAACAAGTTAAAGCCCCATATGAAAAAAACTTCAAATTTCTGAAGAAAGACATTGAAGAATATTTCAGAAGTTGGAAAGATCTCCCATGCTCATTGATCAGTAGGGCTAACATAGTAAAAATGGCCATCTTACCAAAATCAATCTACAGATTCAATGCAATTCCCGTAAAAATGCCAACACAATTCTTTACAGATCTTGAAAGACTAATTCTCGACTCAAGTTGGAAAAAAAAAAACCAAATAGCTAAGGCAATCCTGTATAACAAAAGATCTTCGGGAGGTTTCTCCGTCCCAAGGACCATGTGTGATGTGGACCTAGAACCTCTGTTCAGATATAGTAGATAGGCAGTACAGTCTTCCTGTGGGTCTCACAGTATGGCTGGTAGGGCCTACTTCTGACATGGACTTGGCCCCCACCATGTTTATCACTTTCCCTTGGCAGGGCGGCCTTGCCAGGCCACATAGCAAGAGGACACAGGTAGTACAGATGAGACTTGATAGGCTGAGGTCAGATGTTGGGGGGGGGATGGCTCCCCTTTCTGAGGACTACAAGAGGGAGGGAGAGGGTGTTAGGGAGTGAAGGTGGGATCAGGAGGAGATGTGAGAGGGGACTACAACTGAGATGTAAAGTAAAAAAAATTTTTTTAGAAGAGGTGCACATGTAATGAGAGTTACCAAACACTTTTGAAAATTGAGTTTAAGGCCTAGGCAATGAGATGCAACTGAGGCTAAGATTCAAAGGCTAGTTAAATCATGGGCCCTAAGACAAACCCATTATAATTATCCTGGTAAATTAGTACAGCAACAAGATGAGTCTTAAAGACATGCAGTTATACCCATAGATGGGTGTACTGCTGAACCCTCATCAGAAGAATTTCTTCTTGCAGTAGATGGTGATGGACACAGAGATGTACAACTGGACATTCTGCAGAGAGTGAGAGCCATTGGAGCACTCAACTCTAAAGTAGATGTCCTCAATAACTCTAACCATTGGGGCTCAGGAATTTACACAGAAGAAAAGGATGTTAAGATTATAAGGGCCAGAGGTGGTCTATGACTCCAAGAAAACAGCATTTTCCAGACACAGCAGGGCTAGTGCGCACATGAACTCAAGAGAATTTTATAGCATATACAACCTACACACGCTCAGGTGAGACAAACTGCCAGCACAGAGAGGAAAAGCTGGACAAAATGTTTCACCTCCCAAACAAGCTATCTATAACCGATATGTTCTGAGAGAGTGAAAATCTGTTTTCATCAATGTAGTACGACTGGACACATCAACTACGCTACAGGCAGGCTTGTGATCAGGAGTAGTTGAGCAACACAACTCCAACTCCAGTGTGTGTGTGCGTGTGTGCGTGCACGTACACGTGAGTGTACGTTTATATGTATGTCCTATTCTGTTTTGCTTTTGTATTTAAGAAAGCAAAAGTACATGAAAGTTTGTGGGCTAGGAGATTAGGATCTGGGAGGAGTTGGTGGATCAAAAAGAATATGAACAAAATATAATGTCTGAAATTCTCATATTAGTTGGTTGTTTCGATCTTTATTTTTATTGCATGGGCTTTTACTACAGAAGAGACAGGAGAAATCTATCTATTTGTTGCCTACAAGAAGTACATCTGGGCTGGAGATATGGCTCAGAGGTTGAAGGCACTGACTGACCCTCCAGAGGTCCTGAGTTCAATTCCCAACAACCACATGGTGGCTCACAACTATCTATAATGTGATCTGATGCCCTCTTATGGACTGTAGGTGTATGTGCACCAGAGCACTGTATACATAATAATAAATAAATCTTTAAAAAATACATCTTATTTGGAAATATAGATACTACTATCTATACTAAAACAGAGGAGGTGGAGGGGGAAGTGGTGGGTAGGGCATGACCATGTTTCTTTGTAAACCTGATTCTAAAAGAAAAAATTTTTTAAATAATCACAGAAACAGGCATTAGGATATTAGTGGACTGGAATGCAGAAAGAAATGACATTACCAAGAGAAAGAAACTGTGTGAAATGTGCTCAGAAATAGGAGTTCAAAAAATATATGACGTAGTATACTTATACATAGAATAATTTACCTATGTAAATGTAGAAATGAAAAAAAATTGTGTAGGTTTTGGGAAAGTTACAGCGTATTCACTTAATAAATAGATAAATGTCTTGAAATCTTGAATGTTACCTGGTTAGCTTATTTTCATGTTTGTTAATTTTCTTCATTCCTTCCTCCAATCTATATTTCAGTGTATGATTTACCTCAGTATACTTCTTTAATTTGTTCTCGGCATTTTCAGACTGACAAAATGAAGAAAAGCATTTTCAGAAATATAGAGACACTCTTTTATTTCTTAGAAATATTACTTCTAAAGAGCTTATGAACAATATCTCGTTAGACAGGCTCACAAACACATTTTAAAGTTGGATACAACTAAGTACAGACTTCAAAATAATCGCCGTCCTCAAGACATTTCAAATTCATTCACTTTCTTCACCATTAACTTTTCTGCAATTTTATTTTTGTTTTTAAAAATATGGTAGTCATGTCTTGCTTCCTTTGGTGTGCTCTTTTTTTGGGGGGGGGACCCTAATTATTCTTCAGCACATGACCTCATCTACAAGTAGTTTCATCATGTGTTATCTTCATGTGGATTAAATGTACTTTTTCAATCCTATGTTTGCTATTAAAATATCCAGATTATCTTGGTTCTCACCTTTAATCCAAGCACTAGGAGGCAGAGGCAGGTAAATCGCTATGAGTTTGAAGTCAGCCTGGTCTACAAAGCGAGTCCAGGACAGCCAAGGCTACACAGAGAAACCCTGTCTTGAAAAACAAAACAAAACAAACAAACAAATTCAGGTCATCAAACACATGTTTTATTTTATTTTTATTTTTTGATTCTATAATTTTAAATAGAGAAACAGAACAAACAAGAAAAACAATGAGTTCTTATAAAGGTATGATAATCAGAACAGCATGTTATTGCTAAAAGAGCTGATAAGTGCATAGATATAGTAAAACAGAGAATCTGGAAATAGATTCACATCATTTTTCCAACTGGATATTTATGAGGAACAACACATTGTGGGAAGAAAAGATTGTGTTGTGCACATTGGGAGGAATAGAAAATAAAACAATTACTTTGGAAGAGTTTGCCAGTTTTTTCACAAAGTAAACATACCTCTAGCATATAATCCACTCCTTGGAATTTTCCCAAACTAACAGTTATGTCATACTCCCATAAAAGGTTCCATATAAATACTAATAGCAACTTTAATTTATAATTGCCCAAACTTGGAAGTATCTAAGATATTCTTCAGTAGGAGAGTGGACAAATATACTGTTGCATTCAGATACAGGAATATTACTCAATGCTAGAAAAAAAAATGAGCTAATAAGCTATGGTGAGCATGGGAAAGACATGATGAATATGCAGAGGAAGTCAGAGATTCTGTGATTCTAAGGTCAGCCTGGTCTACAGTTCCAGGATAGCCAAGGATATATAGAAAATTCTGTCTTGAAAAGTCAAGAGAAGGAGAAAGGAAGGAAGAAAGAAAGAAAAGGAAAGAAAGAAAGAAAGAAAGAAAGAAAGAAAGAAAGAAAGAAAGAACAAGAATGGAAAGGGCATTACAATTTATTACTCATTTGTAATCAGCCACAAAACAAAACAAATCGCCATTATGTAGATGTGGGGATTAGGTAAAGAAACATCAATTCATATTAATTTATTTTTAAAATATTTTATTAATTATAATTTATTCATATTACATCCTGATTCTTGTCCCGTTGGTTTTATTTTTCAGTTCCCACACTGCCTCTCTCTTCTGCCATATTCCCCTGACCTAGACCCTAGACCTCTGAAAGAGGGCCCTCCCCCACCTTCTGACCTCAGCCTCTCAGTTCTCATCAGGATAGCCTACACCCCCTTCCTTGATATGCCCACAAGGCGTCCCTCCCAAGGGACCAGAGTTCATGTCAGAGGCAGTCTCTGGTCCCCTTCCCCCATGTGGAGAATGAGCTGTCCACTTGCTATATCTGAACAGGGATTCTAGGTTCTCTGATTGCAATGTCCTTGGTATGTGCAACAGTTTGAATAGCCCTCCACCCCAGGTCCAGATTCTCCTGGCTTGATGGTCTGCTTGTGGAGCTCCTCACCCCTCTGGGTCCTTCCATCCCCCAACTCTTCCATACAACTTTCAGAGCACGGCACAGAGTCCTGTCAAAGTCTTACTATCTATCCAGATCTCGTGCTGGGTAGAGTCTCTAAGAAGACATCTATGTTGGGCTAATATGCACTTATAAGTGAGTGTATATCGTGCATGTCTTCCTGGGTCTATGTTACCTCATTCATGATGATCTTTTCTAGTTGCATCCATTTGCCTGCAAATGTCAAGATTTCCATGTTTTTAATAGTTGAATAGTATTCCATTGTGTAAATGTACCAGTTTCTTTATCTATTCTTTGGTTCAGGGGATACCTTGATTGTTTCCAGATTCTGGCTGTTATGAATAAAGTTACTATGAACATAGTTGAACAAATGTCCTTCTTGTATGTTGGAGCATATTTTGGCTGGGAAACACTTAAAGAAATGCCCAATGTCCTTAGTCATCAAGTAAATGCAAATAAAAAAGACTCTGAGATTCCCTCTTACACCTATCAGTATGTCTAAGATAAAAACCAAGAGTGACTGCGTGTGCTGGTGAGGACATAGAGCAAGGGGAACACTCCTCCATTGCTGGTGTGAGTAAAAACTTGTACAACCACTTTGGAAATCAATCTGGCATTTTCTTTCTGGGTCTGGGTTTCTTAAAGACCCAAGCCAGGCACGGGAGTACGGGGCTTTACTCCAAGCACTCTGGGTAAAATATAGGCACGGCACTGTTACTACTCACTTTTAATTTCAAATAATGAAGGTAAAGCTATTTTGTAGAGGGAAGCACCCATGTTTGCAAGTGATGTTTAACTGAGTGGCTGACAAAGTGATGAATCAGAGATGATTTGACAAAATAGGCTGTGCCCAACTCTCATAAGAAAAAAAAAAAGAAAAGAAAAGAAAAGAAAAGAAAGGTAATCTACTTAACGGAGTAGCATGGAGATTGAGAGTTAGAGAAGGCAGTTTGACCAGGAGAATTTTACAAAGACAGGCAGAGGAGAACAAGCTAGACACACACAGGTGAAGACAGAATGAGCCAGAGAATGAGAAGGAGCCAGAAGATTAGAGCAGATTTGCTAGAGTTAGTTTGAGGCCAAGAGAGAAGCCAGATTGAGCTACACATCTTTAAGAGGAGTTTTAGCCAGAAAAACTGAATTGAACCAGCGAGCAAGCATTCAGAAAGGAAAAGACAGGGTGAGTTTTTTCAAAGTCTCAGAGGCTTAAAACATTGTAGGCCTAGATTGGATTGTATGGAGGCTAGAAGCTTCTAGGCCTAGGCCTAGGTTTGCAGAACTGCCAATAAACTTCCAAGATGACAATTACAGAGATGAATAAAAGCTACTTTACAAAGGTCTTCAAAATCTCTGCATCCATTACAAAGATCAGCAAGTTGAAAATGTCTACTTCCCCTGATAGGTGTATCTGCCTAATGTAACTGAAGAAGCTGAACTTTGGTGGCTTATGGAAACCATGTCTAAATAATGGCTTTATCACCGTTACAATTCCGTGTTTACAATGCAGTCTGTAATCTCAACTTCTATGAAAGAATGTGTGAATAGCAGGGGAACTCTGTAAAGTCAGGTGAACACTTATTTAGCTTTTGTTGCTCTGGACCACAAGGCAAGAAAAGTGCTTTGAGTCATTATCTAATGTCAAATCCTACTACTAAATCATCAAGTTTGTGGATTGAGAAGAAACCTCTATGAGTTTTATGGGATCTGCACTGCCACAAATGAGCAGAAACAACAGAGTGCAGAAAATATATTTTTATATTTAACATCAGCCAGATAAGTCATATTGCCTAAAATATTGTCATTACTACGTCTAGAGAAAGAGAAATTCCTTTTCAGTAACACTGAAATGAAAATTATTAACAAATGTATACTCACTGAGTTTCTCTGAAGCTGTTCAGTATTCTCTGCTTTCTGTCTGACTGTATTTATTAAACTTGAATTCTCATGTATAGTCCTAAAAGGCACATAAAAAGTAATTATTAGAACTAAAACATTTAAATATCACATAGTTTCTGAATAAATATTTGAAGTATTAATTGCATAAATTCTGTGTATTTTGAAAACTAATTATGTGTAAGCTTTCTTTCATCTAGAGGCATTATGTAGAAATCACACAAAATGCATAGGCCATGGAACAAATATGCATTTCACCTTTTGTGTCATTGTGATGCTCTATATCAAATGCAGGGATATATGATGCACATATATTTCAACTCAATTCCATCCACTGCCCTAAATATGTGGAATTAACTGTCAGAAGGGTTTTCACTAGTTTCACAGTATGTACTTACAATTATACAAACTTTCCCACTTTTTGTTGTATAATCAAGTTGTTCAGGCTGGTGCTTTAGCTATATGTGATGATAGTTGACCACACATCCCATCAGTTTACATCACAGCCTCTATATGTCCATGCCATGATCCTTGCCACTAAAAGCAATATTAGAAACCAACTGTCTCATGCTCTTTTTGACCCTGACAGAGATGCCTGTCAGACTTTGCTTGCAAGAATGGCCTAAAATCTCCTAGAACTGGAGTCAAAGTACATCATTTTTCCCTCATGTTGTTCTGGGATATATTTTCTCAGCAAAGGGAAAAGTAACTACTAGAAAAAAATGGTTCAAATCACCATTGCAGCAATAAAACTGACATTTTAGAGGAATGTAGAGGAGTTTTAGCCTGGTATCTGGTCCAATGTGCCTCTAAAGTGGGGATACCATACCTCAAATTGCACATTTCTCCTGGCTGTTGAGGCTTCACAAATTCTGGGTGTAATTTTGTTTCTTTTGATTCTAAAAGCTTCTTTTGTAGTAAACTGACATGATTTTCCATTGTTTTAGTTTTCTCATAAAGCAGTTCAAAGTTGTGATTTTGAAGTTCCACTGATCTTTTATATGAGTCAATGCTGTTCCAGATTATTGGGAGGATGGTAAGATCTGCATAAACAGTAAAAACCTTAGGTGATAAATCAACACATATTAAACACGGTTATTTAAATATCATACTGTGCTTCATAAAAATCATATAATTATTGTGTGACAGTAAGAATGTAAACCATTTTATAAATGAAATGAAAGATTATTTGAGAGTTCTGTAACATGTAGTAGCAATTAAACCACTGAATATACAAAACAAAGAAAAGAAATTAAAAGCTGCAATGGACCCACCAAGTCACAAATAAAGCAATGCCATTAGAATAACACATGACTCATCAATGAAAATGCTGAAAGCCAGAAGGGCCTGGATGGTTGTTCAACAAGTTCAATAAGTGACAGGTGTCAGCCCAGATCATTATATCCAGCAAAACTATCACACAATCAAAAGAGAAGAAAATATGTTTCACAATACAGAAAACTTTAAGCAATTTCTACCCTTTCATCCAACACCAGAAGATACTGAAGGAAAACTTTAGTGTAAATGGCATGTTAATGAAATACAAGAAGGAACAGGAATTAATAATCCCAGAACAGCTAATAAAATGAGGAAAAAATTACAATCACAAAATAACAGGAATTACTAGACACTGCTCAATAATAACTCTCGACATTACTGATATGAACGATGTCAATACATCAATCGAAAGGCGTAGACTAACAAATTGGACTAGAAAAATAATTCAAGAAAAGTGGTATTGGCACAGGCCTTTATTACCAGCTCTTGGGAACAGAGCCATGGGAATATCTGTGAGTTGAAGACCAATCTGTTTTAAAGAGTGAGTCCAGGAAAGCAAAGGCCACACAGAGAAACCTTGTCTCGAAGAAGAAGAAGAAGAAGAAGAAGAAGAAGAAGAAGAAGAAGAAGA
>OU015749.1:27307595-27350789 GCA_907169655.1 Acomys percivali | reverse complement strand
TTCTTCTTCTTCTTCTTCTTCTTCTTCTTCTTCTTCTTCTTCTTCTTTTCTTCTTCCTAACACACACCTTGTTTGATCAGGACAGCAATGACTATTCAACAACCTAAGGACTGATCTGAGAACCACAAAACACTAACACTGGTGACCCACAGGTGAGAGGGATCCAGATTTTGTAGAGTACAGGTGGGTCTGGCCTCTGGCCCCCTGGAAAAACCACAAAGTACCTGGTCACCACAGAAACGGGTGCACAGCCTCCAAAGGCTAGCATCACACACCTGCCTGGTGGGCAGCTCTTGAATTCCCTAGGGCACAGAACTAGCTGGGGACTGCCAAATCACCAGCATCTGTGGGATCTAGCACTGAGCCAACCCCACAGTCAGGATCAAAGGCAAATATAATCATAGGTCTCCCAGGAAAACCACAGAAAGAGCTCCTGGGTTCTTAAGTAGCCACATTGCAACCACGGGACCCCAAATGCCTGCCTAGCAGGCAGCTCTTAAACTGCCTAGATGTCCCTCCACTGAAGAATGGATAAAAGGTTCATTTACACAATGGAATACTACTGAGCTATCAAAAACCAAGAGCTGGATTTTTGAGAAAATCAACAAGATAGACAAACCCTTAGCTAAACTAACTAAAAGAGCAAGATAGATGTTTTAAGTTAATAGAGATGAGATATGATAAATAATGAATTTTCATTCAGAAATTTAGAACCAACAAGATAGGAAAGATGTTTACTTCAAGTTTGCCAAATACAAATAGCCAAATCACTATGAATATAGCATTGATATAATTCCCAATTGTCTTGTGGTTCTTCCTGCTGAGTATAGTTTATTTTATTCATGTGTAATATTATAAATGTATATGTTAAAAAAGAAACATAATAAAATACAAGCAAAAGGGCGATACATTAAAAAACGTTTAAACTGTTCATTTTCAATCAAACATTAAAACGTATAATTCAAAGCCTGTACTTTAAAAACTCCACTATTAAACATCTTCATGTACTATTAAGACAATAATGTAAAAACATAAGATTATGAGTAATACTCTTTGGACTTTATTAAAAAGTAACATGAATTCTATTATTTTCCTTTTTGTGTAGCCCAGTCTGGATAATTGGTTCTCAATCTAATTTGAACTATGTGCTGATATCCTAATAAGTACATGTACTTGTCCTTCATACCAATTTAATGATTCAGGCTTGAGTGGTTGTACTCAATAGAGAACACCACAAAAGACATAAAAACAAAAGAGTTAACAACTGTACCTGTCCAGTTCATTAACTTCCTTTAGCTTTGATCTCTGATTAACTAGAATTTTTGCCAGGTCCTTATTGTTTTCTGTTAAAGCCAGTATAAGTGGTGAGATGCCATCCTGTAGAAAAAAAAAATAACTTGGAACTCTGAGAATTTGAAGTTTTCAGATAACAGAAAGTCGCCTGGATGATCCAGTGGAGCTCATGTCTTCTGAGGTGAAGTGCGCTCTAGCCTCGCCCTTCTCACCACCACCACCCCTGTTGCTTTTATGTACTGTTCTTCCCTTAGCACAGCCTCAACCTGCCAGGGTCTGCCGGAGACAGCCATTTCTTGACACTCATTCAAGCATGAGTATCAGCTTTGCTCCTACCCTGGCATTCACGTGGTGCTTGAGTCATGTGATTGTTGCAAGCTAAGCCAAAGCTTCTTGAGGATAGGGGCTATGCCTTTTTGCCTCTACAGCTACAAAGAGTAAATTACAGTAGTAAATGGTTTCGGTATTTCCCTTGAGTGATGAGATGAATTGCATTTCTAGATCAGGTTTTAATTCTCCATACTCTAAGGAATATTTACTTTCTCGGGATACCAAGCCTCCCATATGTGTCATATTCAGCTGTTAGAGAAATATTACAAACCTGAGCACAATAAGTCAAGTATGGAAGAAATATCATGGCTTGCCTAATCTTTCCTACAAGGTGCTTTCATGGAAAACATTCACAGTTTCAGTGACTCAGCATTGACAGAGCTGTGTTCTCTGTGTTCTCACAAGGGTAAGGAAGAAACTCATTAGACTCTACTTATGGTATCAGAAGCCCATGATAGACACTCTGTTTCAATTTGTTTACTAAGACAGAGGTAGTGGATTAAATGACACAGGAATGGATTGTACTCTGATGGCTTATGATCAAAGGATGTATGTGATTTTTCCACTTACAAGAAGATAAATCTCTTTATTAAGAATTTTCAGTGACTCTAATAGACATCTATTTAAATTTATTTTTAGGCAACGTCCTTTATAGTTACTACTTTAAAGATATTTTTAGGCAAACTATAAAACAGAAATTACAATAAAATTGTTTATTAATGCAAAGTCTAATAATCATCCATGAGGGTCATTTTAGGACAATGAAAACATTAACCTACTGTGTGTGGGAGTGCATGCCTTTAGTCCCAGCATTTGGTAGGCAGAGACAAATGTTCCTAACAACAAAGACTATAGAAAGAGGGGGAGGGAGGGAAGGAGGGATGGGAGAGACAGCAGAGGGAGACAGACAGACAAAGACAAAGAGACAGACAGACAGAGAGACTAAGATAGACACACACACACACACACACACACACAGAGAGAGTGAGAGAGACAGAGACAGAGATAGAGACAGAGACAGAGACAGAGACAGAGACCAAGACAGACACACAGAAAGACAGAGAAAGAGACAGAGAGTTACTAAGCTACCTGTGTGTTCAAGAAATAATGCTGAATATAAATATAGTTATCTTTGCAATAATCATAAGCTTTCCAAATATTCCCACAATTAAATTTGTCAGTCTTATAGATATTCAAATGGGGTGTGACTTCTTAAGAATTAAGTCTTTAAAATACCTTTTCTAACTATTAAAATAAAATGGAATTTATAATATTGGTATAAATGACCAATTCTGAGTTTAAAAACTCCCAGAAGTAAACCGGATGGCATGAGGGAATGCTGGGGTCAGCACCTAGCAAACTGAAGCACACATCAGTCTCAAGTACAGGGGCTCAGACAATAGGTGAGTTGGTTCTTTTTTATAGCAGTTCAGAGTCCAGTTTTCTTGCCAAGTCTCCTGAAATCTGAATGTACATCCAATTCACAGAGAACTCTTAAGTGTCTCTATGGGTCACATTGAGTGCAGAGCACATGAGCTCTATTATTCAGTGCGGTCTCTGAATGGTTGGCTACAAGGCTAACCATTGTTAGCTATAAGGCATTTGCATATGAAATCTTTAACTATTTAATATAAACAAAACTACACAGAACAAAAAAAATTATGACAGGGTTATTTTCATCTTTTAGTGGTAGATAAGTGCATAAAAATATGCTTTATAGTAAAAGTTTAAATCTAATGTGAAGCTCCACAATTCAGAATAGCAATTTTTACCATACAGGTGTTCATTGACCTGTTCAGACTTGGAGTCTGGCTACTTTCAGTGTCTTATTTTTTTTTTCTGTCATGTTCTTTACAATAATACTATGATTTAAAAAAACAGCATGAAATGTAGTAAATTTCAAATATGCCCTTGAACAACTTATCCAGCACTTCTTTTTACTCCACTGATATTGAATTATCTTGGGATGTCAATGCAGTAAGTATTTAGATGGAAAAGAATGTCAAAGTAAATTAAACTATGAGGTTTCACAGGCAGGCATGATGGCAAATGTCCATAGGCCTATCATTTCAGAGGTGAAGGAAGGAAGATTCAAGTTCAGTGTCATGCACATCAACATAAAAGGTTCAAGGCCACCCTGAATTCTGAGAGATTCTGCCTCGTGCCCTAAGGGGGGGGGGGGAACTCTATGTCATCTATTTACAAATGCTAGCTGGTGTTGCCAGGGCTCTATGAACTGAACAGACAAGCTGAGATGGATACCATGTGGCTTAACCTGACAGAAAGATTGGTGGTTTGCACACTTCTAATGTAGAAACCCTGTGTCTTAGTGATGCTGGTTCATCTAATGCACTGAAGGTATGAGACAACATGGAATCCTGAAAGGCTACAGTTATGAGAATACCCACGAGGAAATTGGAAAGATCTTCTGAACTGAGTGAGGCATTAATTCTGTGTATAACATTCATCAGGGAAATAAAGAAAGAAAAGATAGTGCAGTGACTTTAGGAAGCAGAGTTTGGGGGAAGAAGCTCCCATCAATCCAAATTCTGCTAGAGATGTCTTAAGTTTGTGAGATCTGAGTATTCACATGCTAAATTTAACTTTTCAGAGATTGATCTGTAACAGGTATATCAGAATCCCAATGAAAATTTCAAATATCCATAAGCAAACCTTAGTAGGTTCTGTGAATCAAACTGTATACATATGCAAATAAGTCAAAGTAAAGCAACTCCAGTGCAAATAATCTGGAAATCAAAGCTGTGCGGTCACTACCTTGTTCCTTATACTGATGTTAGCACCATGCTCCAGCAGTATTTTTGCCATTGAGGTGTTGTTACTCCAAACGGCATAGTGCAGAGCTGTGTTTCCATGGTTGTCCGCTGCATTTGGATCAGCACCATGTCTTAACAAAATGGCCATGCATTTTTCATGCTCATACTGAGAAGCCTGTGGGTATTATAGCAAGAAAGAGATCGGAAAGATGAGAAAGCAAGACAAACATTCCATGGAGTTCACTAATAATGTGCATTTAGCTGAGATCATCTTTATTCTCAGCATCAACATCAAATCCATGTCCTACTGAAATACTTGGCTACAATCTACCTTAATTAGTGCCGTGCTGTTGTCACTGTCACGGAGATCAAGGTCACAGTTCAATTTCATTAGGATAAACACTACATCAGGATGGCCATGTGCGCAAGCATAATGCAAAATTGTTCTGTGAAAATGAGGACATTTTAAGAATTTTAACAAGACTAAGTAAAAACACACAAGTATTCATCTAATTGTAAATATTATTAACATGTAAGTAATTTTCTTCTGATGTATAGACAATATTTATCAGCCCTTATGACACATCTCAATTAATTAGGGCAGCCACTTCAGAGAATTTTTTTTTCTTGCAGTTCTAGACACATGACACATACATTTATGCCTGGGAAGTAAGAATGCCCCTGTTGAGTGGCAAGCCTAACATCTCATTTAGGTTTCAAATGCTGTGATGAAATGCCATGATCAAAGGAACATGGGGAGGAAATGACAAATGACCCCGATAGTCTTTCCATTTCTCTCTGAAATTTCCCAGGCCAGGCCTCTATTCTCATCTTCCCAGCTCCTATGGAACAGCTCACAAAGCACTGAACATTCAGTGCCTTTTGTTCCAAATTCCTTCCGCAATCCTCCCACAAACAGCAATACCCCACTATGCTGTTACCAACTTGCCTTAGAATTTCCATTGCTGTGATGAAACACAATATCTACAGTAACTTGTGGATGGAAGGGTTAATTTTACTCACAGTTCTACATATCCGTTTATTTCCAAAGGCAGTGAGAGCAGGAACTCAAGCAGGGCAAGAACCTGGAGAAAGGAACCTATGCCATCTCCAAGCAGAGGCCCTGCTGACCAGCATTCTCGTATCACTCTCAACCTAATCTCTTACAGAACTCAGGACAACAAATGTAGGGATTGTACCAACTTCAATGGACTGGGTCCTCTGTCTGTAGTCAGTAATTAAGAAGATTCCCTGTAGGCTTGCATGCAGCAGGATCTTATGGAGACATATTCTTGAGTTTCCTTGTAGGCATACGGGTATTGTGTAATCCAAATGCTGAATTCTGTGCCCCGCTCCCTCATATATGGTTGAAATCCTTTTTCTGAGAATCTCCTGTCTCAGTGTTGCATAGACACTGCTCCCCGAATGTTTGCTATGCCAACTAAACAGCTTACAGCCAATAACAAAGAGTAGGAGTGAAGGAAGTGGGGGATTCACCAGCTCTCAGATGTCCCGCATGTACCAGGAGAGAGAGCACAGCAAGCAAAGCTACAAAGCTCAAGCATCTCTGGGATGTATGCTTCCAAGAAATCTGGTTAGTTTAGAGGGTTTAGACTAAAGTAATAACTGCAATCTTACTGTGTTGTGAATCTTATTATCAAACAAAAATAAAAGACTCTCAACTACTTATGTGATGGCTGGGCTAAGAGAGGAACTGGAAAACAAAAACAGTTTGTTTTTTTATTTTTATATCTATTTAATTTTAATTGCCACATCAAAATGTAATTGAACACAGCACTTTCATTCTGTTAAAATGTTAGAAGCATACCATTAATAATTTCATATAGTCATGTATCTGTATGTTATACATATATGCACAACCAATTTACTTATACATATACATATATATAATTGACTAATCAATGCTTGCTTGCTTGGTCTTTTATGGAGTACTTGACAAAGATTTTAAGAATAAAGAACATAGGTCAATATTTAAACTAATATCTGTCATTAAGCTTCTCATACTGTTAGGAAAGTAAAATTTCTAAAATAAAATAAACTTATTGTTTCTACTCCCTCCCCAAATACTGTGTTTTTTAGTATGTCTAAAGCTAGTATCTATTTATATGTAACTCATAGTTTTAATAACAAGAGTTTTTCTGTAGGTAGGAATTGTAATATGTTAGTATTATTCATGTGGTTTATTGAATTGATTTCTTATGATTGATCTTTCATGAATATCTCATTGTAACATAGTGATAAGATATTAAATATTCCTAAAATATAGAATGTAGAATATGTATCTCTTTGAACAGGTGAAAATATATTTAGTTTATATGTGCATATGTATAGTGTATATGTTTTCAAAGTTTAAAATTAGAGCCTACAGATGTAGATGATTTCAATTTGATCAACTTGAAACAATTCAATTTTTACTTTTTACTTAAAACAAGGTAATATATTTCACAACAAGAGGAGAAATCAAAGAAAATCTTCCTTTCTTTGTAAAAATCAATAGTACATCTTACAAAATTGGGTTTATAGAGAGTATAACTAAAATGAAGCAAGATCTGGAAGTTGCCACTGTCATTGTGAAACTCGTGTGCGTTGAGAAAGCTCAGAAAAATGAGCAGCTATGTGCCAGATTGAAGAGCCAAAAGCAAAACAAATTAAAGGATTTGCTCTGTATTATGCACTCCAGCAACAAAAACAGTTTTATAAAAATAGCTTTTATCTATTCCCTCCTATCAGATGACTTTAGCTCATGTCAAGTTGATCTAAACTATCCAATGCTCTTGGCCAAAGCAACCTTTCTGAATTAGAACTCAACTTTGATGCTAATCCTACCTTAAACTCTGTTGCTACCATTATTGAGTCTCTCCATCCCTAAACCCCCTCACGCATAAAATGTAGTTCAAAATGTCAGATGATAAGACACAGCAGGAGGATTCAACAAGCAGACATGCAAAGCATTTACAACAGTTTCTACCACAAAATTGCTCAGTATTTAGATGTTTTGGTATTTTCATTTTGAGACATGGTCTTGCTACAGAGCTCAGTCTGATTTTGAATTCACCACACATCTCAGAGCCTTTAACCTAACATGCTTTCAACTTTAGGCAACTGGTACCTGACACTGGAAGTGTGCACAGGTGCTATGCTTGTGACCTCTTCTCACACTCTGACAACTCTGCATTAGAGTGCCACTTATAATTCATGATGCATTAAGTCTTACTTAACAGCATTTTTTAGATTTCATAACACATAGTGTAGGTGGACATCACAAGCCATGGCACCTATATTAAATCATATATGATACGTTCTAAATGATTCTGGGAATTCTACTCCTAATATTTAAATAAATTTAAGATGTGAGTAGTGTGGTAGGTAAAGAGGAAATGATAATAACAAAATGATATCAAAAGAAATAACTCTTTCATTTCTATGATATTCAGATAAAGAATTATCAGGACTCAAGTGAGATACTATGGACCCTTTCATTCAATATTTACATTTATACAATGGGAAGAAATAAGTTGTTGTTTCAATGTTTAATTAATACGAACATGGTGCTGCTAGAGTTTTTCAAAATGGCTACTCCTTACAATTTAATTTCAGAAATATTATTTGAAAGGCAAGAGGCAGAGGTTCAGTTAGACTTGAGTTCTATTATTTAAACTTTCTACACAAGGTAGGGAAATCTGGACACTTTAAGGGTGAGAGACATTTATAGGCAGTAGAAAAATTGTATCTGATAAACTTTGATAAAAAGAATAAATTTTTACATTTAATGATTGTGAAATTTTACTTTTAGTTTTATTAATTTTATCTCAAAAATCATAAGTCAAGTAACGTTTGAGGTTAAAATTAGAATTATTTTATCAGCAGGGCCTGTGAGGTATAAAATGACGTACTGTCTGTAATCCTTCTCTTCACTTAAGGTGAAGAAATTACATCAACCAAAGAGTCAATGAATTTAACTTTAAAACTTCAACATTAGCATTTGTTTTTACTCTAGTGTCATTTTTTGGACAGAAGGAATTTCCGTCTCTGTGTCTGTGTGTATATGAGTGTTCTCTCCCTTTATAAAGTTTCATAATGAGTAATTGATCTTCTGGACAAACTTCAAAATTTACCAGAAATATAAATAAATATGTCAATGACTAATGAGAAACAAATACAGTAATATGCAGACTCTGCAAGAGAGAATAAAGTTGTAATAGTGTATGCAAATTGTATTTTCAAATTGTGGTTTTTCATATATGGACTTACATTAATCATTCAGTGTTTATCCAGCATACTTAGAGGTGATATATATGTATATATATATATGACTGCCATGTCCAAAATTTTCCAATGTGCAAATACAACTTTTTAAAAAATCTCATAGTCTCCTCTTATTTCTATGTTTCACTTTTCTTGACAAGCTCTTTTCTTTTCAGTTAATAATTCTGATTCTCTCATTATCTTGTCTCAAACCTAAGCTTTTGTCTTCCTCTTGTTCTGAGGCCAGTCACTATATATGTTTAGTAGTTTTAGCATTAAATATCTTCTTTCTTTTATTGTTTAAAAAAAAGTGATGGGCATATTTAAGACAGATTTTCATGTTGAAGTCATGGTATTCCTCTCTTATGAATACACTCATTATTAATCATATCTAAGGAAAAGTTACAGAAATTGAAGGAAAATATGCATCTGTGAAAAACATCTTGGCTATCTAATTTTAGGAAAATGCAATTACAATGATGACATTTAATATTTTGATGTAATAAATCTTGGGTGTATATAATGCTATGATTACACAATAAATCTACAGCTTTATACTAAAAGCTGTTCTTTACTTGTAAGGGATTAAGTGGCGACAGAATATATCAAAATATAGGAACAAATAGGATATAAGAAATTATTTTGTACAAAAGATGCTCCATCATACACTAAAGACATTTGTTCAACTATGTTCATAGCAAATTTATTTGTAATAGCCAGAATCTGAAAACAAATCTAGATGTTCCTCAACCAAAGAATGGATATGGATAAAGAAACTGTGGTACATTTGCACAATGGAATACTACTCATCTATTAAAAAATAGAAATCTTGACATTTGCAGGCAAAAGGATGGAACCAGAAAAGATCATCCTGGGTAAGGTAACCCAGACCCAGAAAGACATACATGGTATACACTCACTTATAAGAAGATATTATCTATGAGGTACAGGATAAACACACCACAATCCACAGACCTAACAAATCTAAGTAACAAGGACCACCCTAGGAAGAATGCTCATTCAGAAGGGTACCTGGAATAGACACTGGAAGTGCGTGAAGAGAGGGAACGGGACTGAGCCTAAGATAGAAGTCCTCTGAAAGAGTCCACCCAGCAGGGGATGGAAGGAGATGCTGAGACTCACAGCCAAACTTTGAGGCAGAGCTCAGGGAGTCTTATGGAAGAGTTGGGGGATAGAAAGACCTAGAAGGGACAGGAGCTCCACAAGGAGACCAACAGAGCCAACAAATATGGGCCCAGGATGGTCTGCAGAGACTGATGCACCAACCAAGGACCATGCATAGAGAGGACCTAGACCTCATGCTCAGGTGTATCCAATTGGCAGCACAGTCTCCATGTGGGTCCCATAATATGGGGAGTAGAGGCTACCTCTAATATGGACTCTGTTGTCCACTCATTGATCACTTCCTCCTGGTAGGGTAGCCTTTCCAGGCCACAGAGGAAGAGGGATCAGGCAGTCCAGATGAGATTTGATAGGGTGGGGTTAGATGGTAGGGGAGGAGGGCTCCGTCTTTCAGAGGACTAGGGGAGGGGGGAAGAGGAGGGAGGAGGGAGGTTAGGACCCAGAGGAGATGAGGGATGGGGGTACAATTGGGATGTAAAGTGAATAAATTTTTTAAAAATTTTAAAAAGAAATTACTTTGTGTAAAATATTCACAAATTTGCTCTTCCCAAGAATCATTTTTTCTTTCTGTTAAATGTGTAATGATACTTCTTCATGCATTCATGGCAGAAATCACAGATAAGAAAAAAAGAAAGGTGCCATCTTACAAGAATGGTAACTAGAAGTGATTTCTTTCTAATAGCCAGATTGAGAAAATGGAGGGAACAAATGACTGTATGCAAAAGATAGGGGAAGCCACAGTATAGTTTTCAGATGATGGTAAACACGGACAAATAGAAAGGGTGGCTAACAGTGACGAGGAAGCAGCCTGTGTGGCTCTCCACCAAGTCACCATGAGCTAAAACTTCTCAAAGACAAGCCATGCATACCAGGTCTGCCCTGGGACACATATTAAGACCTTAGTTCCTAGAATCCTGAAATCCAGCTGGAGAGTCCCATTGAAAATGACTCCAGAGAGTGAAGTTAGCACTGGAGCAGTCCACGTTGGTTCTCAGTGTTTTCCACATGGCTGTACTCAGCCGTCTGAAAGGGTGGCTGTTATTCTAAACTGAGTTTCTATGGAGGATTGAAAGAATATAATAACAGGACAAGTAGGTGAGCATGAGGTCAACCTACTATAGTGCCTGGGTGAGAAACATGTGCATCAAGCAGTCACAGAAAAGAGGAGGGCTGGATATCAAAATATGAAGAAACTCAAGTTGTCCAGCGAGTTGGGTGGTGAACCTCTCTACTGTTAGAGGCCCTGATGGCTTGCCTCAGGGAACAGTAGAATAACTGCCAAGCACAGAGATTACCATCTTTGATGACCAAGACATCTTAATAACAGTGGTCAACGTCGACAGCACCACTGAAAGCCTTGGCAGTTCCCTCCTCCCACAGTCCTCCTCTGGGCTAGTTAGCGAGGCTGACACTTTTCTTTCTCCACCTGCCTCCCAGCCTGCCCCTTGCTCCTGACTCCCAGCCCCAGTCACCTGTTCTTCTTGTCTTGTTCATTGATGCCATTTTTCCCAAATTTAAGTCTGCTCAGAACAGTGGCATCGTCACCCCGGCAGGCAGCCTTGTAGATCTTTCCGCAGGCTGCGTAGCTTTTGAGCTGTCTCGGGGAGCGGAAGCTGTTAGCACTGCCACATTGCCTCCCAGCGCTTGGGAAGGACTCTCTCTGGCTGGTGGATGAGCTTGAGGAAGACTGCCCTTGATTACAGAAGCCCAAGAACTTCCTCCCCATGGTGGAGCTCCCCACCCACCCCTGTCTCCCCGCCCCTATCCCTTGCTTTCTCTGTAGGCTCTTTACCACCCTCAGAATCAACACAGTAATGCAGTTCTGAAAGGAAGCCACCTGAGTCTCACCACCACCACCACCAGGACCACAAGAAAGCACCCACAGTGGAGCTTGTAAGACAAGAGTCCAAGCCGCACAGGTACTTCTATCAACGGTCACCAAGCAACGCATCTAAATACAGACACGCGCACTCCCACCAATGGGACAGCCTAGGCCCAACAGCTTTGATCGGCCACGGCTTCTTCTCGTGCTTAATGCGCACGCGCAAGACCTTATCTGGGAAATCCACTTACTAGCTCAACCCATCCGGGCCTTCAAACAGCAGAGGCTCTGGGAGGCAAACCAAGCTTTTGCTGAACTGGTTCAGTCTCCAGGAGTAGTTTTCTAATTGTTTGACTTCCATTCAAAGGCATATGCCACCGAGCCCCCACTATTGTCTATGGGAGCTTAGTGGATGCCAACAAGGCAAAAACAATGACTTTGGTGACTCCAGAAGCAGAAGCAAGAGTGACATCTCTGGGGGTTTTGGTATTTGTTTGTCTTTGTTTGTTTGGCTGGTGGTCTCTCAAGACAGATTTTAGTGTTATTGTTGTTGTTGTTTGTATAACTGAGCACTGGCTGTCCTGGATTCATATCTTAGACCAGGCTGGCCTCAAACTCACAGACATCTGCCTGTGCCTGCCTCTCAAGAACAGGGATTAAAGGCATCTTTGTCATTTTTTTTTTTTTCAGCGAGAAGGTATGCATCTCCTTTCCTGATGAAATACGAAGCCACTGTGCCCAGTGGTGCCCGTCTGTCCCCTCTACTTTCCTTGGAGCAATCTTGCCTTCGCTGATACAATGATGTCACATGTGTCTTCTTTACTGAGGAACATTTTCAATATTTTAATTTTCACTACTTTATTCCGCACGGGGCCTAAAACTCATTATTTTATCTAGGAAATTCTGTCAGATTGAAATGTAAGTAAACATTAGCCTGGAAAGGAGTCAGTAAACAGTAGTAGTCTCTGCCTCTACTTTCCTGCCTTCACCTAATACCTTCCTTTGTAAACTCAAAGAAACCATCTCCTCCTTTGTCTTGTTTATCCTCAGTATTGTAGAAGAGCAACAGAGCCAGGAACTAGGACAGGAAGCTACTCTCAGCACTCTCACTTGGATACCCATGGTAAAGAAGCCCCCTGTAATCATCTGCTTTTTGCATAAGCGTCATCTACTTACAGGTCAAATAAGCATTTAACCAGAACCACAGGGGGAAATGACTTCCTTATTTGATCCTCATTGACTTTTCTCACAATCTTGAATCTTTTTTCAGTGTTTTTATTAAATATATTTATACTTTGTACATATACATTTATATTATTACACATATATACAATAAACTGCCTATAGCAAGAAGAACCATGACACAGTAAAGAATTATACAAATGTTACGTTCTTAGTGTTTTGGCTATTTGTATTTGACAGCCTTGAAGAAAACATCTTTCCATCTTGGTGCATCTAAAATTCTGGATGTAAGTCAATATCTATCATATTTCCTCATTACCAACTTAAAACATCTATCTAGACCTAAAAACATCTTAACTCCTAAACAACTAAGCTGACCTGTAAAACTAAACTATCTGGTCTTCAACCCCACCAGAGACTTGAGAAGTAATAAAATTGATCACCTGAGTGTACTGGGAGTACAGGTTAGCAGCTTTCCAAGTAAGAAGATGACAGAGACAGCTTGCTACCTGAACAGTCACCCAAAACTATAACGTTGGAGCGTCATCTTCAGCCTTCTATCCCAATATATCTGACAGACATGTTTGTGAGGCAGGAACAATTGAGGACTTGCTTACCCTGTCTTAGTAGAGTTTGGCTGTCGACTCTGCCTGCATCCAAGCAGAGTTTGCCACATTTGACACCTTCTCCATAAGGAGCTTCTTTTATGCTCATCATCCTCCTTGAGGTAGACTGGGTGTTGCCAGGAGTTAACCTGTCTCATTGTCAGTGAATCTTTAGAATAATAAAAACATTTTAAAATGCCATATTCTGAGGTATTTGAAGACCTTATCTATTTTCCCTCATCTTTCTATATATTCATATCTATCTTTTGTACCTAAGATGTATATTCTTGTGTTAAAAATAGTCTAGTAATTTATATGACCATGATTTGATCAACAATGAACTTGTATGACTTATTTATCATAAACAGCCTGCAATACCACTTTCCAAGTATTGTAAGTAAATATTGTATTAGAATTGAGTTAGATGGGTATGGTACCTCATATTAAAGTAGAAATATATCTAATGTGTGTGAAGAATAATCTTACATTTGAATTCTATACCACTGTATCTAAAATTAGACTTATTTTGCATCTATATACAAAATTCTGTACCAGTGAATTAAGAATAACCTTGTGAGTGACAATTGAGGCATTAAGTGGAGGAGTAGATTCACTAATCTACTTTTTTTTTCCTATCTTCCCTATATATTTCTATATTCCCCCTTCTATCTATCCAACCCCTGTCTCCAAACCTAAGAATGAAAGATAAAGGAAAAGAGAGACATCCCTGAGTCTAATCTTATTTTCTCTCTAAATAAGACCAATAATAACTTGTAACCAACTCCCATTGAAAATAACCCTCTATAACCAAAGAAAGTAACCAAAAACCTACCTGACCTCTCTGGAAGGAAATGGGGCATCATTCTCTTAAGGTTCCTTCCAGCTGATTTGGCATCCTCGGGGCATGCTTGAGCTTTCCTACCTTCGCTCCCAGGTGCTGGGATACCAGGTATGGCGGGATGTCAGCACTGCTTTTGTCCTTAAGGAAACTGGCCTATGTGTCCAACCACAGAGAAATTCCAATTAAGTAATTAATCTAACTACTTATTTAATCAGAAAACCTTTTTTGGAGGGAGATTCCTGTTTGAAAGAAAATGCTATTTGAGTATTAACCAAGTTAACAGTTATTGTTTTCCAAAGCAGCTGTGTTTCTGGTGAGTACTGAACAAATGTCTGATTTTCTGTGTGACTTATGATTTATTTTTCAAGCACTGTAACTTGGGATGGATGGTTAGGATTGCTCTCTTGTAGGATGTCTGACAGGCACAACAGTGGTAGACCCAGGAGTTTGCAGGTATACCCCACACTCATGGTCAGAACCATTATCTGACAGTGCTTGACGTACACGTGCCACATCAGCCCAGTCACATTAGAGAGGTCATGTGGACAACCTGGAACTCTAGCATCAGCTCCCTGTGGCAGGTGACACACATCATATCCTTCCTTCAAAGCAGATTCACACCCCACCATCAAGCAGATGTTGGACAGCACTGGACTACCCCTAGAGGGGACCACAGGGAACTGCAATCCCAGAAACAAAAAAATCTCCTCTCACTCCCTATAGCTTCCTCTAGCTAAAGCTGCCTTGCTGGCTGGAGATGCAGTAACAAGAGGTGTTGGCTCAGGCTTCAGAGGGGCTAAGCGCAGCCTCAGAAGATGCGGGAGAAAGCACTGTGCCTGCTTCTGGATCTTGCCTCTGCTAAGCATGAAGTTCATGTCTTCTTGACCTTTATTTTCTTCTAATGAATTTAGATCATTGTATAAGATTAATTTCATAAACACTTCATTTGCCTGGCAACTCAGTCTCCTCACTGTGCAGAAATGCTGCTTTGAGAGGCTGCATTGCCAGCACTGGACCCTGAACATACTCCAGGCAGGGACTTGCCCTCCTTGTCCTTCTGTCACCTCACTCCCCCTCCTTTCGTAGATGTTATTCCCTGAAGCTGTGTCCAGTTCAAACTCCCACATGTCCAATCCCTGAGCCCCTGAGCCCCGCGTCCTCAGCCTCCTCTATCTACATCTCACTCTGTTGTCACTCTGAGTCTCCATCATGCACACCTCTGCTCCCAGGATCCACACCCTGCCAGATCCAGGCTCTCACCTTCCTAGTGGCAGCTGTGGAGTCAGCTCACTGAGCATCTAAGTAAGAAGGGATCCATTTGCAGCTCGCCAGTCCCCAGACTGGGAAAACGAGCCAGAGAGGCCACACAGCCAATGACACAGCACCATCAAGAGTTAGCCTTGGAAAGGAGGAATACAACCTGGTATGGCTGCATGTCCCTCTGGATGACAGACCCTGGGAGGACCATCTGCCACTCAGACAAGGGCGGGTTCCTGCCTTCTTATAACGATCCAGGCTGAGCAGGACTTGGGTTTTGTCTAGTTGAACCTTGATGATTGGCTGGGAGCAGACATTAAAGCATAGAATACTTTGTATGGATTTTGCTCCTCACCAGTAAGTAACAGAAACAAACAAGGCAGCCGGCAAGGTTGAGCGGGGCCAGGATGAAGGCAGTGGCAGGAGGCCACAGTAAGGCTGTCCCACTCTCATGAGTTCTGCAACTCGGACAGCCCCGTGGAACAGAAACACATGTTTCTGTTAGCTCTGAAGCACATGCCCTTCTCACTGTAGCACGGAACATCTGCGCCCTGGTTGGAATCCACTGCCTCCTCCTTGGTGAATGCTCCCCACACCAACTTTCATCAAGCTACAGTAAATAGCAAATAGCTAAAAGGCGTTTCCAGCACATATGAAAAGGGAAATAAGCAGGTAGAGAACACATCACCAACCGTTCTGCCCTGTTTTGCTTTCTTCTACCACACTCACTGCTCTGTGTTTTTCATGTTCAGTGTTTACAGTAGACTTGAGGGCACTTAGAAAACTCCAGAGCGGGGCTGGAGAGATGTGTCTATTGTTAAGAGCACTGTCTGTTCTTCCAGGGTCCAGAGTTCATTTCCCAGCAAGCAAGGTGGTTCACAACCATCTATATACACTGGGATCTGATGCCCTCTTCTGGCACACAGGTGTACATGCAGATGGAGCAGTCATAAACATTAAATAAACTAGATAAATAAAAAATATTTAAAAAAAAGAAAACCGCAGGAGGCTGGGGAGGAGCATGTGAGTGTGTGTCCTGCAGTGGTGCTTCTGAGGAGGATTCACTGATGAGGAACACACACATACATGTACACTGTCCCCTTTCATCTGGCATCTGGTCACACTCACAGAAGACAGACAAGCACCGTGATTCTCTTCTGCTTCCTGACTCAGTGGAGTGTGAACTGATCAACTGGACCTTGCCCTCCTCGCTCTGATGGACTGAGGCCTCTGAAACTGACAACCAAGATAGAGTTTTCCTTGCTTTGCTGCTGGCAAGTACCTGGTCCCAGCAAGGATGATGCCAACTAAAGATGAACTGCTCATTTGGAGAGACTGTTGAGCCTCTCAATCCATGAACAGAGAAATACAGTACCTCCTTACTATAATTTAGATACTCCTAAATTTATTTTGGAAATTTTGGAAATTTTACTGTCTTCATTTTAAGTATAAACCTATGTATATTAGATATCAATCTTGGTTAATTTCACTTTCAGCTCATTTATTTATAAAATCTAAGATGTCATTTTTATCTATAATTAACTTCTGATGTCGCAGTCCCTCATTATCTCTAATTAGAATATGTGAAGACTCGCTGTTTTAATACCTAATTAATCTGTGACTTGTGGGAGCAGTTTCCATTGCTGTTCATGTGTGAACACACAGATATCTTATCCATCATGTATTTCTTTTAATATCTTGTCACAGTCAGTCCACAGATACTCATGGCTCTGGCCCCTTCTGTGATGGACTGGCACACTCTGACTCTCTGTTTCACCAGGAAGCCTGATTCCACCCATGTCAGGATTGGAGTCTCTCAGCTGACTTCCTGCACAACCTGGCACCATCCCATCTGACCCTGAACATCCCTTACTGAAGTTAAACTCCCATGCTGTGAGGTGGACTCTCTGAAATATGGATACTACTTATAGGAACTGAGACTTATGTGATCTTTTCCCATGCACAATGTCATGGTAACTCATGGTCAGGGACCTTCATTCCTAGGAAGCTATGATGAGCAGATTTGTGACCACTAGAGGTCCTGCACAATCTCCCTGGCTTCGGGGGACACAAGCACTTTAGCTACCCAAGGTCACATATGCTGGACATCAGTGGGTGGTGTCATCCGTGCACTTCTCTTGAGGAGAGCCACAAAAGCATGAAGAGTGCATCTGGGTAGTTTCCAGTCATATCCACCAACAAAGGAGCAAACAGAAAGGACACCTTGACATTGCCACTCACACACTGTCCCCCAGCACGGAAGCAAGCATTCCTTCAAGGAAATCAGAATGGTTTAAACATGAAACACCTCTGAAACTCTGGCCACTCCTCCCTTCAAATTGTGCACTGAATATAGGCAGTGGTGAGTGTGTGCTTGGGCCTTGTGCTCATGGGGAACAGGGATCCGATGACATTCCAATTTGTCCTCATCAGACCTTGAAAAGTATTGCTACTGAGATTCAGGAGCCAGAATCTAAAGCTGAAACCCCTTTTAGGGACACCTGGTCAGCTGACCTCAAAGCACATGACCTTAGCCATCAGGACCTCAGGTGAAGGCAGTCACTATATTTTCTCTCAGGCATTCCCCCAGTCTCTGCTAAAACAGAGGCTTTCCCCTCCATTCTTCTAGGATGGTCTGTCTCCTTGTAACCTCTCACAGCACCAGTGTGATCTGTTTGGTACACTGCTATTCCTTCTACAAGCATGCTGAGTGGACACAGTAACCACAGTTAAGGAGATGAAAAACAAAAGCTAGGGGGCCAAGATGGCAGCCACGAAGACACATGCTGCCTGATCTACAGGGAAGAGACCACAGACGCTAACTGGATCCACAGACCGCAGGTGCTGTGGATAACTGGTCGAAAGAGATCCACACAGTATGGACCACAGGTTAGTCAGAACTCTGGTCATCCAGCACCCGAGGAAGAAGGACAGACTAGTACCCCAGTGCCCAGACTGTAAGTGACAAGCTCTGAGCAGTGGCCTTGCTTGGCAGGCAAACTCAAAATTTAGGACTGAATCTGCGGCAGGGGTGCCTCAATCCTCCTGGACTAGTGTTTTCTTAACCAAAATATTTTATTAACAACTTATTGACCAAGCCTACATCAATTATAACCCGATTAACCAAAACAGTAGGAAATGAGGATTAATTGACACAACAACAAAACCTTAAGGATATCAGTTCCGAGGAACAATTCTCCGGGTGGGAGCTGCAGGATTCCTTCCACTGGAACCTGGGGTAACTAGACCCCAAAGCCTCAGCAGGAGCCGGAGCTCTGAAGCCTTCCCTCCAGCGGTTTTCTCTAGGAGTGTCTTGAAGGGCAGCGATGAACAGTCAAATCTACCCCAAGTCTCCTATCAGCCCTGTCACCAGTTCTGGGCTCCGTTATATATCTCCTCCCAGAGTCTGTTCATGGAATCTTTCCAGATGGCAGCAATTAAGCTCCTGCATGAGGTGGTTGCTCTTCTAGTGAATTAACATCACCTGTTCTCTCAAGAGACCGTTCCGATCCCACACTTGGGATCCTAAAGAATAGGTTTCTCTCCTTCAGACTAGGGAAAGCTATAAGGGTGGATTAGGATCTCTGACTGCGCCCCCTGACCCACACAAGCAGAAAGGCTAGGCACCAGTAGGGCACCCAGTCTGCAGTGGGTATGGTCCCAGCTGCTGTGTGCGCCCCAAGAAGGAAAGGAGGTGGCCTTGCTTGGCAGGTGAACTCAGAATTTGGGGCTGAATCTGGGCGAGGGTGCCTATATTCTTCTGGACTAGGGAAGCTACAAGGGTGGTTTGGGGCCTCCGACCCACCCCCTGACCCATGCAAACCCACAGAAAGCCTAGGTGCCAGTCGGGCACCCAGTCTGCAGTGGGTACAGTCCCAACCACTGTGCTCCCTGAAAAGGAAACACGGCGACCTTGCTTGGTGGGCAAACTCAGTTGTGGGATTGAATCTATGACGGGGATGCCTCAAACCTCCTGGACTAGGGAAAGCTATGAGGGTGGATTGGGGCCTTAGAACAGCACCCCCTGACACACACAAGCCCACAGAAAGCCTAGGTGCCAGTCAGGCACCCAGTCAGAGGTGGGTACAGTCCCCAGCTGCTGCAAGCTTTGAGAATGAAACTCAATGAAGAGCAATCCAGGCCCCAGAGCCTGGTCTGGACCCTGCCTGCAAGTTGCAAGCTGCTGAAATCAGTGATACACAGCCACAGCAGAGTGATCTGAGACCAGAGACACTGCCAGGAATCAAGAACCGCAACAGCCTTCTGACCAGGGCTGGGCAGAAACCAAACAGCTAGCCCCAGAAGACTACCCTGGCACAACTGGTCACAACTGTCCCAGCCTAGCCACGTTCTACAGCCTACCTGGGATTCTCACACTCTTGTGAGTGGCTGGGCAGGTCAGAGGAGATAGAGCAAATATCTAGCCAACAAACAATCAAAAGGCAGTAGTTGCTTTCTCCTTGGCAGGCAGAACCTAGTCCCCACTACCTGGTTGGAGCAGGCAGAAAGTTAAACAGTTTCTAGAAGCCAACAGGGGTTCAGGCAGTCTAGAGTGACCTGAGCCTAGAACCCAAAGCCCCAGGGCCTGAGAGCAGGATAGTCAAAGATCAGGCAAACATAGGAAAACTGGTTCTACATACTCTACCTTAAACTGATACTGGAGCTGCAGAGTACCAGCACCTACCTTGGCTGATCCAGTGGGGAACCCAGGGTGTGAAGTAAAGCCTTCAGGAGCCAAAACTAAGGTGCCTGCCTCTGTCAGGGAATAGTTACCTGACCACCATGGGCAAAGGATCTCGACCTAAAATTACCAACAAACTGCTCTCAATGACCAGTGAAGGACTCCAGAAGATGCCTCCCAACATCAGACCTATCAAGATGACTAAAGGCCAGTGTAGAAACATGAACAACAAAACCCAAAACAATATGGCATCTCCAGATCTCAATTATCGTAAAGAAAACAACCTGGAGAACTCAAGTTCAATTGAAATACAAGAAAAAGACCTCAAATCCCTAGTAATGAATATGCTAATGGAGGAAACAAATAAAATCCATAAACAAATGCAGGAAGAGGCAGCCAAACAGGTAGAATACATAAAAGAGGCCTATAGTCAGTCACTGGAAGGAATCTAGGAAAATTCAACCAATCATGTGAAGGAAATCAATAAAACAGTTCAAGATCTGAAGATGAAAATGGAAACAATGGTAAAGACCTGGACAGAAGAAAATCGGGAAAGAGAATTCTTGGAGAGGAAAGCACACAACACAGAGGCAAGTTTCTCTAACAGAATCCAAGAGATGGAGGACCAAATCTCGAGTCTAGAAGATAACAATTGTAAGTCTTGAAGCAACCATCAAAGAAGATGCTAAATCTGAAAAATTCCTGACACATAACATCCAAGAAATCAAGGACACCATGAAAAGACAAAACCTGAGAATAATAGGCATTGAGGAAAGAGAAGACACCAGACTCCTAAGCCCAGAAAATATTTTCAACAAAATCACAGAAGAAAAATTCCAAATTTAAAGATGTCTATAAACATACAAGAGGCCTACCGAACACCAAATAGATCAGAAAAGAAAAACCTCCCATCACATAATAATCAAAATACAAAATATACGGAACAAAGAAAAAAATTAAAAGCAGTGAGAGAAAAGGGCCAAGTGACATTTAATGGCAAACCTATCAGAATCACATCTGACTTCTCAGGAGAGACCATAAAAGCCAGAAGGGCCTGGAAAGAGATCCTGCAAACCCTAAGAGACCACAGATGCCAGGCTAGACTAATATACCCAGCAAAACTTTCAATAACTATTGATGGAGAAAACAAGATATTCTACGACATAACCAAATTCAAACAATACATATCCACAAATCTGGCTTTACAGGAAGTAATAGAAGGAAAATTCCACCCCAAAGGGACAAGCTACAGCAAAAACTACACAGGAAATAGATAACTACACCATTGCAAAAACACAACCACACAAACTCCCTACTGTAACTAACATCAAAATTAAGGATCTTAACAATCACTGGTCATTAATATCGCTCAACATCAATGGACTAAATTCTCCAATAAAAAGACACAGATTAACTGAATAGATGTATAAGTAAGATCCAACATTATTCTGCATTCAAGAAACACATCTCAGCCACAAGGATAGACATTACCTCAGGGTAAAGGCTGGAAAAAAATCTTCCAAGCAAATGGTCACAAGAAGCAAGCGGTGTAGCCATTCTAATATCCAATAAAATAGACTTTCAACCAAAATTAATCAAAAGGGATGAGAAAGGACACTTCATACTCATCAAAGGTAAAGTCAACCAAGATGACATCACAATTCTGAACATCTATGCTCCCAATACAAGTGCACCACATTTGTGAAAGAACTATTAACAATGCTTAAACCATACAATGATCCCCACACATTAATAGTGGGAGACTTCAACACCCCACTTTCACTGAAGGATAGGTCATTGAAACAGGAATTAAGCTGAGAAATAATGACATTAACCAATGTCATGAATCGAATGGATCTAACAGATATCTACAGAACTTTTCCCCCAAACACAAAGGAATATACCTTCTTCTCAGCATCCCATGGAACCTTCTCCATAATTCATCACATAGTAGGTCACAAAGCAAGCCTCAACAGATACAAGATTGAAATAATACCTTGTATCCTGTCAGATCACCATGGCTTAAGGCTGGACTTCAACCACAACAGAAATAACAAGCCTACACACACATGGAAACTAAATTACTCTCTACTTAATGACACATGGGTCAAGGAAGAGATAAAAAAAAATACATAAAGGACTTCCTGAAATTCAGTAAAAATGAAGAAAGAACATACATTTGTAGGACACACTGAAAGTGGTGCTAAGAGGAAAATTCATAGCACTAAGTGCCTTTATAAAGAAAATGGAAAAAATAAATTAAAAAAAGAAAAAAGAAAAAGATTTCCCACATAAGCAACTTAACGACACATCTGAAAACTCTGGGGAAAAAAAGAAGCAGAAACACCCAAGAGGAGTAGACGTCTAGAAATAATCAAACTCAGGGCTGAAATCAATAAATTAGAAACAAAGAAAACAATTCAAAGAATCAACAAAACCAGGAGCTAGTTCTTTGAGAAAATCAACAAGTTAGACAAACCGTTAGTCAAACTAACTAAAAGGCGGAGTGACACTATCCAAATCAACAAAATCAGAAAGGAAAAGGGAGACATAACCACAGATACTGAAGAAATAGAAAGAATTATAAGATCCCACTTTAAAGGCATATATGCTACAAAATTTGAAAATCTAAGGGAAATGGACAATTTTCTTGATCGATTCCACTTGCCAAAATTGAATCAAGATCAGATAAACAAATTAAATAGTCCTATTTGTCCTATAGAAATAGAAGCAATCATTGATAGTCTCCCAACCAAAAAAAGCCCAAGGCCAGATGGTTTCAGCACAGAATTCTACCAGACCTTTAAAGAAGAGCTAATACAAATACTCTTCAAGCTACTCTAAAAGATATAAGCAGATGGAACATTACCAAATTCATTCTATGAGGCCACAGTCACATTGAAACCTAAACCCCACAAAGACTCAACAAAAAAAGAGAATTTCAGACCAATTTCTGTTATGAAAATTGATGCCAAAATGCTCAATAAAGTACTCACAAAACAAATACAAGAACATATCAGAGATATCATTCACCATGACCAGGTAGGCTTCATTCCAGACATGCAGGGATGGTTTAATATATGGAAACCTATCAATGTAATCCACCATATAAACAAACTGAAAGAAAAAAACCACATGATCATTTCCTTAGATGCAGAAAAAGCATTTGACAAAATCCAACACCCATTTGTGCTTAAAGTTCTGGAGAGATCGGGAATACAAGGCACATACCTAAACATAATAAAGGCTATATACAGCAAGCCAATAGCCAACACCAAATTAAATGGAGAGATACTCAAGGAAATTCTTCTAAAGTCGGGGACCAGACAAGGCTGCCCACTTTCTCCATACCTCTTCAATATAGTTCTTGAAGTTCTAGCCAGAGCAATAAGACATCAAAAAGAGATCAAGGGGATTCCAAATGAGAAAGGAAGAAGTCAAATTATCCCTATTTGCAGAAGATATGATAGTGTATATCAGTGACCCCCAAAATTCCACCAGAGAACTCCTATAGCTGATAAACACCTTCAGCAAATTGGCTGGATAAAAAATTAACTCAAAAAAGTCAGTAGCTTTCCTATATACAAATGACAGACATGCAGAGGAAGAAATTAGGAAAACTATACCCTTCACAATAGCCACAAGCAATATAAAATATCTAGGAGTAACTCTAACCAAGCAAGTGAAGGACTTGTTTGAAAAAAAACTTTAAATCTCTGAAGAGATTGAAGATGACATCAGAAGATGGAGGGATCTCTCTTGTTTGTGGATCAGGAGAATTAACATAGTAAAAATGGCCATATTACCAAAAGCAATTTACAGATTAAATGCAATACTTATCAAAATACCTACAAAATATTTTGAAGACATTGAAAGATCAATTCTCAACTTCATATGGAGAAACAAAAACCCAAAATAGCAAAAACAATCCTATACAATAAAAGATCCTCCAGAGGAATCTCCATACCCTATCTCAAGCTGTACTCTAGAGCAACAGTAATTAAAACAGCATGGTACTGGCACAGCAATAGGCAGGTGGATCAATGGAATCGAATTGAAGACCCAGAAATGAATCCACCCACTTATGGTCACTTGATTTTTGACAAAGAAGCCAAATCCATTCAATGGAAAAAGGATAGCTTATTCAACAAATGGTGCCGGTTTAACTGGATGTCTACATGTAGAAAAATGCAAGTGTACCCATATTTGTCAGTATGCACAAAACTCAAGTCCAAGTGGATTAAAGACTTGAACATAAAACCAGAGACACTAAATCGGTTAGAAGAAAAAGTGGGGAAGAGCCTGGAACACATTGGCACAGGAGACAATTTCCTGAACAGAACACCAACAGCCCAGGCCTTAAGGTTAACAATTAATAAATGGGACCTCATGAGGCTGAGAAGCTTCTGTAAGGCAGGAGACATTGTCAACAGAACAAAGTGACAGCCTACTGACTGGAAAACATTCACCAACCCTACATCTGACAAAGGTCTAATATCCAAAATATATAAAGAACCCAAGAAATTAAACACCATCAAACCAAATAACCAATTGAGAAATGGGGCTCAGAACTAAACAGAAAATTCTCAACAGAAGAATATTGAATGGCTGAGAAACACTTAAATGCTCAACATCTTTAGTCATCAAAGAAATGCAAATCAAAACAACACTGAGATTCCATCTTCCATCCATGAGAATGGCTAAGATCAAAAATTTAAGTGACATCACATGCTGGTAAAGATGTGGAGAAAGAGGAACACTCCTTCATTGCTGGTGGGAATGCAAACTTGTATAACCATTTTGGCACTATCTGGCACTATCTCAGAAAACTGGGAATAGAGCTTCCTCAAGACCCAGCTATTCCACTCCTTGGAATATACCAGAAGATGCATCAGCACACAACAAGGACATATGCTCAACCATGTTCATAGTGGCCTTATTCATAATAGCCAGAACATGGAAACAGCCTAAGTGTCCCTCAGTAAAAGAATTATTAAAGAAACTGTGGTACATTTACACTATGGAACACTACTTAGCTATTAAAAACAAGGAATTCCCAAAATTTGTGGATAAATGGATTGAACTAGAAATGATCATAATGAGTTAATTCACCCAGAAGCAGAAAGACTCAAATGGTATATACTCACTTATATCTGGACACTAGCCCAAGGGGCAAGTCCCATGAAAGTCTTTACCTACCAGGAACATGGGATAGATGTGAGGACATTCTATTGGGACTCTAGGTGAGAGAAGTATGGGAGAATGGGGAAATAAAAGGATCCAGAGGGTCCTAGAAACCTACAAGAAGAACATTATTACAGGCAGATCTGGGCCCAGGGGTTCTGTTCACACTATGGCACCAACCAAGGACAATATGTGCAGTAAACACAATACGTGCAGTAAACATCGAACCCCTACCCAGATCTAGCCAATGGACAGGACATTCTCCACAGTTGAGTGAAGAGTGGGGACTGACTTTCACAGGAACTTTGGCACCCCATATTTGACCCCGTCCCCTTGATGAGGAGGCCCGGTGGCACTCAGAGGAAGGATAGCAGGCTACCAGGAAGAGACTTGATATCTTATGATCATATACAGGGGAGGAAGTCCCCCTCAGTCACAGTCATAGGGGAGGGGAATAGGGTGAAAGTGAGAGGAAGGGAGGAATGGAAGGATACAAGGGATGGGATAACAGTTGAAATGTAATATGAATGAATTAATAAAAAACATTTTACAAAAGAAAAACAAAAGCTACCAATTTATTAAAACCAATACTAAAAAATAAACAAACATTGAAAAGGGCTTTAAGAATAAAAATGGCTATTTGTCAAGGGAAGGAAGGGAGAAAGAGTGTGGCAGGGCCATTCTCTAAAGAGGTGGCCCCAATGCAGCAAGGGTGAGATGTGTGCAAGGCACACTGTATCTGCTGATGTGGTGAGACACAGGTGCCACAGCTGCTGTCAGGTGTGCTGGCTGGACTCTGCTGCCACATCTGGCTGCAAGAGCAGAGGTGTCACAGAACCTTCTGGTGGATTTTCTTGTTCTCCTACTCTGGTGCTCAAGCTGGTTCTATCCCCAGAGTGTTTGGTTTCACTGCCAGTTAACACACTTCAAGCTCTGGGTCTTCAGAGGCGTGGCTCCACTGATCTAAGGATGGAGACAGTTGTGCTGCTGAAACAGGCATCTCAAGAAGCAGAAGTGGCATTGGGGCTGCAGGAGGAGTCAATATCCCAGGTTCCTTGCAGTCTTTCCAATGACTGGAGAGACCCATGTCTGCAATGACTCCAGACCCTGTCCTACAAGAGGACATGGACCCACCCAGGGTCCAGTGACAGCTCCTGCAAACAGGAGACTCACAAGCCTCTGCCCAGCACACCAGCTACTGCACCGTCCTCACACACAGGGGCTCAAGCACCTACCTGCGTCTTCCTCATCCTCTCTCTGTGACTCACTGGCCTCTTCTTTCTGCAACTTGGTTAGAAGCATGTGGACACGAACGAGGAGATCTGAGTAAGGCATGTTCACAATCAGGTAGGTCTTCAGCTTCCTCAGAATGGACAGGTCTGAGGTCTGACAGAACTCCTCAGGGTTCTTATCTATCCATGTGTCCAGGAAGGTGCAGAGGGTGCTGGGGAAAGGAGATGGACATCACAGTCACTGGCCAGGCCTTTCCTTTTCCAACTTTCTCTGGGCTCCCTGCAGGGAGGATGCGAGGAAGAAGCTGTCCAGCCCTTGTGCCTATGAGTACTGAGGGTGAGCATGGCTGTGAGGTCCGTGTGAACAAGGAGCTCCACACACCCATTTCCCGGCCTCTGATGGAGACCAGCTGACCAGCTGGGATGAGGGTAGAGTCTCACAGGGGCACTTGAGGCCCCAGGATTACCCCATATCACCGCTTGCAAGAACCCTGCTCATACATTTCTTTTCACTCTGCAGTCAATGCTTAGACAGTAGTATGGTTCTAGAAACCAGAAAAGAATGAGACCACAGCATTGGCCAAGCTTTACCCTTTGAACCCAAATGACCCCACACTGGAGACCCAAGACTGTCCTGCTGGCTGAAAAGCCACTTACTTCTTTACTTGTTCATCCTCTTCACAGTCAGGGTGGAAGTGTGCACACCTAGAGGACACCAAAAAGGATGTCTCCTGTAAAATCCTACATACCCCATCTAAAAGATATCTAGGGGGCAGGCATATTCCTAGAGGGGAACTGAAATTGACCTTGTATTTCTGTATGCTCTCAGAATTATTAGTTCACCTGCATACAGTAGGTGTTTCAAATATGCTCACACAATAAGTGAACATAGACATCTCAGTGGGCACAGGGTCCATCGGATGGCCTTCCATGTGTCTCTGCCCTGGGCCCATCTTATTGGATGTTCCAACAGTTCAGTTGTTATAAAACATCCTTTATAAATAGGAAGATTTTACCCAAGGCTTCAAAAATTCTAAGACAAGGATAGAAAGCTTTTCAAGGGTGGAGGGGACAGCCACATTCATTAGGGTCTCAGCTTTGGATCACCCACTCCCTTGGGCCAAGCCTGAGAGACACGTTTCCTGACTTCATGCTGCTGGGTCCTGACAGTACTCTAGGCTGTCAGTAGACAGAGTCCTTCCCAGAACCAACAAGAAGAGCTGAGACCTCTGGGCTTGGAGGTGGACACTCACCGCTTGAACAGCAGGTCCAGCACCTGTTCGGTGGTGGCAAACCTTCTGTATATGCACAGGAAGGCAGGGACAAAGAAGGGGTCCCCAGCCTGCAGGGAAGGCACCAGATAGTTCACCAGCTTTTCCAAGGTGTCTGCATTGATGGGGGACTGTCCACAGCGCTCTTTCTGGTCCCTTGGGGCAGGACCCTGCGCACCCTGAGGAGAGATCAAGGACTAAGCTTGAAACAGGCTCAGGTCTGCAACATTCTCATGCGTTGTTATTATTATTATTATTATTATTATTATTATTATTATTATTATTATTATTATTACTATTATTATTACAAGTTTCCTTGAATCATTACACTGCCAAACAGACAGAGAAAACCAGTGGAAACAGATTTCAGACAGGTTACCTTGTCAGTGTAGCCCTGGTCCTCACTGTCCTGGGTCAGATCTGTTTTTGTCCGGGAAAATGGCCAGAGATGTTGGAGGCAAGTGTGAAGCCTGCATCTCCAGGCACCACCACGGCCTTCACGCTTGTCTTTTCTGAGGCCTGAGCCTTGAGTACTCCTAAGACAACAAAAAAACATCGTGATCTCTCTAAGATCTCAGACAAGTGAGCCTGCGGGGCTGGCTCTAGGCAGTTGATGCCTGGTTGCCAAGGCTCTGCATTGTTGGGTCATCCTCAAGAAAGTGAGGTCACTTCCCTGGGTCCCTTTACTATCACACCTTCACACAGAGCTTTCCCTAAATGTTCCTAGGTCCCTTCCCTCTTCCCAGATGCACAACTGGGCACAGTTATACTAGTATTTACCATTCCACTGTTCCCAGGGATGCCTGGATATGCACAGCACCCCAGCTTTGCCATCAGAATCCTTACTACTGCACTGGCTTTGTAACCCTAATAATCCCAAGTTCAACTCTGCTTTCCCTAGCCCACCTTAAACCCCAGATGTGTTGGTTTGTGTCTTTGGCACCTTGTGTGTGTTCTGCTTGGGATGCGAGCACATGCACACCCGTGCCAGCCACCGGCCTCACAATGTCGGTGTCCTGCATAGGAACTGTTATTCCCTTGGACCAGTTCCCAAGCCATGATCATCCTAGGGCTCAAGGCCAGAGAGGGTTGCAGCTCTCTGTAAACAGATGGCTCAGCCACATCCCCAGCTGACAAAATGGATGCAGGTCCCCAACGCCGTTTCAGAACTGATTCATCCTCCATTTTTTAGCTTCAAATTCCTGTCCGAGTTCTTGTCCTGACTTTCTTCAGACATGGACTGCGGCCTGGAACCCGCAGCAAGCCTTCTTCCCTAAGATGCTTTTGGTCACAGTGCTTGGCACAGCATCAGAATGAAACTCGCACACCACATTTTCTTTGTCACGATCCTACGCTATTTCGCAGCCAACCTTTTCTCCACTTCATCTTCCTCACTCTGCTTTACTCGCTGTTTTCTTCTGTGGACCCAGTGGTCCCCACTGCACACTCCTTCATCCCCTGGACAGGCCATTCATTCACACAGAGGATCTGGACCAGTGTTTAACAAGCCAGTGATCTGGGGGTCAGCACCATGTGCATGTTTCGGGACTTCACTTGGAACTAAGGAGTGGACAGGTGGGAGAGCGTCTTAAAATCTTGTCTCCTTTGTCGATGTGAAGTGCGGTTGTGCGGTTCTGTCACCCAGACTCCTTCCGGTCTGTGTACCTAGGGTTCTATGGAGTCTACTCCTTTATTCTGGCCGCTTTCCAGCAAAAGCAGTGCAGGGAAAGAAAGACACTGCAAAGAGATCCAGAGAGGAGGCCTGGAGCCTGCCGCAGCCCCTCACCACTGCCCAACCTTCCCTATGGCTGCTATGACTCACTACTGCCCTCATGTGGAGGAAAAGAATAAGAGAATGAGAATATTAAAAATAGTCACCTGCAACGCAGTGCAATTCTTTTATGTGTAAGAATGTCTGAAATCTAGATTTCACTGGCATAAGAGCTAGGCATGAAAAAAATGACAGACTAGGTAATGAATGTCAGTTCTCTCTGTACATCCCATAATAACCTTTCCCAGTGCTTGAGTCTGAAGTGAGTCAGAGGCAGCTCTTCAGGGACTGCTGCCTCACTCTCCATCCTTGAGGGTGGATCTCTGCCACTTTGAGGCCAAGGCTCTGCATTGTTGCATCATCCTCAAGAAAGTGAGAAAACAATGAATGAAAGAAATAAAAAAATTAACTTAGCTCCATAGAAGCCTTTGTTCTTACAACCTGCTTAAATTAATGAGGTGACTTTATGAAAGTACCTACAGTTCATATTAGTTGACTCTTGTAGCAGGTGAAGTGTACCTCAGTATACCTCACAGGAATTTTAAGTACAATTAGAGCAAACTGATGTGTTTTTACCTAATCTCTGTGTGTTTGTGTGCCTCCATAGGTACCAGTGTGCCTAAGTGCTTGCGTGAGTGCTTGCATGAATACCTGTGTGTGTGCACGTGCTTGTGTGTCTGTATGTGTGCACACATAATTGGGTGTGTTAGTACATTTATAGTGAGAACACAATCCTGAGTCTGCTGGCAAGAGAAGTGAGACAGTAGACACATTTGATGAATCAGCATCAGTTGTGTAGACGTTACACATGCATACATGCAGATGTGCAGGGAGGAAACTGTGAGTAGTGATTGTGTAGAAAGTTCACAATGATTTTACATCTGTACTAGAGGTGATACAAAAAGTATAAACTGAAATGACACAGCAAACCCCATGCATGGGTACAATTGCTATGTGCCAATTAAACATAAAAACAGACTTCAAATGAATATTAAAACCTTTTTCAAAATATCTAATAAAATATCTAAAATGTACAAAGCACTCTTGGTACAAATGAGACAGCCTGAAGATATGAAGAGTTTTGGTTCAAGAGCTGAAAGATTTGTTTAAAAGACATCAATTCTCCCCATAATTGTTCCTAGTAGGACACATAGCTTTTTTCCCCCACAACGATTCTAGAATTCCAAAAGAAATCTGCCAGTTGAGCTCAGTGGCAGAGTACTTGATTGACAGGGGTCGGGACTAGGAAATGATCCTCAGAAAGTTTAAATAAACCCATATGTAACTAAACATGCTCAAGAGCTGTTAATGTAGGGTTGCACAGATGGCTTAGCAATTAAGAGCACTGGCTGCTCTTCCAGAGGACCTGGGTTCAATTCCCAGCATATGCACATGGCAAATTATAAGTGCCTGTAACTCCAGTTCCATTGGATCTGGAACCCTCAAGAAGACATACATGTAGACAAAACACTAATGCACATTAAAAATAAAGTAAGTTCTTTTAAAAGTGTATTGGCAAAATGGCACTGAAAAGATAACAAGAGAAAGGAGTGATTTCAAACACATATCTATGATCATAAAATAATGTGATACTAGTTAAAAGGAATCAAATATATCAAAGGAATGCAGTAGAAACTACAAGAACTGTTTACACCTCAGTGAGCATCTCCTTTTGGAAAAGACAGTGACTGTAGAGCGGACATGCACCTCCTCATCAGCGTGTGAGCAAGCCCATATTCATATTCAGAAACTGACTGGGGATCGGTACCTCACAACGCACCCAAAGTGACCTCAAAAATAGATCCTAGGTCCAAATGGAAAATCTTGACCATAAAACTTCTAGAACAGCTGGATGTGGTGGGGCATTGTTTTAACCCAAGGCTTTGAGAGGCAAAAGCAGGCAGGCAGATCTCTCTGAGGGCGAGCCTGTCCAGCCATGGCTCCAAAGAAATACATTGTCTCAAAAACAAACAAATGGCCAAACAAAAATCTCCAAGAAGTCACAGACGTTATCTTTGTGGCCTGGTAATAGACATACTTCTCAGTCTGACAGGAAACATTAAACCTCGTGAGAGAGGAGACACTGACATGTCCATTGGGATAATAACAGTAGCATGAATGTTATAGGAGTCTCTGTGAGTTCATATGAGCTCTGCTCAGTTGATTTGTTGGACCTTGCTCTTCCGGTGTGCTCCATCCCCTCTGGCTCCCACACTCTTTCCGCCTCCTCTTCTTCAGGGTTCTCTGAGCCTGGATGGGAACCTACCAGAATTATATACACAGCATGATGGAAACATCTGATTTATACAGCTTGATGGAGACATCTGATTTAGAGCTGTGTGCTCCAAGGTCTTCTCACTGAGTAATATCTGCCTGTGGGTCCCTCTGCTGGTTCGCATCTGCTGCAGAAGGAAGTCTCTCTGCTGATGGCTGGAAAGGCAGTGATCTAGGAATGAATGTAGCAGAATATCACTAGTGGTCACTTTATAGTTACCTTTTTTTTTTTTTTTTTTTTTTTTGGACCAGCAGTATTTGATGTTCCCCTAGGTCTCTGGGATGTCTAGTCTCTGGTTCTTGGTTACCCAAACAGTGTCATATGATTCCTGTCTAGTGGAGTGGGACTGAAGTCAAAATAGACATTGGTTGGTTATTCCCACGGCATTGCGCCACCATTGCACTAGCATAGTTTTTCAGGCAGAACAGAGCATAGGTCAAAGGTTTCGTGGCTGGGAAAACACCATAATTTTTAAATAACAAATAAGCTGAAGAGACGTTTCAGCAAAGATACAAAGCATGGAAAATAATCAGCAGGAAAGACACCGTCTCTATCCTGCAATAGTGAAATCTGCCTAAGCCTCAATTTACAGGCAACGCACACATACTAGAGTAAGGAAAAAAATCAAAGCTGATAACAGCAACTGTTTGTGACAGCAAGAAGAAATCACACCTCTCATATATGTTAGTGGGCATAAAGTGGACAATGCATGGAAAATCACTTAAGTCATTTACTAACAAGGAAATCTAAGGAAACGTGGGGGCCTTAGGGAGCGATGAATACTTGAGCCTTCATTTTTTAGGGAAAAAAATAGGTTCTTTCATCTTATGTGACATGAATTTTCTCTGAATGTGTGTTGTAACTTGCACTCACCTAGTGCCTGTGCACGCCAAAAGAAGCTGATGGTGTTGTGAGGTATCCACCAGAGAAGACTTCTACATGGCTTTAAGCCAATAGTCACCAATAGCTGCTGGCTTCTACACCAGATGTTTGGCATTCCAGTGTAGCCTTGAGCCTTTCTTGGGGTGATCTTTTAAGCACAGAATCCATGTTCTGTGTTACATACTCCAATTAATAAGAAAAATTAGCCAAAAGCAGACTTACAAGAGCCAAAAGGCAAGGTTAATACATTTAAACACTTTCTCAAATTTATTGACATTAATAGATTAGTTCCTTGGCTTTGTTTTGGTAGCTGGTGCTATCTACGCACTAGTTTTATGGCCTGAATTATATTTCCATCATGCAGTGAGTTGTGCCAAGGTCTGGTGGTCTACTAACATCTGGGGCACTGTTACAATGGTTCTCCTCTCCCCAAGTCACCCATCTTAAAGAAATCTCAAGCCAACTCTTAAACACCTCACTTTAAGCCACCTTGCCCACCTGAACTTCTTACCTGTGCTCACATGGCAATTTCCTCTGCTCATGGATCCCTGGATATTGAAATCAAGAAAAAACAAGAAATCAAGAAAAAAGAAAAAAAAAAAAAACCCAACCTCTCTCCTTACGGATGAGCTGGCTGTTTTGTTAGAGTTCGTTTATCAACCTGAGGGGCAGTAGATGTATGGGGCCTTCTCACTGGGACCTGCAAATGTTTTAGGACAAGAGGAGCCACACAAACCACTCAGACATCAACCTCAGTCAGATATGGGTGGCTTATTTAACGTAGCACCCCAGACTCTCCATGGTCAGGGATACAGCAGACTCAGTAGCCAAACAATGGTGCCAGTCTCTTTCAAAAGCAAGCTTTTTATAAGAAAAACTAGACGTAAGGGCACACACCTTTAATCCCAGCACTCAGGAGGCAGAGCCAGAGGCAGGTGGATCTCTGCGAGTTCAAGGTCACCCTGGTCTACAAAGCTAGTCTAGGACAGCCAAGGCTACACAGAGAAACCCTGTCTCAAAAACCAGAAGGAAAAGGAGAAGACAAGAAGAAGAAGAAGAAGAAGAAGAAGAAGAAGAAGAAGAAGAAGAAGAAGAAGAAGAAAAAGAGGAGGAGGAGGAAAAAAGGAGAAGGAGAAAGATTTTTAAAAGAAAAACCGTAGCCGGGGAACCAGGTATAGGAAGCCAGGGAGAGCATCAATACACCATTTTGGCCAGATAAACAAAGCATTTCTAACTGACTTTATTTTGATTGGTCCTGCAGTGGGAACTTTCCAGTTGCCCATTGTTCCAGGAGAAAGGAACATAACAGGGTATTGTGGTTTTGTTTAAGCAAAACGTATCATTAATTCAAGCAGAACATTCAGTAAGTATTGAGTTGTAAGTAAAAGGCTATTCAAGTTCTCTCTCCGGCAGGTAGAACTTAATTATACCTTATGATCAAAATGGAGACTTAAAAACAAAATGGCTATGGTTATGCTAGGGTATGCTAGGCAGTAAGGTCTAGACATGTCTTGGCGTTTCAATATTAGTGTGCCTCAACACTCTGTGGGTCTTCTTGGGGTGTCCTTGACCCCTTTGGCTGCATCACTACTTGCCCCCACTCCTCCACAAAGCTCCCCAAGCTCAGCCTATTGTTTGGTTGTGGGTCTCTGCATCTGTTTCCATCAGCTGCTGGACGAAGCCTCTCAGCAGACAGTTATGCTAGGCTTCTGTTAGTAAGCATAGCAGAGTATTATTACTAGTGTCAGGGGTTGACTCTCTCTCATGAGCCAGTCTGATTTTTCATTCCATCAATCTCTGCTCCATCTTTTTTTTTTTAAGACATGATTTTTTAAAAATATTTATTTATTTATTACAGATGTATAGTGTTCTGCCTGCATGTAACACCTGCAGGCCAGAAGAGGGCACCAGATCTCATTATACATGCTTGTGAGCCACCATGGGGTTGCTGGGAATTGAACTCAGGACCCTCGGAAGAGTAGCAGAGCTCTTAAACTCTGAGCCATCTCTCCAACCTTCTGCTCCATCTTTATCCTTACACTTCTTATGGGCAAGACAAATTTTGCATCAAAGGTTTTATGGTTGGGTTGGTGTCACCCTCTCTCCACTGGAAGTCCCACCTGGTTACAAAAAGTGTCCACTCCAGGCTTCATATCCCCCATTGTTAGGGACTTCAGTTAGTCACCCCCATAGGCCCCTGAAGGCCTCTCCTGTCCCAGAAATGCTCTCAGAAAGGTTTTCATTCTCTCCTGGACCTCCCTGAAAGCATCTTCAACAAATGGTGCTGATCTAACTGGATGTCTGCACGTAGAAAAATGCAAATAGACCCATATTTATCACCCTGCAAAAAACTCAAGAACAAATGGATCAAAGACCTCAACATAAAACCAGACACATTAAATCTATTAGGAAAGAAAGTGGGGAAGACCCTTGAATTCATTGGCACAAGAGACAACTTCCTGAACAGAACCCCAACAGCACAGGCACTAAGATCAATAATTGATAAATGAGACCTATTGAAACTACAATTCTACTGCAATGAAAGTATGCTAGACTTTAAACTTATAATGTAGTCCCACATATAATCACCAAGTTAGTTAATTTAAATAAATGCAAATAAAGATACTCTGCTATAAATTTTTAAATATTTCTATTTTAAGTCACACGGGTGTACATATATATGTATATATATATGTGTGTATATACATGTATATAAATATGTATATATTTTATATATACATATACACACAAATATACATTTGTATATTAGAATTATATACCCCAAATCATTAGCAAAACCACATATTTTCATCTTCCCCAGCTTTTAAATTGTTTCATCAGTGAGCCCCAGTATGTCCCCACCTGCACTCCAGGGCTGAGGTTACTCCCAGATCCCATTGTGTCTGGTTAATCTATGTGAGTCCAACTTATACCTCCATTCCTGCACATCATGTTGTTACCTTCTGAGCCAGCTCCACAAAGCATGGGTTTTCACTTTTTAAATTTTCATCCAAAATAATAGTTGTTCTTATAGGACTTTCGTGCATATATGTCGTTTTGCTTCTTATCAATCCCCTGTCTCACGCTCCCCCACACCTGCCCCATTCTCTCCAGTTTCTGGTCCTCTAGCTCCCCCTCCTGCTTTCATGCCACATGTACTCATTTCTCTCTCCATCATCTTCTATCCTAATACTCTTCCTCCTCGCTATGGTCCCCTATCGGCTCTCAGTGCCTGTGTGCCCACCCCAGCACACACTGAAATATATAACCTGAACTCGAGAGACAGTGTGGGTTTTCTGAGTCTGGTTTACTCTGCTTAACAGACCCTCTGGTTGCAACCATCTTCCTGTCAACACAATTTTATTTTTCCTTAAAGCCAAATAAAATTACAATTATACAGACACATCTCTCTTTCTTTACCCATTTAGCCATTAGTTGCTGGGCATCAAGCTGGTTCTATTTCATGGCTATAGTGACTAGTGCAGCAATAAACATGAGCCAAGTACCTCTGTGGTGTGTTGTCTTGGGCCCTTTAGGTGGTGGTTCTGCTATTGGTTTTGTGAAGAGCCTCCATGTTGATTTCTGTAGTGGATGTGCCAATTTGTATTCACACCAGCAATGTGCAAGGGTTGCTGTTCCTCATGAGCTTGAAAGCATTTGTGAGAGGTCAACTTGTGGGAATTGGTTCCCTTTTGCCACTGTGTGGGTCCCAGGAATTGAAATCAGGTCATAAGACTTGGCAGCTGGTTTCTTGCTCTACCTCTCAACCTGGAGTTAACTTTATTAAATCCTGTGTACAGATAGCTCTTGGAATAAAGGTGTTCTAGGGCTCAACTACAAGAAACAAGGATTTACAGTTCAATCTCAGGGGGCACAATGGGATCAATGACAGATTTTTACAGTTCACAATCTCAGGGATAACAATGGGGTCAGAGACAGGTTTTACAATCCACAGTCTCTTGGATCACATGGAAATCAAATATCCTGCAGCACGCAATTCTACTTGCATCCCTGGTGACCGGCTAGCAGCAGGAATAAGCAGATGGCTACACGCCAGGATAAGAACACAACCAACAACAACCAGAGGAATATAGCTCCATCAGAGCCTAGCTATCCTGCTACAACAAGCCCTGAATATGCTAACACAGCCAAAGCACAAGAAAATGTCATTAAATCTAAACTTATAAAGATGAAAAATGAATAAAACCATTAAAGAAATACAGGAAAATCCAATCAAACATATGAAGGAAATGAATAAAACTTCTCAAGGCACGAAAATGGAAATAGAAGCAATAAAGAAAACACAAACTGAAAGAATCTTGAGATGGAAAACCTGGGGAAGAGAACAGGAACTAGAGACATAAGCATCACCAACAGAATACAAGAGATGGAGGAGACAATCTCCAGTGTTGAGGACATGAGTGAAGAGACAGACCTTTCAAAGAAAACGTTAAATCTAAAAAGTTCCTGGCACAAAACATCCAGGAAATCTGGGACCGTATGTCTTGATTTCATGTTTTCTTATGGTTGAATGAAACTTCATTGTGTATGTGTGCTACATGCTCTTTATGCATGCATGTGTTGCTGAATGTCCAAGTTGATTTTATTTCCTAGCTATTGTTAATAGAGCAGCAATGAACATGGATGTGCAAGCACCTGTAGAGTAGTATGTACCAGTCATATTGTAGTTCTATTTTTGGTGGTGGTGCACCTTTAACTAATGGAGAGGCAGAGGCAGGTGGACCTCAGAGTTGGATGCCAGCCTGGTTTACAGAGCAAGTTCCAGAGCTGCCCAAAGAAACCCCATCCTAAACAAATAAACAAGCAAACAAAGCACCTGCAGACACATACTGGTTTCTGCGGTGTTCATACTACTTACAGTCCTACAAGCCCTATATACGGGTTCTCCTATCTCACGTTCCCATCACCACAAGTACTTATCTGTTTTCTTAATGATAGCCGTTCTGATTGGGACAAGATGGACTATCAAAGCAGCTTCATTGGGATGATCTTTTTGTACACTGTGTAAAGATTGCCTTCGTATATTCAAATGCTGATTTCTGTACCAGCTGAGAGCTGAGTACAGGCTGGATTTTGGTACTGTTATTCTTTGGCTGCATCCTGTTTTGTGAATATGCCCTCCAACACTTTTTGATTGGCTCAATAGAGATATAAACAGCCAATAGCAAAGGCAGGAAAGAAAAGTCAGACTTCCAGACAGAGATGGGAAGTCTGGGAAAGAATCTGAGGTAGGAGATTTGCCAGCCAGGTTCAGAGGAAGAAACAGGGTGAGGGAGTAAGAAACTGAAGAAAAGTAACAAGCCAAGTAGCAGAGGGCAGATCAGTATTAAGCAGGACAGTTTAAGTTATGAGCTAGTTGGGGAACAGGCCTAAGCTAAGGCCAAGCTTTAATACTAAATATAAAAAGTCTCTGTGTCATTATTGGGAGCTGGTGGTCCAAAAAAGTCCAATTATAATTGGCACCCAACAGTAATACAGCTGCAATTTGCTTTTCCTTGAGGGCTCAGAAGGTTGGACATCTTTTCAACCATATATTTGGCCATTTGTGTTTCTGTTTTTAAGAACTGTCTGCTCAATTCATCAGTCCACTGGCTGGTTAGAAAACTCATTGTTTGGTGTTTCAGTTTTGCATTTCTTTGCATAGTCTAATTACAAAGTGTCAGGGATCCAGTTTCATTCTTCTACAGGTCCGAGATCCAGTTTCCCCTGCAGCATTTGTTGAAGAGGCTTTCTTATTTCCAATGTATAGTTTGTCACCACTGTTGAAAGTTTGGTGGCTAGGGCTGGGTAGGGCCTGTTCCTGGCTCCTCTACTGTATTCTTACTGTCAGCCATTTGAAAACGGGTTTTGTTTACAACAGTGGTCACTGTTGTCATTCATAGCATACAAAGGAGAATGTTTTCTCCACCTAATACATACACAGAATCTTGCTTGCTTTTCTCCAGCTCTAAAAGCTTCTGGCGGAGTGAATGAAGGAGCAACAGTAGTGGCTCTGGTTTTCCACCAGAGGGTGATGTTGACCTACCACAGGACATCTGGCTAGGAGGATGCCTGCCGTGAGAGAGACGGCTGCAATCATTTTATTCTTTGGAAACTAAAGTGGTAACAGATACCAATGTTTCTGTGTTGACTTAAGAAAGAACGGTTATGCTGGCAAAACTCAGGAGGCTTGCTCTCTAGGCCCAGCCAGGCTTCAATTGAGACTCCAGCAATCCTCCTGCCTCAGCTTCCAGAGGAAACCTGGGACCACAGATGTTCCACAGAACACCCAAATCCTGATGGGTTGTTAGGGCCTTGGAGTTCCCAACCTTGTATAGAGATTGGAGTATGACTATTCTTCAGAAATTAAACACTTTATTTTAAATAAATTGGAAGATGCCTCCTTCCTTCTGCTTTGGCTTTTGTGAGGCCGGGTCTTTCTATGCCAAGTCCAGTCTGATCTCAAACCTGTGTGTCCCCTGCTTCTGCCTCCCAAGTGCTGGAAGTACAGGCTCACACACCCAGTCTGAATTATGGACTAGTAAGAACTCAAAAAGATGGAATAAAAGAGGATCGGCTCACTCGACACAAAACCCCCCTGTTACCAGAGCTGCCGGTTTTTGTTCCGAGGCTGAGTGGCTTGCAGGACTTTCAAGGGGGTAGAGGGGACAGTGGCAGACAGCATTCTCAGGAGAGAAAGGCTGCTAGACTGTGTCTGTTACAGTTATTCTGTTCCTGCCTCAGGAGGGTTCGGGTCTAGGGGGCCTCTCAACAATGCTTATCAAAGAATAGGGACTTGGCAAGACCTAATAGAATGGACTACAGCTGTGCTTGAGAGCAAGCAGCCTAGGAGCTGGGGCTCAGTAGTAAAACTTCTATCGACATGCCAGGCCCTGGGTTCCATTCCAAACACTAAAAGAAAATAAATTAAAATAGACCCATTGGATTGTCTCCCTTAATCTGCTGGTTTTGTCTGGAATTTCATGCTATGAAATGTCTTATGAGGTAGGGTCTATAGGAACCCACCAAGCAAAATTTGTCTTTATTCCCAAAAAGAATGAGTGTGAAAAAGAGTCTTTTAGACAACGGACAGCATGGGAGTGGGGACTGGGGTGCACACGTGGGCACATGTCTCAGGGTCACAGGCAATTTAGGTTTGGGAGACTCCACATTAGTTTCCAGAGCAGCTCCAAGTTTACTTAAGATCGTGGGATCCCAGCTGTCTTTAGGCAATGCATCTGCTCTCTTCAGTCCTGCCTGTAATTACAGCAGTGAATCTACTTATGTTAGTAAGGGTGTGGCCACAGGCTGGGCCTTGCATACTTTCTTTGTGGCTTAGACAAACTGGGGTGTCCTGTAACAGCCCCAGCCACATGGGTGGCACAGTCCTTTCTGAGTGGAAAACTGCCCTGTCCTCCAACACAGCTGCCATGCGTGATCTTGAGGAGCACAGGAGAGTAACACTTGGCCCTTCCACCCAAAGAATTTACTGCACAGCATAGTTTGTTGTCCCAGAAAATGACACAGCACTGCCATCTATAATATTAAAAGAAATGACTATTAGATGTTATAGCTGTAATCATAGTACCATGGTGTTGAAAGAGTTTTGTAAAGTTACATTTGCTCCATGTGTCCTTTGCTGGACTTGTTGGGCACTTGGGAGTCCCAGGCTACCTGTCCTGTAGTCAGACAACATTAATTTCTGGAAAAGTCTTTCTTTTGCCCTTATTGTGTATATTTGTTATACATGGCATTGTATTACACAGTGACATTTTCAGCTGATCTAACTCCTCTCACCTGGTACCCATGGTCTGTGTGTCCCCTTCAGCACACAGATGACTCCTTTCTTTACCTGACTGCCTTCCCTTCTCACACGGTGTTTAGACGTCATAGTAAATGCCTTTGCCAATTTGATTATTTTATTTCCTCAAAGATCTCCTAAAGATGCTTAAATTACATTTTTTAAAATTTATGTCATATGTATTTGTGGGTGGATGCATATCATCGTGTGTGCAACTCAGAGAAAAAGGTTCAACAGTTCATTCTCCTCTTCTGTCATGAGGTCCGTGCTGTATAACTCAGGTCTCAGGCTGATACAGCCTTGATCCCTGAGCTGTGTCTCCTGCTCATCAAAGACCACTGTAAAGGACAACCTCAGCACCAAATCCACACCCTAAATAGTCTGTTCTGTGCCATTTCCAGCAGAATAGTCATAATTTTGGACTAGACTCTTTTTTTTTTCATGTATATGTGTGTATGTGTTTGTGTGTGTTTACATGCTCTGTATACATGTAGTGTGTGCTAATTCATGTGTTGGCCTGAGAGTGACATTTAGAATCTGCCTGGAAATGGATCCAGAGGGTTCTAGAAACCTACAAGAAGAACATTATGACAGGTAGATTTGGACCCAGGGGTCCCACTCAAACTATGGCACCAGCCAAGGACAATATAGGCAGTAAACTTCGAACCCCTACCAAGATCTACCCAATGGACAGGACATTCTCCACAGTTGAGTGGAGAGTGGGGTCTGACTTTCACACGAACTCTAATGCCCCATATTTGACCTCGTCCCCTGGATAGGGAGGCCTGGTGGCACTCACAAGGATAGCAGGCTACCAAGAAGAGACTTTGACACCCTATGAGCATATATAGGGGGAAGAGGTCCCCCTCAGTCACAGTCATAGGGGAGAGGAGTAAAGGGAAAACGGGAGGGAGGGAGGGAGGAATGGGAGGATACAAGGGATGGGACAACAACTGAGATGTAATATGAATAAATTAATAAAATATATTTAAAAAAAAGAATCTGCCTGGAGTACTCTCTATTTTATTGAGGCAGAGTCTCTCAACTGAACCCAAAGCTCATAAATACAGCTAGTCTAATTACTCAGCTTGCTTCAAGGATCCCTTCTGAGTGCTGAGATTACAAGTGGACCACCATATTTCAGGCGTTTACATGAGTTCTGGGGGTCCAAACTGCAGGTCTCACTCTCTCATAGCTTATGAGGCAAACAGTTAACCCCTAAGCTTCCTCTCAGGTCCCAAACCACCTCCCTGGCTGAGGCTGGAGTTTGAAGACACATCTACATCAAGCCGCTGCATTTTAAAGGAAGAAATTCCTGAAAGAATAAGGAAGCCAATTGGCATTTTAAAAAGACTTTCTCCCTCTCTCTCCCTCCCTCCCTCCCTCCCTCCCTCCCTCCCTCCCTCCCTCCCTCCTTCCCCTTATTTCCCTCCAGACAGAGTCTTTCTGTTAACTCTGTAGAACAGGAGGCAAGCAAAGGACAGGCTGGAGAGATGGCTCCCAGTCCCTTAAGAGCACTGGCTGTTTGTTCTTCCCTAGGACCAGGTTTCACTCTCAGAAACCACATGGTGGGTCACAACCGTCTGTAACTCCAGGTCTAAGGTCCATTAGAGCCCATCCCTGCCCAGCACACTCACCCTGAGCTTCAGAGCTGTTTTTGAAACTTCTAAAAAAAAAAAAACCCTTAGGGTTAGAGGTACAGTGCTAGCCTAGCCTGTGTGATGCCTAGTGTTTAAGGTCCCCTTCCCGCCCCCTCCCTCCTCCTTTACCCCTCCCCCCCCGTCCCCTCCCCACTGATGAGGGAAGCTGGTGGGGCTGGGGCATGGTAAAGCGGAAGGAACCACAGTCTACTAGTCAAAGTCCTTAGGTCTTTCAGACTAAGGAGGGGAAGGGCTGCGGGTGGGTACTATTTGGGATCAAAATGCTTATTCTCTTGTTTTTATAGGTTTGGCTATAGGGTTGGCTCAAACCCTTGAGTGAGTTGGGAAACATCTGTCCTGACCAAAGCTTCTGTCCCAGTTTCATCTGGATAGCTCTCATTTAGGGACAGAGAGGCAGGTGGTAGCAGCTGGGCGGGCCCATTGCACCTGAACTTGAGGGCGACTGAGTCTAGGCGTCACAGCTCAGGCGGGACCAGCCCCGGAAAGCCCCGGAGGGAGAGTGCTTGGCGGGGGAGGAGCCAAGCCCGGCGTCTGGGTCGGGCTGAGTGAAGTGAAACAGCGGCGCTCCTTGGCGCCTAGGCACCATTACCTTCAATTATGATAATTGGTGCTCTCCAGCGTGCGCATTCCCCCAGGGAGCTCGCCACGTCTCAGTCCTTCATTTCCTCACTCATGGCTGGAGGCTGAGCATCTGTCTTCTAGCTCTCTGGCCCCTTGTCTTCTTGGACATGGGATGTGTCTATAGATCGGGTCGTGACTCGGGGAAACATACGGAGACTAGAGACTACTTTTTTGCCTTTTCGATGTAAGCATTTATTTTATAATTAATATATACGAGTTCTTTTTTGCATTCCAATAAAACAGAAACCAGTTATCTCCTCTCTCTCTCTCTCTCTCTCTCTCTCTCTCTCTCTCTCTCTCTC
>OU015749.1:27285388-27301107 GCA_907169655.1 Acomys percivali | reverse complement strand
AAGAAAGAAAGAAAGAAAGAAAGAAAGAAAGAAAGAAAGAAAGAAAGGGAAAATACTTTTTAGTAAAAGCAACTATTAGGGAGTCATAATGAATTGTTGGCAGGCTGAAAATGATATATTCAGAGGAAGCCATGATCCCACTGCTACACAGCCATAGCTGTTTGAATGTGAGTGAAGAAGCTGAATGGACAAAAGTAGTTATGGGAGTCATGTGAGGAGCACAAAACACAATCTATAGAGAAATGGTTGTCCTTAAACATCTTAAATTGAATTAAAATTATTGCCTGTTCTCTTGACTATTGATATGGGCTCACACTTGACATACTATCCCTAACTCAATTTTGATTTTCCTCACTGATTCAAACACTCTCTCGCTGAGTTGAAAAGCCCATTAAAGTACAAGCTTGTATCTCTTAAAACCAATTTTCACCCACTTAAGTAGTTTGACCGTAGGAATAAAAACAAGAGTAGAAATCATTGTCTAAGGAATGAATCTCATGCTGGAGAGATGGCTCAGCAATTAAGAGCACTGTTGGCTCTTCCAGAGGTCCTGAGTTCAATTCCCAGCAACTACATGGTGGCTCACAACTATCTACAATGTGATCTGATGCCCTCTTCTGGCATGCAGGTGTACATGCAGATAGAGCACTCATAAATAAAATAAAGTAAAATAAATAAATCTTGAAAAAAAGGAATGCATCTCAAGTTCTTATTCTGAATTATATTTGAACCAATATATAAATAAAAAACCTCCAAACATAGATACTAATAGCAATAAAAGTATGAATACTAAAAGGCGGATGTTAATTTGATAACACAAGTGCTTAGGAGGAGTGGTCCTTTGACTTGTCAGTGAACGAACTGTAAATTAGAGAGTTTTATGGACTGGGGATGTCACTCAGTGGAAGTGCACTTGTTCAGCATGAACAAAACCCTGGGTTTAAACCCCATGTCACAGAAATAAAAAAATAAAATAAATGTTGTTCAAAACAGCCTGTGGTGGTTCATGCCTCCAGTCCTAGCACTTAGGAGGCTGAAGGAGGCCTGGGGCATACAGTGGTTCCATCCTTTACAAAAGGGGGAAAGGGAGGGGGGGCAGGGGCATACTTGAGCTTTTGAGTTTTCCAGGCCTGTGGAGTCATGATGGAATCTCTGAACTCAGGAACTGGAGTTAGGAGGATCATGAATTCAAGGATAACCTTGACTTCATAGTAAGTTCAGGGCCAGCCTGGGCTACATGAGACCCTTTTTCAATAACAAGATTCCTGAGTTAACACTAAGATTTAAAAAAAGTGTTTAGTGAAGATAGTTTTGTAGGAAAAGTGCTTGCCACACAAGAAGAAGCAGCTAAGTTTAATGCCTAGAATCACAGAAAAGCTGGGTGTGGTAACAAGAATATTACCCCAGTAAAGAACTAGAAATCTTCCTCCTTTGGCCTCCCCAACTCCCACAGGAGATGGAGACTTCCCAGAAGCTCAAAGACCAGCCAGCAGTGAGCAACAAGAGACCGCACCTCAAATGTGATAGAAGGTAAAAACGGACATCTGGAGTTGTCTTCTAGCGTGCAAACACCTATTGGAAACCCGCTGGGGTTTAAGTCTTTGGCTATTGGCACATCTTCCTCGCTTGCTGTTTCTCCACAGGGAGATGAACTCCAACTGCCCCCTCATGTCTGCATTTGCACATCCCTCCTGAAATGACCTCCAGAGCTTGACCTACCGCCTCAGTGCTCTCTCTCTCTTTCCACACATGTGCGCGCGAGCGCGCGCGCGCGCGCGCGTGTGTGTGTGTGTGTGTGTGTGTGTGTGTGTGTGTGTTTATTTTTTGAGACCAGGTTCTGACATATAGGAATTGCAATTCTCTTTGCACGTCTCTCTTGAATGCCCTCCAGAGTTTGTTCTGCCTCTCTATCCAAAGGAAAACCCTACCTAGTCACTGGGGGTTATGTCACTGGTCTGCACAGGAGAACAGTGACTCCTAGCCTGACTCTTGTCACTCCTTCCAGTGTGAAAAGGGACACTAACAGAAGCAACCTAGGAATACAGGGAGTGTGTGCTACAACCTGGTGTGCACCTACACATTTCTTTACATTTTCATCAATTAATGATATATTTATCTGCGTCGAAGGTAAATAGAGTTAGTCCTCAGTAGATTTGGGTCCATTCCTTGCTCCATATTTTATGTGCCAGCCACAGAGAACTGCCTGCAGTTCCGCCTGCCTACCCACCCCCGTCTTCCTCCACAGTGAATTCAATGCATCTTTAAATTGTTGTGGTCCTCTATCTTTGAAGTGGTCTTCCTCCACATCCTATATGCCACAGGAGCCAATCTCAATGTCACTGCTTCCCGGGAGACCATCCCGTGGACATCTTCACCTTGTTGGACTGCCTTAGAACTTCCTGCACCCAGTTCCTTGCCACCATGTGACTTGTGACACGTTGTCTAGATGTCCAAATGTTTGCAGTTCTGGACTGTGTGGGGTCTACTGTTGGGAACTCCAAAGTGGCTGAGTGAGACTGAGCTGAAAGGCTCCCTTTAGCTAATGATTGACTCTCCAGGGGTTTAAAAGAGTGTGCCATTACTTGAATACACAGTCCACAGGGTCCTTGAACTAGCTCTCCGAAGTGTTAACAGTCAAGAAGAACCTGGAAATACTGAAACTCTCTTCCTGTTGACTGTGAGCTGTCCCTGAAGAAAGGCCTGCTGTTTGCTGGTCGCTCTTATCTGTTCAGTTTTCTCCTAAGACCCCTGCTGACCTTGCTTACATCACCAGTTCTCTCTCTCTCTCTCTCTCTCTCTCTCTCTCTCTCTCTCTCTCTGTGTGTGTGTGTGTGTATGTGTGTGTGTTTATTTTTTGAAACAAGGTCTTCATAGGTGTGTTTGTGTATTTATTTTATTTTATTTATTTTATTTATTTATTTTATTTATTTAATTTATTTATTTATATATAAAAGGTTGGCCTCAACATTGCAATTCTCCCTCCTCTACCTTGCAAATTGTGTGATTATAGAGTATATCCCACAATCGATTTCCTTCTCTTTTTATATTTAAATTTGTAAAACATTTTTTGTCTTATGTTTTGAGTCAGGATCTACTTTGTAGCCCAGGCTAGTATGGAATTCACTACATAGCCAGTGGCTAGTCTCTCCAACTCTTGCCAGTTCTCCAGCATTAGCCACCTAAGAGCTTCCCAAGTGCTAGGATTATAAGTGTGAACTTCCCTCCTTCCTTCTAAACTGCAATTTTGACCTAGCAAAGTAAGAGGATAAGATTATGGGACTATTTACTTTTGTATTAAAAAAAGTCCTTTTTTCGAAGGTAGCATCATTAACTTCCTATGTCTCTGAAACTTCCAGGAAGTTAACTGCTAGGAATTTAGAAGGTTCCTCCTAGATTTTCAGTCCATAAGACATTTTTTCCCTTTGCCGTGCTGGGATGGAACCCAGAGCCTTAAGAGCTAGGGCAGAGCGACTCTGAGGTAGAGGCAGCTCTTATTCTTCTCATGTGCCTTCCCATTCTAAAATGACCTGACTTTTACACTCTCTTCGTTTTAAATGTTGGCAGACCCTAAAAGTGAATTTCGCAGATGGTTTACTTCTGCTTGGGGGACGCAAAGTAAAAGAGCATTCCCACTAATAATAAAACTCTTAAGCTCATTTCCCCTTCATCCAAGCAAACAGCAGCCCATCTGCATCTTTGGTTCCTTAGGGCAGGCCGCCCCACAACCCCTAATAAATGACTTGGTATCTCAGGAAAGAGATCGCTGTGGGGCTGATATTGATCAGGTCAGCGGGTGTGTTTGCCTGCGATTGTTTGGGGGGTGGTTAATTGAGTCTCGGCCAGTGTCGTCTAGCTGGCGCCGGGTGCTTTTGGATTTGCTGATTTTCGTTAAGTGTCTGTAGCAGGCTCCCGGTCCCCTGTCTACCCGGGAGAACCCAGCGGCTCCCACTGATCAACAGCCTGTCTGTCTGGGCTTTATTGATCACAAGGAGGCCGGCTCGGGGCGGATGCGCCCGGGGGAGCCAGGGAGCCGGCAGAGAGCAGACTCCAGCTCCTGGCCGCCCCTCCCTGGCTCCGTACCCGACTCCTCCTCAGCCACACGCATGCAGGCGGGGCCCATTGGCCCGGACAAGGCCACTGTCCCAGGGGGTGGGGGGTGGGGGTGGAAGTGCATGTCTCCAGGACTGGGTGGCCGGGGCATGGTCTTTGTCCCTAGGAACTCCGGGTTCTGGAGCCTAGAGCATGCCACTGTCCGTAGGAAGCGGAGATCCGGGGTCTGGAGGCCTGGATATGGCCACTGGTCCCTGGCGGGGCTTCGGGGCTCGGCAGCTGGGCACAGCTACTTTCTGTGGGGGACTCAAGGATATGACCACTGAGAGTGTGGCGTCCCTTGCAGATTTCAGGTGGGACAAAAGCGAAACCACGTGCTCGGGGCCGCTGGCTGGAGACTGAGCATTGGGCGGGGGAAGGGGGGTTGAGGGGGGCGGGGGGGGAAAGCAGGAGATACTAGGAGGCTCCCTAGAAGCCTGGCTCCGTGGAGCCTCTGAGGCTGCACGCGCAGGCGTCCGCTAGGGGGAGAGCTGTGGCCGAGCCCACAGAGATAGAAGTCGGCGCCAGCGAGAGCCCGGGGGCAAGTCGGCCCTGGCCCGCGTCTGGCTCCGCCCCCTGCTGCCGGGGCTAAGGCATCAGCCAATCGGAGAGCGGAGGCGGGGACCGGGGCGGGGCCAAGCTTGGCCAGCTCCCGGCGCCGGGCGCTATTTACGGCGGGGACTCGGGCTTCCTGGTGGGTGCAGACGCTGCTCGCTGCGGGTGGGTTTTTCGCGCGTCCGCTGTTAGTGGCTTGTGCGCGGGGCGGCGGGGCGAGGGGCAGACGGCTGGGGAGCGCGCCCGGGCCCTGGAACGTGTCCTCGGTAGCCTTGGTCTCTCTCCATGCTCCGGCCCCCGCCGCGCCAGTGACGGCGCCCGGGCTGGTGCGCGGCGCGCCCCGGGGGTCGTAGTGCAGCCGCGCCTGGCTCCCGGAGCGACGAGGGCGCGGGGCGTCAATGGATCGCCACTCCAGCTACATCTTCATCTGGCTGCAGCTGGAGCTCTGCGCCATGGCTGTGCTGCTCACCAAAGGTGGGTGCCGCGGGGGCTGCGCGCCGGGATTGCGGGGCCGGCCGTCGGGCTTCGTGAGCAGCGGCGAGGTTCCCGCCTTTGCCGTGGACCTCTCGTCCCGGCCTGGAGCGCTGGAAGGACTGTCAGACCTCGGCGTGGTTAGCCGGTGGTGAACTCCTGAGCTCCGGGCCCGGAGATGACCAAACGCCGCTGGGTTCACGTACCCCGAAGGGACTGTTCCCGAGAAAACACAGATCCCAACTGGGTCGGGCAGGCGTCTCTGTTGGTTCTTCACAGTACCTATCCCTGAACGTGCCACTATCCTTCTCCGTGTTATTTTTGGATGACTGAGCGTGTGTTTACAGTACCCTTAAGTTTGCCGGTGTCTCTCTGAGCGGGGCTTGTCTGTGGCTCTGACTTTCGTGCTTCTGGATGTCTTCACATGTACCTAAATATTTCTGAGTGAGTGAGGGTGCTGCGAGTTTGTTCTTATGTCTGAAAAGTCTTGGAGTATGCTTGTCTGCGGACCGAAGAGTGTGAGGTCTCCCTAAAACTGTGAAAGTCTGAGGTGCCTACTGAAGTGCGGCGTCTTGCTCTGAAGCGGCTGGGAGGAGTAGGCGCTGTCATCCACCCCCTTTCCCGCTCCACAGTTTTACAGACACTAATGGAAAAAGGAAGGGGGAAAAAAAAGCCTTTTTCTTTCCAGCATGGCACACCTTTTAGATGGAAATTCTCTTAACTCTTAGGTTTCAAGCCTCTCTCCCTCCAACCAGGACTCTACCTCCTGTTCTGTGAACCGACCCCCCCTTTTTTTTTAAATGTGAAGCATTATTTAGTCTCTGACCCTCACCCCCAAACACACTTTTCTCTAATTGCCATGTAGCAGGCCTGAGGTTAAAGGATAAGCCAGCCCAGCAAGGATGAGGTGCTACAGTGTTTATTTATTTTGGAAGGAAGGGTGTAATTAGCCCTAAATAACAGCCCTTGCAGCCTGCAGAGGGGAGCCTCCTGGCCCTATCAAAGGCAGGCAGAGCAGGGAGGGACTGGGGCTGACATGAAGTCACAGATACCGAAACTATGTGCCTGATAATGATATAATTAGGGGATCAGAGATTTCTGAGTGCAGCGGACTTCAAAAGCTTTATTTAAAAGAAGCCCTCGGCCCCTGCTGTAGCCATCTTGACTGAAGCAGACATTTTTGTTAATCAGTACGTACAGTACCCAGAAAGGGGCAAACAGAAGAGCATTGTTCACCGTTTTAAAATACCAGTTCCCCTTCGGCCTTTGCATGCCGCAGGAAGAAACCTTATGAAATGACAGAAATATAGCTTCAATATAGTGATACAAAAGTCCATTCTCCTTGTTGAAATGTGGCTTCAGTTTTTCTTTAAAGTCTTAGAATTTTCCCAGTTACCTGTCTGTTTTATTAAAACTGGTCCAGGTCATTGAAAATAGTATTCTAAACAGGCGCTCATAAACCCCGAAACAGCATTTTATTTGTATTTAGTTTTCCCTTTCCGCACCAAACCAGAAACTAATAGGCTCAAAGTAGACTTTTAATCTGTTTTATTTCCACTTTGCATCTGTAGAGAATTTGCCAGGCCAGAGTGATGTAGTTATTATCACTTAAGGCTGGTGAACTTTTATGTAAAGAATAGGGTGCACTGAGAACGAGGAGGAGAAAGGAATTGCTGCAGGCTTCAGGCTCTTAGCGCAGGAGGCAGAGGAAGGAACCTGGACCCACAGCTTGGCTAGTGGGGTTTGAGCTGCCTGGCTTTTCTTCCAGCTGAAGTGTGAGCTGCCCGGGTGAAAGCTGAGCACACCATGTGGTGGCCTGGGATTTGGACAGATAATTAAATGAGACACCTTACTCAAGCATTCACAGAGGCCGAGGAGAAAGAGAAGTGAGGCTGGGGGCGGGGGAGGTTTGGAAAAGCCAAAGCTTTCAGTGTTGAATGTCAGAGTGGAGGTTTCAGTAACTAGATAGATCTTCCGATTGGGACCTGGGACGAGGTGTATGCATTAGTTTGGTTTACAGTAGCTGTGAGCTGTGGCAGCCAACAGTGATGGGCGGCCACCCTTTTTGGGCATCTCAGTTTCTTGTGATGGATAACTTTCAGGTCCAGGTCCAAGCCTGAAATCTTGCACTGTGACAAGATGTTAACAGTGCCTCGCAACTCACAAAATGAGTTTTATAAAGGAAACTTTAATCACTTCCTGGAGAAAAATTTGAGGTTTCCTTAAGGATTTTTCCTTCAACCAGCAGAGGATTTTCAGTTTCGAGTTTCTCCTTTTAGGTCACGTGTTCAATTACATGTAAAGCGGAGGAGGAGGAGGAGGAGGAGGAGGAGGAGGAGGAGGAGGAGGAGGAGGTGAAGTTAGCTTCGAAGTTTTACATTCCCCACTTTTATGACTTTCCATTTGGGCTGAAAGAAATTGACTTTGGCAAGCAAACCACTAATTGTAAACTGCCTAGTTCCTGTTTTACAATGTTCGGACTAAAAGCTCCTCTGCATGAAAGAATCTTTATAGGCAAAGTTTGCCTTTTCTAGAGAGATCACAGATAGCTGCCCAGCTTCATGGTTTGCAAACCTCCTGACCTGTACAGTTTCTAGATTGTTGTGTCTAGTTAATAACTTTATAAGGTGTCAGCTCAGGCTCTTAAAAATTGGCTCAGTCCTTTGGGATGCCAAACAATTCAGTAGTTCCGTTCAAATATTTACATAGACAAAAAATCCCCAAAAGCCTGGAGATTTTATGTTGTATGATTGTATAGCATAAAGCTGGATAAATAACATGAGTTTAGACAAAAGACAATATAGCGAAAACTGTTTCCCTTCAAACCACAACATGTTTCACAACTCCCAACTCATCGGAAATTTGTTTCTGGGTTGCATATATTACCAACATTTAGCTCCCTGAAAGTTAGGACACTGCCTGCTTTGGGAACACATCCGTCCCTGTGGGCTGCTGTCACAAACACTTATCTTGGGTAAACTTTAGTAGGTGCCTTTGAGTTCAGGGTTCAGCCGATGCTTACGTCGTTTCTTTGTTTTCAGGAGAGATCCGATGCTACTGTGATGCCGCGCACTGTGTGGCCACCGGTTACATGTGTAAGTCTGAGCTAAGTGCCTGCTTCTCCCGACTTCTCGATCCTCAGAACACCAACTCCCCACTCACCCATGGCTGCCTGGACTCACTTGCAAACACAGCAGACGTCTGCCGAGCCAAGCAGCCCCAAAACCACTCCGGCTCGGCCACGCCCACCTTGGAATGCTGTCACGAAGACATGTGCAATTACCGAGGCCTGCATGATGTCCTCTCTCCTCCTAAGAGTGAAGCCTCAGGTAGGTCCAAGCTGCCCTGACCCAAAGGCCTGCCTGATGTATGGGCCTGTGACAGCAGCGACTCTGTATGTCTGCTATTGATTTTGTTGTTAATGTAATTAGAGACACCAGAGGGAGAGCCTGGCTGGATGCAAAGAGCATCTCTAACTGAGCGGCTTTTATGTCTGCCTGAGCAATAGATGTCTACATAATAGGCTTTGCCTGTTATTCCAACATTTTGAGGACATTAAAAGGCCATTACATCCAAGTAATGACAGCCTGTAAACAAATGCATCTGTGACCGTCTTTGGGTGCTTTCGTAACACGCAGTTTCTTAACCGGTTCGTAAGTTGCCGTTCAAACGAGCTTCCTTGTGGAAAGTGGCTCTCTTTCCACGCTTGCTTCTAGGAGGCGGTCACCAGGTTGCTTGACCATTCTCTTCGTATTCGTTTAGGACAAGGAAATCGGCATCAGCACGACAGTAGCAGAAACCTCATCACCAAGGTCCAGGAGCTGACTTCCTCCAAAGAACTGTGGTTCCGCGCAGCCGTGATAGCGGTTCCCATCGCCGGCGGGCTGATCTTAGTGCTGCTCATTACGTCGGCCCTGCGCATGCTCCGGAGTGAGAACAAGAGACTGCAGGATCAGCGGCAGCAGATGCTCTCTCGTTTGCACTACAGCTTTCACGGGCACCATTCCAAGAAGGGGCAGGTTGCAAAGTTGGACTTGGAGTGCATGGTGCCTGTCAGTGGGCAGGAGAACTGCTGTCTGACCTGTGACAAGATGAGGCAAGCGGAGCTCAGCAACGAGAAGATCCTCTCCCTTGTGCACTGGGGCATGTATAGCGGTCACGGGAAGCTGGAGTTCGTATGACAGCGTCGGGTCCGAACCTTTGAAGGCCTTCTGAGTTCTGCTGACAGGAGCACTTTTATCTGGAGACAAACTTAACTCACTCAGTCATCTTGGAGAAGCAAACATGACCTCTGCAAAGAGGATCCTGGGTATTTCTTCTGAAGGATTATTTGCACAGACTCAAATACAGTCCAATGGATTAATTTGCTTTAAAATTATAAAAAGCAAAGAGAGGACTCTGCACACACTTTCCCAGGGTTCTTTGTATCCTAGGGAGCCGCGACTGACTGAAATAAACAGTGTGCTCTCTGTAAGCTCCTACATCTTCATTTATTGTAAAGATTTTCTAAAATATATATATATATTTTTTGTCCGAATATTTAGTGGTGTCTTTCATAAATTAGAAACTTAGATTGGGGTGTGGAGAGGCTGATGGTGGTGTAGTGCCGCGGTAGAAGGCTTGTCTGGTGTGTATGAGGCCCTGGCTTTGATTTCCTCCAGCACCGCAGAAAGCCAGCCAACCAATCAGGAAAACCTTTGCCTTGAAAGTGTAAGAGAGTACATGTTAATTATGAATGAAGACCTGTGTACTTGTGCTTCTTAAATGGAGGTTTGGGCTTGGCTTTGATCTTGCCCATGCTCACACAAACCTGTAATTAATTGTCTTCGTGTAACGACCATGGTCTGGTGTTCATCTACATCGTTTTCCAGAATGATCCTGGCTTTGGTTTTTATCTGAGAACTTTTCTTGTTTGTGCTAAAGGTTGCCTCTGTCCCCATGTGTATTAAGCACACATTCTACCACTAAGCCTCATGCCAAGCCTTAAGAATTCTTCCCTTACTTGTGCCAGACCAGGTAGGACCTGAGTTTCTGAAGTTGCCATAACAAAAGGAATGTTTTCTCAGCCACGTCTACTTTCCCTGCAAGGACTTCAACTGTTCACCTCCCCCTCGATTGAAGAGTGTCTTCAGTAAACCTAACCGCTGTCTACTTTGACAGTTTATTTTGTCTCAAACCAAATTAAATATTTTGTCTCCTAAATTAGCCAAACTATTATGCAATGCTCCTGGTCTTTAAACATGATTATTCTTAACAGTATCTGTTTCTAAATGTCTTTTTAATCCTTAAGAAGGGTTTCAGTAGTGAATGCCATTAAATTGACATTTTGAATAATACTATTATTAGGTTTCTTCCTCAAAATGACCCCTTTACTAATATAATCAAACAGAACATGATCTTAGCCAGGAAAGTAAGTAACATTTGTCTCGTCCCATAAGACTCTTTCTCTTGTTTACAGCCCTTTCCCTCAAAGTGGGTCTTTGTTATCTTAAATGTGAGAATTTGCCAGTTTTCTTTTTCTCAACTTTTTTATGTACCTGATTTTCTTTCTTTCTGTCTTTCTTTTTGTTCTGCTTGTTTGTTTTGTTTTATTCAAGACAGGGTTTCTTTGGCTGTCCTGTCCTGGATTCGCTTTATAGACCAGGCTGGCCTTGAACTCACAGAGACCCCCTTCATCTCCCTCCTTGAGTGCCTAGATTACAGGTGTGCACCACCATGCCCAGCTCCTGATTTTCTTTTTAATTGAGCCTGTAGCTTGCATATCTGGAGATGAGATTTTCTTGTCTGTTTGCATACCTTCACGAGGATACTCAGGATAAACATAATTTGAGGTTCTTCAAGAGTGTGTGAAATAATCCGAATTGAAACGAGCAGCAAAGAAATGAGTTATTTTCCCCCCTCTAGATGGGTTCTCACTATCTGGCTGTGCTGTAGCCCACTGTGTAGACCAGGCTGGCCTCCAACCCAGAGAAATGCCTGCCCCTGCCTCTGCTTCCCAAGTGCTGGGATTAGAGGTGTGCACCACTATACCTATATTTTTTCAGCTGTCAATAGATGAGAACCCTAAACAGGTTTGGCTCTGGGATAAAAATCCTATGGTATTAAGCCACAGCACCCTTATACATTCTGAGGGTGACAGCCTTTGTGCCACTTGCACCTGACAGTTCTTATGGTAAAGAGTCAGGTTTTGTGTGCACTGTCCACTGTCCTGTTAATGTCTTCACTCCCCATGTTTGTCATTTCAAGAGGTCAAAGGCTTGAACTTCACCGTTCAAACCTTTCAAGGCAAGAGGACTGATTGATCAGGACTGGTAGGTAGTGACTTTCCCTTCCTTGCCCTCCGTCACTTCTGCTCAGGTGGCAGTAACTTTGTCGTTTGGAGGCTGAGATTCTGCTCCTCCTTCATTGCGTAAGGTGGGCAGGTTTCCCAGGTGCCTTTTGACAATCACTGTGTAAGTTCAGAGGGAGCCCCAGGTCACCATCCAGGTTCTCACTGCCATGCCTGGCTTAGGTCAGTGAGCCTTTTAAGTCACTGGGTCTCAACCTGTGGGTCTCAACCCCTTTGGAGGTCACGTATCAGATATCCTGCATATCAGATAATGACATTATGAGTCCTAACGTCACAATTGGTTTTGAAGTTGCAATGGAGTGATATTTATGCTTTGGGGGGTGGGGCTCACCACAACATGAAGAAGTAACTATTGAAGTGCCGCAGCATTAGGAAGGCCGAGAGCCATTGCTTTGAAAGTACCCATCCTTTTTTTTTATCAGTGCTGCCTGTGGACACACTTTTTTTCCTCTACTTGCTCCTTGTTAGTAAATTGCCTTTGAATGAGCAACTCAGCAGCTTATTAGGAAAAAGAGCAACGGAAGGAAGCCTTGAGCTTTGTAAGGCTTTAACATCAGGGGGCCATCACCCTGCAGGAACGCCTTGGGTCTGTCCCAGTGGGAAGGTTTCCTGGAAGCAGAGTACAGTGTCTCTTGTGGTTTTGTGTTTGCCAACCTGCCTCATGTTCTTTCTAGGCACTCAAGGGTCTGCCCCAAGCTGCCCTGCCTGGTAGGGATTCATAGCCCCTCTGACCTGTATGGGGATCCAGCTCCATTTATATTTATCTTCACCCGTTGCATCTCTCCAAAAAGTACTGCTTTTGGGCTTCCTAAGCACTGTGTACAGATGGGCTTCCGGCTTCCTTGCGAGGGTAGCGCACTCATGGAAGGAGACAGGGCTGCCTATCTGCTTTGGTGATCCAAGAGTGGTGTTAATATTCGTTCGTTAGTTCATTTTTCTCTTAGACATTTGCGCCCTTATTTTCAGGCAGATGTGTAAGGCTGTGCTACCCAGAACAGCCCCCGTTCAACAACGGCATAGAACACTCCCCCAAAGTAATTTTCCCTTCTAAGTGGAAATTTGCTCAAACCAGACACAAATGGGGCTGAGCTTGTCTTGATGTTTCTGTATCTATACTCCTTAAGTTCTAGCCCTTTTGAAAGAAATTGATCCATACATGATTTTGTCTTTTATGTTCTTTCCCCTCTTATTTCAGATGCCTCAGAGGCTTCCTAGAAATTGACTGGTGTGTCTCTAATTTCTGTTGAACTGATTTTATTAAAAACACTACACCATAGGGGGTTTGACCTTCTAAAATACTAAACATGTCTGCTTTAGAAAATCACAAAGCTCTCCTCTGAAGCGCCCGTAAATCTGGTTTCAATCTGGGTTCATTACTGGCTAAAAGCTTGAAAGCAGTGGCATCCAGTATCGCAGCTGTAGAACTGCCCTTCTCGGGGCCAGGACAGCTTTTCTCCCTTATAATGTCTAATTGGTCCTCTTCTGTGCCTCTTAGCCTAAATAACTTTAAACTCCAGAGCTGTGTGAACTTCAGCAAACTGGAAACAAGTTGAGTGTTTTATTTTGTTGCCTGGAGAAGAGGACAGTAATACAACATCTAAGGATTGCTGTGAAAACCGTAACATCAGGCCCTACATTCAATCTCTCACACTGGCTAATGGGGATATACTGTAAGAACACAAAAGTCGCCAGGTGTAGTGGGGCACAGCTGTAATTTCAGTACCTGGAAGGTAGAGGCAGGAGGATCTTCATGAGTTCGAAGCCAACTTGGTCTACATAGCAAGTTCCAGGACAGCCAGGGCTGCATAGAGAGATCCTGTCTCAAAAACAAAACATCAAACAAATTAAAAAAAAAAAAAAAAAAAAGGAAATTAAAAACAAAAAGAGAGGAAGCCAAACCAACCAACAAACACAAATGTGTTAGGCTCACTGATAGAGTACTTACCTAATACTTATGAGGTCTTGGGTTCAATCTGTAGAACCGAGAGGAAAAGTTAATGCTAGGCAGAAGCAAGCAGATCTTTGTGAGTTCGAAGCCAGCTTGGTCTACATGGTTAAGTTCCAGGTCAGCTAAGGGTACATAACAAGACCTTGTCTCAAAACAAGACACACCCTCCCAAAACAGCAAAACAAGGTAACACAGATTTGGGAACCAAGGACTGATTCCTTTGGTAGGTTGTTGTTAATTGATTTTGTACTCTTTCAAGTTTTCATATTTGAGATGGGCAGCTTTTCAGTAAACTTTTTGGCAGACATAGCATGGTCAGTACCTGGGCTCTTTCTGTGTATGCTTTTTTCCGCACCTACTGAAGATTTTGGTTTGTGGTTGTTTCTTCTGGGATGACTGGAGGGCTACCAGAAGGATAGTTTAATCTCGTGTACCAATCTCCTTTCCTTTCTGAGTTCTCATCGAGTCGCAGATGCACCGACGAATCTCAGCGAGGTGCAGATACCATCTCAGCAGCACTTGGAGGCTGGACCCAGTCTGTGTAGTCACCAGCATCAGTCAAAGCACAAAGGATGCCTGCTGGTGCTGCCAGCAAAACTCGAGGAGCTGCTGAGCTGCCCTCTGGAATTACATCACGAGTGGGGGTTTTCACAAGTGAAGAACTCGTAACTTTTCTGGAAAAGGCATTGGTTTTATTTATTAATCTCTGGGTCACAGTTAGAACTGAAAAGTTAAGTCCTGGCCTACCAACTCACCCTGACTCCTTTTCCCAGCCCAGTCAGCTGACTCACAAAAGCTATTCACTGATCTCCGAATTCGAGACGCTGTTTAAACCCTCTTCCAATTTTGGTTACCTTTTTTATTTGGGGTGTGGTTTACACCTTAAACATGTCCTCCTGGAACTTCACTTTTGTCGTTGGAGAATTTTGGAAGGGAGTGACGCTGAATTGCCTAGAGACGAATTTATTTCCCACAGCAAGGGAACTTTCCACTGACTCTTCTTTTTTAAGAAATCTGGGAGCAAGGACTCCAGAGATGGCTCAGTGGTTAAGAGCCCTGGCTGCTGTGCAGAGGATGTGGCTTAAGTTCTCAGCACCCACATGGTCGCTCAAAGTCATCTGGAACTCCAGTTGCAGGGGGTCCAATGCCCTCTTTTGGGCTCCAGAGGCACTAGCCATGCAAGAGGTACAGAGATAAAATATTTATACACATAAGATAATATTAATTTTTTAAAAATAAAAAATGGCTAGGGAAGTTGGCTAGCATGGGTCTGTCAACTTTTTTCATCCTACAAATGTGGACCATATAGCTGGAAAGGCATTGATAAGCAGGGGTGGAATGCTTTGCTAAGCAGGCAGGCTAACTGCTAGATCGTATCTCTAGGCTTTTAGCATTCCTCAAGACGGTCAGGGGAACCATTCTACCTAGTAGCCAAAGGCTAGATGGCCTCTAGGGCAATTGCACATCCTAGAAACACCAGGCGGGAACTCCACTGTCCACAGCACTCGCTTGTAGTGCTCATCAAATAGGCTTTTGGTCCTAGACTATTTTACATTGAACAATTTTCAAGGGAGCGCAGAAGTAGATGTTGGAGCTTAGGGGAAGTTGGTTTGGTTTTGGCATGTGAAGACTAAATTAAATGGGATGAATTAATAAACTAAGGTGTTGTAAGTTCACTCTGAAGCTGCTCACATTACAAACCTAATGAACAAAAGTGGCTTTAGCAGTTAAGTCCATGAGAAATCAAAAAGCACTTTATCCCAGGTCTCTTCCCCCAGGACTCTCCCGAGAGAACTCATAAGACAGTAGGAAAACAGCTTGCCTCTAGCAACAGTTTCTCAGTGTGTGTGTGTATGTGTGTGATCTGTCCATGTTAGAGCAATTTTTATTACTAAATTGAGTGAAAATGGTTTTGGTAGCCAGAAACCTAAATTCACAGCTGCCTTGGCTAAATTGGCTCATTTGGATTAAAGAGTTAAACTGACCTCCGGCCAGCATGGAGCCTATGATCAGTTATCTTTGTCCACTTCTATAAGCCTAAGAGAGAATTGGCGGGAAGACGGATTATGAAGTTTTCTCATCAGGCATTTGGACTCGTGTTGTCAGTAAATGTAAATGATTGTCCTTTCTTCTTTGATCTTCCTACCCTAACATATTGTCTTACATTTTATAATTCATGTTGGCAAGCTGGGGAGAAGTTCTGGCAAACTCTGGCATGCTTCAGGCTCAGCCTTCTACCTCTGGCACAGCAATAATAGTGATAATAATAATAATAATAATAATAATAATAATAATAATAATAATAAT
>OU015749.1:27262330-27285378 GCA_907169655.1 Acomys percivali | reverse complement strand
ATAATAATAATAATAATAATAATAATAATAATAATAATAATAATAATAATAATAAATGCATATAGTAAGGTAAGCCTAAAAGAGAAAAAAATGCTAATTAAGGGAACCAGGGAGAAAAAAAATCAAATGAACCTAAAAATTAATGAAACAGTACTACAAAGCCAAATAGTTCAACCTACCTTCTAAATTTGGTGCATTTTCAAGCTAACTTAAAGAAATACATAACTAATATTTAAGAATTATATTTTCCTTTGAGAACTTTAATGTCAAAAATTTTCATCACAGTATCCTAAAGAGTTAAGACCAGGCCACAGAGAGGAGACTGCAACCCAACTGATAGCTTCATCCCCGCCCCCACTTTCCCCTCCCTCTCTCCCTGCTCCAGGGATTTCCTGACTCCCAGTTACCCAGGAGGACCAGAACATTCCTCCTGTAGATAAGCCTCTGCCCAGGGGCCATAGGAATAGCATTCCAGGAGGCCAAGATGGAAGATTCCCCAGTTCAAGACCCATCCCATATAAACAAACAAGCCAACCCGTAAAATTCCTCTCCTTGATAAACTTAGTGTTAAGATCACCTCGGGGCCTGAGAGATGGCTTAGCAGTTAGGAGTACTGGCTGCTTCCAGAAGATCCAACTTCGATTCCATGTACCTGCATGGCGGCTTGCCGCCATCTTAACTCCAGTTTAAGGTAATGAATTGACTTCTCACATCTGTTGACGTTAGGCATGAACATGGGGCACAGATATATATGCCGGCAAAACACTCATATACTTGAAAAAGAAATAGCTTCTACTTCAAAACTCAAATAGCTCTTTGGACTTTTATATTTTGATTGAGGCAGAGTTCTAGGTAGCTTAGGCTGGCCTGGAATTTGCTGTGTAGCTTAGGGTGAGTTTGAACTCCTGATCTTCCTGCCTCTACCTCTCTAGGGCTGAGATCGTAGATGATGATACTTTGTGTGCTAGGCATGCGATCTACTAACCAGTTGCACACCAGCCCTGAGTTTTTGATAAGCCACCTTGCCTCTATTTTATGCTTGAAAGCTATCGTATAGTAAAAGCAAACTAGATTCATTCCTGCTTATGATTAAATCTGATTCTCAAGGACTGGGTTAGACCCCACCGGTAACCTTAACTACCAACTGTTCTGTACCACCTGTTCCAGGAAACAGCAACAAGGCTGTTGTTTCAAAATGTTGCATTGACCACTTTGTTATAACCATCTTGTCATGACCACCTTCTTGTACTGTTCATGGGAAAGCACCTACCTAGCAAATAAACATTGATTGATTGATAATGCCATCTTGGTCCAAATCAATAAGTAGTAACTAAGTTAAAGGGAGACCTTTTCTCCTTGAAAATAAGAAAGCAGGAACTTCCTGCGAAACCTGGTGTGACATTTATCACACTCGATCTTAAGCCTGATCCGGTGTGAGATTCTTCACATTCAGCTCCTAATTTCCCTGCGAGGTGCTAGTTACTTGAGAAGCACAGGAAGGGGAACTCCATCCTCCAAGACTGAGAACTGTCAAGGGGTCGTTTCTCCATCCTGACACTTGACTGTGAAGCAGGTTGAAAGGTAAAGCCTTCCAGAGACTGTGCCGTGTTAAACGCGAGGGCAGCCATAACCCCACCCGCTCCACCTCTCCTCTAACTGGGCCAAGTAGTTTGCTGGCCTTTGTAGCAAGGAGGTCTCTGGGTGCTTTGAGAAGCTGAATTTGTTTGCCCTGGTGTAGGAGCCAGCTTTTTTTTTTTCAGTAGCAGATGTATGGAGCTCTTTTCCATGGCTGCCAGCGGTGTGCTAGTGTCCTAGGATTCCCACTGGAGCAAGGCTCTGCAATTCTTTCTAGGCTCATCTGGCTTCAGGTGGAGCTACCTGAGCAACAAACACCTGAAAGGAACAAACAGAACAAAAATAAGTCTTTCTTCAGAATATCCATCACATAAATACCTCCTCTGGAAAAAAAAAAACAAAAAACAAAAAACAAAAAAACACATGAATGAGCTTAAAAAAATTTTTTTTTGGGGGGGGGGGCCCTGTTCTTCATCCTGGCTCTGGGCAAAGCCACCTACCTCCCTGAAGGAGACTCTTCCAGGAGCCCTAACCTCAATTATTTGCAGGAGAACTTCCTTTAGTCAAATGTACTGTATAATGCTCACTCTGTTGCTCTTACAGATTTAATACCTGCTGTTAGTATAGGCAATTTTTGTTTCTGAGGGATCTGGGTTCAAGTTCACACATGATATGTTATTAAGAGTATAAGTGTAGGCTAATGAGCCCCACACAATGGGGATTAGTAATTATATCTGCACTTCGTTCAAAGCATGGTATGAAATAATGCAGGTATAAGCACCGCTCACAGGCTTAGATAAGACCCGCTATGGCGGGGGTCAGCGTCTGGGCTCTGCAGGTGCAGTGAGGACTGGATCTGAATCTGAAAGACTCTCGTGGTGGAAGAAGAGAAGCAACACAAGCTGTCGTCTGACTGCCACACACATGCCTAAACATATGTGCTCCTGAGCATTCGCATACACATACAGTAAATTATATATATATATATATACATACATATATATTCACATTAGAGCTCTAGTGATGGTAAGCTAGTTTTTAAATTTGTGGGCCTTTAATCTACTCAGTTTGACTTCCATGTGAGGGAGTACTCCATTTTGACTCAAACATACTAGAGACTCAACACCCACTGCAGGAAAACAACAACAACAACAACAACAACAACAACAACATAGAGCAGTTTAGCAAGTTTTACAACCTGGGGGGACATGCTGTCTTCTCCCTGTTGCAATGAATCCCTGGCTTTGCATATCCAGCTGGTGAATGCACACATCCATGCTCAGCGCTGTGACTGAGCGCCTAGCCCATATACACAGATCCCTGGCTTTGCACATCTAGTTGGTGAATGTACACATAGGTACTCAGCAGGGTGGACTGAACCATATGCTCAGGTGCTTCATGCACTAAGTGTGGCTCGCTGTCTCTCTTGGAGGTCCAGGTGAGGCAAAGATCACATGTGTAAGAGCAAGAGGCAAAGTAAAAACACATCAGAGCACATCTGTAACCAGTAGACTAGTAGGAGCTGTCTGCATACGAATATGTGTTTCTGGGATCCCCAGGTAAAGCTGCCTGGCACCAAACTCAATGATGATCCATCTGGGGGGGAAGGAAAGAACTGTCTACCACTAGCTGCCCTCTGACCTCTTGTGTTTATCACCCCCACCCCCCAACACACACACACACACACACACACACACACACACACACACACACACTAAAATAAGCAAATGTAATTTTAAAAAGTTACCAAGAACTTGTGCTTCTAAGACATTTGTTGGGCTAAAGACAGAGTCTTAATAATAGAACAAATCATAGTTTCACAGGGCGATTGCCCCTTACCACAAACGTTGCTGCATACATGTTACATACCTAAGTGTGCCCTTCTGTGCTCTTTAAGTCAGGATCCTGTGTGTTAAGTAAGGTGCTGATGCATCAGTGGGGTTTCCTAAGCCCACTGTCCAGCATCTTCTAGCAGCCACTCCTGGACACTTGTGCGGGACACAGAAGGAAGGCCTTCGCATTGCTTTTCTCACCTGTGTCTCTCTCCTTACTGGGTTTCTTCTGTCCTCCTCAGGCATGTTTTGGTGCTGATGACATTCTACTCTCAACCACCCACCTTAGCTTCAGGTTTCTTGCTTGTGATTCTATTGCTTTGACCATCCCTTGGGGTCTGTTTTAGGTGTACTCTGTGTGCGTCTGCTCTGACGTCACATGCTTTTTTTCTTCCTATTATGCTTTGGGGTTCTTAACACAGTTGCCACCTTGTCTTCAAATGACATTTGACTTTGACCTTGGAAGTTCTCCTGTAAAAAAAACTCTTACCATCATATCAACCTTGCAGGCCAGTCTTGGACCAACCCAGTTAGTCCTGGCCACGAGTGCCTGAAGCACCGGACTCTTGCTATTCAGGCACAGCCTCAGCCACACAGGATCACGAGCTCCAATTTAACTCCCATCAACTCACTCCAGGAATACATATGACCACCTCCACCCTTGTGTGACTATTTTACTAGGCACCCATGGATGTAGAGATACTGAGGCAAGCTGATGCTATGGTCAAGGTGATGTCCGAGAGAAAGGACTTAATTGTCAAGACTGAAAATATACAAACTAGGTTTTGATGCTGCGGCCTCTGAGCTCTGATGTAGTCACCAACCCTGGATGATAACACAGGTTTGCCCAGGGACCTTACGTGACAGTTTCTGTTGTTCTGTGGTATAATGGCCCTCATCCTGGCTTTCGGCAGAACAACTTACGAAACCTACTGTTACAGCTTTGCTTCCTGCTGCTGTGTTAAAACATCCTGGCTACAGTTCCAGTTCACTGTCCTTGTCTGTGGGGAAGTTAAGGCAGGAAACTAAGTCACCTAGCCACAAACAAAATCAAAAGCTCGGAGGAGAAATGGGCATGCGTGATCACTCCTCAGCCCCATTTCCCACTCTTAGGTAGTTCAGGAGTCCCAACCATGGCATGGTACTATTCATAGTGGCCTGGGTCTTCCCACGTCAGTTAACATGACTATGATAATCCTCTAGAGACAGGACCACAGGCCAATCCGACCTTGAAAACATCCCATAGACCCTCTTCCAAGATGATTGTGGGCTGTGCTAAGTTGACGGTTAAAACCAATCATTACGCCTTCTTTGGTCCTCTCTAATGATCACGTCAGTCTAATGATTGTGCTAGGGACACGAACATGGATCTCTTCCTATGATCACTGGAGAGGTCCAAGAAGTAAATGTGGGCTCCAGGGAGTACTGTGACAAACAGTAGCTGCCTGAGTCTTACCGAGTGTCTCTTGCCACAAGCTGAACGCAAGCTACAACATCCCTCAGGAGCAAAGAGTGGCACTTGGTATTGTGATACTATGAATTGACAGGGCCACTTCGATGTCTGCCTGACAAGGTAACCTGGCATTTTGGCCAAACTGGTGCTTGTGGTGGCAATCAGAAGTCACGTGGTATCACCTCCTCCACCTGGGCTAGCTGAGGGGGGGGATGAATGATCCTCCTGGCTTTATGCCTCTGCTCTGGGGTGGGTTGCAAGCAGCAGCCTAAGGCTGCAGGGAAGCACAGCTGTGCAGCTCTGACTCTCTACAGGGAGGATTCAGACTCTCCCTGCCTGTTCCAGTGACTGCTTATGTGACCAGTGGCACAAAGGACAGTGCAGGAGAAGTTGCCATAGCTTCTGGCACCAGTTGGGAAGAAGCTTCCTTTCAGTTTTGAAAAGTGAAGCAGCTTGGTCAAGCGCTCTGTATCCCGCAGCTTACTACAGTCGAATCATAGACTGTGCCTCCAGGGACTGTGTAGTAAAGGTTTGGTCTCCAGCTTGGCATGGGTAGGTGGTGAAACCATTAAGAAGGCGGCAACAGTAGGAGGGCCCCCAGCATGGAGGGCACATCCTGAAAGGAGATTATGAAACTCAGGTCTTTATTTTCCCTTTCTCTCTCCTCCCTAGGCATCTTAAGTGAGCCAGTTGCCCAACCATGTACCCCAACTGCGATATGAGGACATTCACAAGCCTGAAGTCATAGGCCCAACAGGCACCTGGGAAACTGTGAGCCAAAGTAAACCTTTTCTCTTTTATGTTGATTTTCCAGATGAATGTTATAGTCACCGAAAGCTAACACCCCTTTCATTAGTAAAATGAAATGCTATTTGTTCCCGTGTATCACGCAGATGTGTTTTAAGAATCCCGTGGTACCATTAGAGCCCTTTGATCTGGGAAAAGATGTTTTAGGGTAGGAATTATTATTAAGATGCTACTTTGAAATACAGATAAGCCTTTCTCATGCGTTTCCATGCTTTTATTTCTTCTATGCTTATAGCTCTCGTTATTCATTCAATATAGGTTAGGAATCACATCTCCTTCCTCTAATTATAATTAAACTAATAAAGTCTGTTTTGGGAAGACGGAAAGTGGTGCACACAGTTCTATGCTTGGGGCCATCTTTCTCTTTCTTTCTTTCTTTTTTTTTTTTTCTTTGACCAACAAAGCATTGCCCATTTGGAATACTGTGTGTAATTGAATTTACATTTACAATAAGGCTCAGACTCGGGGTTTGGACTAGAGCACTCAGGAGAGGAGGGAGAGTGTTCCCAGTCCTATAACTAACACAACTGGGAACGTGCTGTTAAACATAGTTTCAAACAATCATGCTGAATTTTCTTAGACCCTCCTGAATAAAATCTGGAACAAAACAAGACAAAATCCAAACGAAACAGAGCTAAACAAACAAACAAAAACCCCAAACAATTAAAAAAAAAAAACCACCAAATAATGAAACCCGCAGAGATAATCCTGCTTAAAAATAACTTTAACCTTTATATTTCTATGTAAAACAATGTATGACAATAATGTAGTCTTGTGTTGGGGAATTTTCTCCCACTAGCTAAAATGATAAGATTATCACATTGTGTCTTTGTTAGTGACAGAAAGAAGGCATATCTGTGTTTCTTATTGGATGGCATTTAAATGTGTGTTATTTTTTTGTGCTGCTGACGCTGGGACCAAACCCGTTCGATGCTTCATTTCACAGGTCCCTCCAGCTTGCAGTTTGAGTGCTCTGCCTACCTCACAGTTGAACAAAAGCACTTGCTGGGTGACTCAACCACAGAACACTCCGCCTGGCTACATACACTCTTCCCCAGTGGATGTGGAGAACTGGTGAGAACATTAAAAATCAAGTTCACAAGGTTTCATTGTGAATGGAAACTTTACAATAGCACTTTGCTTGAGATCAGATGGCGTATTAGCTCTTTCTCTAAGTGTTGTCACAAAAGCAGCTTCAGTGGTGGCTCTCAACCTGCCTAAGGCTGCCATGTTCCTCATGCTGTGGTGACCCCCATCCATAAAACTATTTTGTTGCTACTTCACGACTGTAATTTTGATGCAGTCAGAGCCCCACCCTCTAGGATGGTGCCACCCACATTCCAGGTATGGTCTCCCTCTGGAGACGCCCACAAAAACTCCAAATCCAGTCAGGGTTGGCAGTAGGAAGGGAAGTCACACTGCTCCCAAGCAAGTAGCGCTTCCTTCAGCCTCTGTCCCATCCCTTCCAGCAACCAGGGAGCACTTTCTCTGCCTCTCTTGTTTCAGGAATGAGAAGAAATCGCTCTTCTTTTCAGTCTTATTTTGTGAGGGAAGATTGGGTGTTTTATGTGTTGTCCTGGCAACAGCAGGGAAAGGACTTTTATTTTCTAAGGCTCCTCTTCATCTGGGGTAAGAAAAAAAAAAGCACTATTAATTTTCTTCCCTTCTTTTTTAGCTCTCGATGGAGATGGAAGGAAAGAGAAAAGCCAGTGCTGCTCTCCTCTCTCTTCCTCAAAATTAACTCTCCCAAGACAAAGAAGCAGGAACTGGTACAGCCTTATGTCATCCCGTGCCTTACATTAGTGAATCAAATTATCTGTGACATAGGCTTGTTTTGTTTGGCTTTGGTGAGACTGGACCTTGAAGTCCCTATGTAGTTAAAGCTAGTTTTGAACTTGGTGTCAATTCTTCTGCCTCAGGAACTTAAGTGCTGGGGTTACAGGTATGCGCCCTCACACCCACTTAAGACTTTTTTTTTAAAACTATGTAAATTTCTCTCTGGAAATACAGAAGATTAATGATATGGAAAGATGCTATATGAGCTCTTACGGAGTCAGTCTTCCTGTTCACCCCTAGGCTCTTCTTCTCTTGGGGATGGGATCCCATTTCCTACTTGCTAGGTAGGGTGCTGAGCTATGTTCTCAGTTCAGAATATCTTGGCATGTGGTTTGTGCTTGTTTTGTGATTTCTTTGTTTTTGAGCTAGGGATGACCCTACGGCCTCATGCATGTTAAGCAAATACTTTGAGCTGTATCCCCAGCCCTTGACCTTTAACTTCTAATAAAGAATAGCACACACTGTGTACACTTGTAATCCCACATTGGAGAGGAAGAGACAGGAAGAGCCTTACAGCTTCAAGGCTGGTCTGGTCTGCATATGGAGTTCTAGGCCAGTGAGAGAAATACGTGAGATCTTGTCTTTAAAAAAAATACCAAACCAAACCAACCAGCCAAACAAACACAAACAAAAACCGAGCAAAATTAAACCAAGACAGAGAATCACAATTTCAGTGACTAGTGTCAGGATGTATTTTGCAAAATCATGAAATGTAAATTCCATGTGTAAATCTTCAAAGTGCCCAGAAGCTGGAATTTGATCCCCACAGTGAATTTTTCACAAAAGAGAGTCAAAGAGTGTCCTTCCCAGTCATGGTTTGACAATCCATCCAGTTTATTGATAATACTACCACAAAGAATCTCCTTCCAGAAAACAGTACCACTGAACTTATAGAAAGATACTATTCTGTTCTGGAATCACCAGGTAGTCTAAAAATGAATAGTACAGAGACACACAGCACAGGGATACACAGCCCAGGCACATGTCCCAGACACTCAGCCCAGAGACACATAGCCCAGGCACACGGCCCAGAAATGCACAGCCCAGAGATACAAAGCCCAGAGACATACAGCCCAGAGATGCACAGCCCAGAGATGCCCAGAGATACACAGTCCAGAGAGAGACACACAGCCCACAGACACACAACCCAGACACACAGCCCAGACACACAGTTCCTCACTAGATAGTGAAGAGCTATATCGCACGGGGGGGGGGGGGGGGGGGGAGGGGGGGGGGGATATAGTAGTGTGATGGAGATTGTCTAGCAATAGAAAAAAAAATGCTAAAAGCAGATTGTATGTCAGGTGATATGGACATTCCACTCGAGGCTAGCATGCAAGGGTCACTGAAGTGACTAGTGTATCAAAGGTCAATGTTTAACTTCTCCAAGTTTCACTTGAATAAAATGTATAGGGATAAGTGAAGGCAAGAGAGCATGAGAGAGTGGGAGAGCGATAAAGCAAGGGGGGTGTGAGGAGAGAAAGGAAACGTAAAGGAACATTAGAACAGTAAGAGTGCATTATTTTTTCTCTTAGACCGAGAAAAGGAAAACAAATGGGACAGGATAACAGTTACTGAACACAGCCTGGAGCCCCAAATCAGTCTCTGTTGCCCAAACCAAGCACACACAAAACAAAACAAAACGAGCTTCCATTTTGTGTACCTTTAAAGTTTATTTCTGCTTAGTAATTTATTTAGTATTTAATCTCTCTCTCTCTCTCTCTCTCTCTCTCTCTCTCTCTCTCTCTCTCTGTGTGTGTGTGTGTGTGTGTGTGTGTATGTGACATAGGTCTGAGAATAGCTTGAGGGAGTCTGTTTGCTCTTTCACAATGTAGGCTGCAGACACTGACTGTGGTAAAGGCACCCTTGAGATATCTCACCTGTTCAGGCAGCTGTGGGAAATACTACCCTATGTGATCTTGGGCCATAAAAGAAAGCTAGTGAGGCACGCACCTGAGTGAGCCAGCAAGTAGTTTCTTCCTAATTTCTGGCTTGATGATCTTGGTCCTTAGCCTGAGTTCCATCGGATGCACTGTGCCCTGGAAGTCTGAGCTGAAATAAGCCCTTTGCTCCCCTAAGCTGCTTTTGGTCCAAGTGTTTCATCTCAGCAATGGAATGAAAGCATGACACTGTGCTCATTAGTGGTACCCTCCCCTTCCATCGCTGCTGTCTTGTCCATGGGTTGTACCTTTCATCTCCATCTCTAGGTGTCATATCCACTGGTGGCACTCTCACTCCTATTACTATTTTTAGCACTGTTACCTGATTTCCCCTCCTCCTCTTCCTCATCCCCTTCCCCCATCCTCCCTCTCCTTCTTCTTTGAGACAGGGTCTCTCTGTGTAGCCTTGCCTGTCCTAGACCAGGCTGGCCTCGAACTCACAGAAATCTGCCTATCCCTGCCTCCCATGTGGCTGAAATTAAAGGCCTACGCCCCCACCGCCCAGCCTCACCTGATTCCTTTATTGGCTTTTTCCACTGCTGAAATGACCCATGCTGTTTCATATGTTGTCCGTTTTCTTCCTACAACCTTTACTGTATCAGTTGTAACTCCTTACATTTACGTTATTAAACTTCTAACATTTGGGTCATATCTGTAATCACAACTTTGAGAACTTTGTTGATTCAGGAGGGGAACTCCTTGGTCTCCCATAGTGCCTTTCTTCTTCCCGACTCTTGTTTACAACAGAGGCTGAAGGAGACAGGCTTCCCCATTAGTGTCTATTTGATGAGCCACTGAGGTCAGGGTTGACCTTTTTACAGATTTTTTTTTTTAAACCTTCTCCCACAGTTTTCAAACTCTTTAAGTGTGACTGTCTCACATTTGGGGACTTAACAGAAAGTTTTTCTGAATGTTTGTTCTACTCTCAGCTTCCGGGTTTTCCTTTGTGTCTGTGTTTTAAACAGGGTCGCTCCCACACTCTTGTCCCTCTCCCAATAGTGGAGACCTGTTAGGTGTTACTCGACAGCCACGGCACGGTGGTGGGCTGTGGGCTTTATCAGCCTGTGTGTGAGATGGTGTGCTAGGCCTTCGTACTGAGACTCTGTGATCACACGCATCCTCCTCGTGCATCCACGGTAGAGGGAGGGTCTCCGATGGTCAGGGTCTAAGGTATACCTCTGCAGGAACGGGGGGGGGGCTCATTCTTCTTCCTTGCCCCCCACCCCCGAGCTTAGCAGCCCCCCACTGCTGTCCTAAGGATGGCAGCATTGTTTGTCCCTCCTGCCTCAGCACAGGGACTGCTGCACAGCTGCACGGAGGATCGAAAAGACAGGCACCCAGGTAGGCCTCTAAGCTCTTTCTCAACTACTGTCTCCTTCTCTGGGTCCTCCTCACACTGAGAAATTTATTTGGAACTCTGTCCTGCCCTGAGGTCAGGAGTTTGTTTTGGGAGTTGTGTACCCACGGAGGGATGGGCACTACCACGAGCTTTCAGCTCCTCGTTAAACACTTTGATTGAACTCTCCTCCACACAGGCTCTGGCAGCATCTGCCTCAGGTAATCAAGGGCTCGCGTGTCTTCCCTTGAGACCCAGAGAGATGTGTGTCTGTGTTCTCAGTGCCATTGCTCACAACAGCGGAAGCATGGAAACAGCCCGTGTGTCCACGACTGAGAGTCCGGCATGTAGAACTGTGCTACATGCACATACCACCCATAAAGGGACTAAAAGTTGGACCTGTGTGAGGACACAAGTGAACCTGAAACACATACTATTGAGTGAAGGAGGCCAGATACAAGAGGGCAGATAGTGTCATTCTGTCTGTCTAGGTGAAGCAGCTAGAACAGACAAGTTCATAGACACAACAGTTATCAGGACCTGAAGGAGGGATGATGAAGACATAGCATTTGGTGAGTGTGATGCTTACAGTGAGGATTACCAAAAAGGCTCTGGCGATGGTGGTGCTGTCCTGTATTACATATTATTTATGTATTTAGTGCCATTGAACTGGAGACAGTTAAAATGGCACTCATCTATCATCTATCACCTATCTATCTATCTATCTATCTATCTATCTATTATGTATCTATCTATCTACCTACCTACCTACCTATTTTGGGCTTTCTATTGCAGTGATAAAAATCATGACCAAAAACAACTTGAGGAAGATGGCTTTATGTTCCTTACACCTCCACATCACAGTCCATTATCCAGGGACATCAGAACCAGAATTCAAGGCAGGAGCTGAAGCAATCGTCAAGGGGTTGCTGTGTCCTGTCTTGCTCCTTGTGGCTTGCTCAATCTGCTTTCTTATAGTACCCAGGACCACCAGACATGGTACCACCCACAGTGACCTGGACTTCCACATATCAATCAAGAAAATGCCACATGGACTTACATACAGACCAAGCTGGCGAAGGCAATTTCTCAATTGAGATTCTGCCTTTCCAAATGACTCTAGTGTGTGTCAAGTTGACATAAAACTAGCCACGCACATATGATACCCTTCCTTCCTTCCTTCCTTCCTTCCTTCCTTCCTTCCTTCCTTCCTTCCTTCCTTCCTCTTTTTTTAAAGAGAATCTCTTTCTGTAAGCCTAGAACTGGCATCCTTCTGAGTCCTGGGACTACAGACATGCCCTACCATCTGTGGCTCTGCTACTCCCTATTTTAAAAAGTTTATAAAGACAAAGACTTTCGAGGAATATTTGTGCTGTGGGGACACCACCTTTCTTCTGGAAGACATATAGGCATGAGCTTTCTCTGCCATGGCAAGGAAGGAGTTAACACACCCTTCCTGGTCCTCTTGGCTCCCCCAAGTGATGGACCACAGGCTGGAGTATTCCAAGCCAGATAAGCTCCTTCAAGGAAGTTTTATGTCAACTTCCATAGACTGCATCTTTTCTTTGTTCTGTTGACGTCCCTCCATCTTTTTGCTTGGTGCAGTTGCATGTCATGAACACAGTCAAAGGTGAAGGGAATCTCTCCCCCCCCCCCCGTCTGTCTCTCTCTCTTTTAATGCAGTAATGATTAACTTTACAGGCAGAGGAAAATAATTTTCTCTTTTCTCTTTAGCTCCTGTGGGGTGGGAGAGATGTCAGCAGTTAAGAGCACTTGCTACTCTTACAGAGGGTCTGGGTTGGGTTCCCAGCATCCACATGGTGGCTTATGATCAAGCCTAACTCTCTTCAGGTGATTCTTGGTTCATTAGCAGTTAAAACTAACCATCGCAGTAGGGTGTTTTAGAAGGAGTCAAGGCAGGCAAGGTGGTGAGGACAGGGACACACCAGTGCTCCGCCAGCTTTCGCTACTCTCAAGAGTCTTATTAGTCAGGGATGGTGGTACCCACGTTCAGCATTAATGTCCCCAGTCAGCTGATCCCTTCTAGAGACCGTCACAAACATACCATAGGTGTGTCCTCCAGGAGATTCTAAACACGGTGAAATTGGTGATAAACATTAGTCAGCAGAGCAGCCCAGATGCCCGTTGAGTAAAGAAGACCAGAATTCTGGAGCACCGAGGCCATTAGCCTGTTTGAAATGTCCCCACTGTCACCCTCTGTCCCATCAGTTCAGGATTGATTCTGACACAGAGAGAGAAAGTCAGCAAGGGCTATGCTGGGTGTTGGCTTGGGGCTTAGACTTCCACTTCTTCAGAGGGAGTTCACTGCTCCCTGGACTCTGAGGGTCCTCATCTCTGGGGCACTGTTGGCTGAGTGAGGCCATACTTGCCTGTAGACATGAATGCAGAGTAAACTCCAGATTCTAACTGCTGGCTGCACTAAGGGGGATCTGGCTCTCACCAAGCCTGTAAGAGTGCTTGACATAATGGCATGCACCTGCGTCTGCTATCCCATATGGACAGTAAGCTAGGGCAGGAGAATCACATGAGCCCAAGGTTTTGAGGACTTGTTACAGACTGGGTTACATAGTGAGAGCCTGTCTTTAAGTGGGTGCACACGTGCGCGCATACACATATACACACACACACACACACACACACAGAGAGAGAGAGAGAGAGAGAGAGAGAGAGAGAGAGAGACAGACAGAGACAGAGACAGAGACAGATGTAGAAAGGCAGAGACAAAGAGGCAGAAAGACCAATGGCAGGGAGAACACAGTGTGCTTCAATCCCATTCACTGCTACCCAAACCGTTTTTGTACTGGAGTACCACCACCATTTAAAGGTGTCAAACACACTGAAAGTTTTTCTGCTTGCAGGTCACCATTGCTCTTCTGGCTGATGTTCTCCTGTCTCTTGCAGGCATCCCACTGTCCCTCTTGAGCATAGTCCTGAACATATGAAGCTTGGTAGGTAGAGAGAATTGCACCCATTGCTTCGTGTGACCACCTTTCTCTCTTCTTCGATGCTATGCATCCAGCTCCCAGAGTCCAGCTTGCTTTGGGAGTGGGAACTGTACTTCTGGAACTTGCTGTCTTCACACAGGGCTTTCTTCTGCTTGTAGGAAGGAATTCTATTCGCTGCTGTGGTGGGTGGGAGGTGATCAGGTCAAGGACACTTGATCCTTTACCCCTCCCCCCACCGTGTCACCTTTAAACAGGTTTTGATGAGGCTTTTTCACAGAGATGGCAGGAAGTGTTTTCCTTGGTATGTTGCTCAGTGGTTGACAACCTGCTTAGCACGTGCTACGCCCTTGGTTCTATTTTCATCAGTAAGAAAAAAATAACAACAACAACAAAAAAAAAATGGAGGCAGGAGGATGAGAAGTTCAAGGTCACTCTCCAGCTGCATCCCAGGTTTTAGGTCAGCTGAGATATCTGAGACTCTGTCTTAAAAACTGGTGTCTGGAACAAGGAGACAGGGCTTAAAAGCACTGGCTGCTCTTGGATCGCCAACAATCACAGTACCGCCAACAAGTGTCAGAGGATCTCTCACCCTCTTCCGGCCTCCAAGTGCACTGCATGCATGTGGTGTACAGACACACATAGGCAAAACACCCACCCCCACAAAATAACACAAGAAAACACACAAACAGAAGAAACAAGAAGTGGCTAGGGATGAGGCTCAGTGGGTCGAGCATTTGTTAGGCATACATAAAATACTGGGCTTAGCCTCCAGGACTTCTGAGAACCAGTGCGATGCTGATGCCTGGGATCTTAGCATTCAGGAAGTGGAGGCCAGAGCATCATAAATTTAAGGTTGTCCTCAGGGACATAGCAAGTTCTCACTCACTCCTGGTTGCATATGATTCTGTCTCAAAAAAATAAAAAATGAAAACACACAAAATGAATGCATCAGTGGATCCTAACAGATGGCCAAGTGCATCATGGCAGTGGTTTCAGATGGGCTCGGAAGATGGGCCCCAAGCTCTTACATATTCTAAGATCTTACTTTAGCACTGAGCTACAGTCTAGCTGCCTTGTGTAAGTCTCTTTCATGGCTGCTCAATTCTCAGTCCCTCCATTCCTCCCTCATGCCCGTCCACCCTCATTTTCTTTTATTTTGTTTTGTGAGGTGTACTAGACTGGCCTTGGATTTACTCCACAGGCCAGGCTGAACTCAAACTTTTGATCCCTCTGCCTCAGCCTCCTAAGAGTGTACCAATGTGAGCTGCCATGCTTTGCTGGCTCAGGATAACTTTAAAACTAAAGCTGCCCACAAAGAGAGACAGACGATGCCTAAATGGAAGATAAAGGGCTCGGGGCACAGCGTTGTGGTAGAGCATTTGTTTAGCTCATGTGAGCTGGGCTCCTTTCTCAGTGCTCACAGAGGCAGGTATTACACATTTTTAATTGCGAACTTCAAGGCCATAAAGCTATGTTCTTCCCTTTTTACAGGCCTAGGGGGAAAAAAAACCATCATCTGTGAACTGAACCCTCACCGCCTGGATCTGCCAGGGTGGAGTGACGTGAGAGGAGGCGAGCAAAGCCAGACGCCTCCCTGTACACTTAATGAAGTGTTCTCCTGCTATTATCTAAATGGTGAGTGAAAAGGAATCCAGGGATACGGGACAAATCCCAGAAGAGGCTGGGGGAAATTAGTGTGCTGTTTCTCATTAATGCATGGTAACACAGTAACAAGTGAGCGTTTATAGAAGGCATTTCATGCCTGGGATTCCACAGGGCTTTGCTACAGGAAGATCAGATTCACACCCACCATAACCATGAATTAGATTTCAGCCCACAGGGGAGAGTGAGGCACTTCCCAAAGGACCTTAACTATATCCTATTATAGAGCTAGGCACTGCCAGAGAGACTGTAGACCATGCTTTTTCTGATAGACCCAAGGCCACACAGCTACTTAGTGGGATTGTTAGGCTAGACTGTAATATGTTTGCTTTGGGACCCCACTGTCTTCTTCTAGCTGTGTGCCTCAGCTAACCTCTCCAAGGCTCAGTTTCATTGTCTCTAAAATGCAGGAAATAACAGCATCTATTTCAAAGAATGGCTATGCAGAGTAAGTGTGTTCTTACAGAACATTACTTGAATGCTATGCTACAGTATACTGCAATACACGCTAGCTATTATTAGGACAATGACATGGTGTGGGTACATGTTTGTGTGTGAGTGTACGTGTGTGAGTCTGTGTGTATGTGTGTGTGTGTGTGTGTGTGTGTGTGTACGTGTGTGTGTGTGTCTATATGTCTGTGTGTGTGTTTGGCATAGCCTCACCCCATTTACTATGTTTTTTTTTTTTTTCTGCTTTTAGAGACAGGGTCCTTTTATGTGTTAGGCTGGCCTTGATCTTATGAAACCTGACAAATACTGAATCTAGCCCTACCTTTCTTTTTTTTTTTTTAAAGATTTACTCATTTTTATTTAATGTATATATGTGTGTTTATGTGAGCATATGTGTATATATGTGCACAAGCCCATGGAGAGCAGAATAAGGTGTCAGATTCCCTGGAACTGGAGTTCCAGGTGGTTGTGAGCCCTGATGTGGGCACTGGGAATAGAACACTGGTCCTCTGCAAGTGCAGCAAGTGACCTGTGGGCCATGTCTCCAGCCCTCGCTGTAGCTTCAGAGCAATTGGTTGGAATGAAATTGGAAGTAGCAGTAATGACCTCTATCCAGTTTTGCCCCAAATCCTGTCCCAGTGCAAAGCTAGATTTCTAAGGACTGGGAGCAGTTTTGCTTCAGGGTCCCTATTGGGGTCTTTAGAGAGTGAGGAGACAACAGACTTGGGTCCTGGCCAGGAGCAGAGTCTGGGAAGTAGCTTGACTCAGCACTGTAGACCTTTGGGGAGTACGCATGCATGATACTGCTGCTGGAAGTTTTGGGGATTCCCTTCACAGTCACAGTATGATACCTGAAGAAGCAGGGTCCTCTTTTAGCTTTCTTAGTCTGATTAACAAAAGCATTTAAGAACAAACTCTAACAGACACTTGAGGAATTTTAGATTGCAGGCAGGCAAGCTGTAAATCCTGGTATCTGCCTGGAGGAGGAGGAGATGGTGGGGGTGGGGTGGGGGAGGGAGCGCAGAGTCAAGCTAGCATGGAGATCAGCCTCAGGGTTGCAGGTAGTCCCATGGCAGGAAGGGAGCTTCAGAGAAAGAGTAAGAAGCTCTAGTCAGCATCAGAAAGAGAGCTAAGAACTCAGGCAGACAGAGGCAGCTGAGCCTCAGCGCCACTCATAGGGACTGTGGGGTGGGGGTGGTGGGGTGGTGGGAGGGTGCAGGAGTGTGTGTGTGGGAGGGGGGCGGGGTTGGACATGCAAGAATTTAGGAAGAAAAGGTATAGTATCTTACTAAAGAAACAATGATTCCACCTTTAATTATTATTCTGTTCTGCACAGCTTATAGTGAGCCTGGCTTCTTGAGGAGGCTACTGTCAGTTTATTCCTTTGACCAGAAGGGCTGTGCTCCATGCCAAGGTCAGGGCTGTTCAGCCCAGGACCTGCCTCTTGCTCTTCATATCTCCTACCTGTTGGCTGATGCCTGAACTGCAACTGTTGTTCCTCAAGGTAAGGCGTTAGCTATCTTAGTCACAGAAATGATGGGGCAGTAGCTCACATTTTGATCCACAGTCAAATTCAGACAAGTTCTGGTCTTTCTTCAAAAGTGTGCTCCTTGAAGTGGGGGCAGAGTAAGGTGTGCTCCCGGGAGTTCAGGAAGTGAAAAGTGTGCTCCTGGGAGTGGGGGCAGTGGAAGGTGTGCACCCGGGAGTGGGGGAAGTGAGAGGTGTGTTCCCTGGAGTCGGGGCACAGGAAGAGTGTTCCTGTGGCTATTTGTAATAGGTCCAAAGGGAGGAAAAGACTCAGAAGTTAAGGGCAGGTTCACAGCAAGGGTTTGTTCTAGTGGCCACCCTTCTTCCCTCCTTCTCTCTCTCTCTCTCTCTCTCTCTCTCTCTCTCTCTCTCTCTTCCCTTGCCCTTTCTCTCCATTGTCCCTTTTGCTCTTCCACTCATGGTAACTAGTGAAGTGAAGGACTTTGTAGGAAAGTAAGTGTTCGTGTAAGGCACTTGACTGTCTTGTGGTGACACTACAGTGAAAACAGGTATTTCTCATAGTGGATGGGCTACTGAACTATCTACTGAAGAGACAGAGTAGCTGTGTGTCCCAGAGCGGGCTGGGGAGCTGGCTCGCTGCTGGGGGTCCTGTGATAGTGCTGTGGGAAGGACCAAGGCACCCTAGGCATGTTGCTTTTGGGAAAGAACACTGCAGGATTTGAGTTTTTCACTGATGAAGCTGTGAATGGACAAGCATCCCCCTTTTAAACTGTTGTAGATGGGTGGGTAGGTAGGTGAATTTAAGCAGAGGAGATGGGAGACTCTATGATCAAGAAGGCCAACTGGGCATGGGGGGGGGCCTAGTCAGGGTGAGTTGGGAAAAATCTTCATCTACTTTTTGGGTCAGTTGCTGGATCTCTCTGAATCTTGAATCTTAGGATTCTCTTAGGATAATCAAGATGAAATAACTCCACACTGGAGGGTTCCGAGCAGAGGGTAGATCTCAACAAGCAGTTATTGTTTTCCCTGCCACTACGGAGCCTGAGTTTGATGCTTCATTTCAATGGTCAACTTAATACAATACTCACCAGGGAGGAAAGTCTCACTGAGGGCTTAGCTAGATCAAGTTAGGCCCTGAGCATGCCTGTGTGAGACTGACTTGATCACCTGATGTGAGAAAACCCAGTCTGAAAGTAAATGCCCCTGTTCCCTGGGTTTGGGTCCTATGCTGTATGAAAAAGGAGAAAGTGAACCGAGTAGCAAGCACTCATTCTCTCTTAGTCCTTGACTGAGCATGTGGCTAACTGCTTCCCGTTCCTGCCTCAACTTCTCCACGGTGACAGACTGTAAGCTGGCATGCTAAGTGAGTGACTCTTTGCCCCTTAAAGACGCTGCTGTTCAGGTGTATCATCCCAGCAACAGGAATGAAACGAAAACGCCAGTCACATATCATGTCAAGTCACACTACCACACTCCCTCAGCCAACACACTTAGGAAGACCCTCCCACTTCCTGCTAATTTATTTTGCTTTCCCTTCCTCCTAAATCACTGAAACTCCTTCTGATAGGAATCTTGGTGAGCCAGAGACTCTGGGTGCATCTGGCATAAAAGAAGTCCAGGCAATCGTTTTGACCCTTTCTTCCTTGGGATCCAGTGGCAGTGATGGACTCCATGATGAAAGGCAAGAAGCCTTGTGCACTTGGTTAAAGGAAAAAGGCATTAACTTGCCAACCTGCCTGGTTACTTGGGACATTAATCACCCCATAAACATGGGATTAAATCAACTCTCAACTCGGCTCCACAGCTCTCCTTGAAAATGGAAGCACTCTTTATGTTTCAGTATCCGGCAGTCACGTTCTCCATGTAATGAGAGCGCGGGGTTATTTTCCTGCACATTTTCATGGGGATTTGTGACTGCAAATGGAACCTGCCCCTGAAGACAGAAGGAACAATTACTAAATCTGCGGAATGGCTTTGGAGAAGCCCTTCCAGCTGGGGATGTATGGAGGAATGCTCCTAAAAGCTGTGTAAATGAGAGGCCACAGCAAACCTCCGCCGTAAACATGGAACCCTCCATGTCTCCCATTACTGCCTCATGAATATGCTATATTACTGTGGGCCTATCAGTGCCAAGCTTTGCTCTGGCCCTGGGTCCCCCAAGGCAAACACATGGGCTTTGAAATCCTTCCTCTTAAAGTCTTACTGGATTGCCAAACTCATGTCAGTATGTGCCTGAAAGTTCCCTGACTTTGAATGCATCCTCCCTGGAGCAGAAGGAACTGCTCTGACCCAGTCCTGACAGTCCCATACCGGCCTCTAGGGTAGAGTGCTGAAGAAAGTCACCCTGGGCCAGAGCACCCTACCATTGTTAGCCAAAGAGAAAATTCAAGGCAGAAGTGAGTTTTCCAGGAAGTGACACTTACTCAAATTTGTATAATTTTATTTATAGACAGAGTCTCCTGTATCCTAGGCCAGCCTCAAGCTTGCTATGTTGCTGAAAATGATTTTGAACACCTGATTCTCCTGTTTCTCAATCTCCCAAGAGATAGGATTACAGGCGTGTGCAGCCACACCTGATTTATGCAGTGCTAGGGATTGAACCTGGGCTTCCTGCACGCTGGGCAAGCACTCTGCCAACTGAGCTGCATTCTCAGCCTCCATTATTCATTTAAGTGAATGTTTCAAGAGATATTCCTTTTCAGTTTTGGAGGCAAATATTTCTTGTTAGGTGAGCTTTTGTAATGCTAGGGATCCAATCCAAAGTTCTGCCCAGGCTAAGCTTGCATCCACTGCTGAGCTACACAAAGCCCATTGGTGGATATTTACTTATTTACTGCCAGACATTGAATCTGGGTACAGTGATGGCTAAGCACGTGCTACTATGGAGCTGAGCCCTCAGCTCCATATGTCAACTTGTCATATGATAACTTGTTTCTTTGGAAAGTTTTGGAGGGTATCCTCATGTGGCCCTTGCTAGCTTTGACCTTGCTGTATAGCCCAAGTCACAACACTTTTGAGATAAAAACCAAATTTCTTCTGGAACTCGATGAGTGTTATAAATCTAGCACCTGGGAGACAGAGTTAAGTATTGTAGGGTAGTCTTGGCTACATAGCAAGGATCTATTGATTTATCTACAAAACAAACAACTAAGCTAAAAAAGATAACTGTTTATATATGGGCATCTTTTTCTGCCCCTGTCTGTCTGTCTGTCTTTGTGTATGAACATGAACGTGTGTGTGTGTGCGTGTGTGTGTGTGTGTGTGTGTGTGTGTGCGCGTGTGTGTGTGTGTGTGTGTGTGTGTGTGTGTGTGTGTGTGTGTGTACAGCAGACTTCTTTATGGCATTTTTGCATCTCCTAGGCTTTGGCTGACTCCCACGCTCCCCACTTTCCCTGCACTTATTCCTACCTAGTCCTCACCTTTCATTTTCATATCACGTTTGTTTTCTTTCTTTACTTTTAAAATAGTTTTGCTATTTTATTTGCTACCTTTTATTTTGCTATAATCTCCTTAATCAAACCCAAACAATGTAAGAGAAGAGAAGTACCTTTTGTTTGTTTGTTTCTTTGAGAGAGGGCTTTTCTGTGTAGCCCTGGCTGACCTGGAACTCACTCTGTAGACCATGTTAGCCTCGAACTCGGAGGTCTGCCAGCCTCTTGGCACATGTCTTTAGTCCCGAGTGCTGGGACTAAAGGTGTGTATGTGCCACCACTGCCCAGAGACAGGTACATTTTTAACTCAGGGTTTAGCGGGTGTCATTCCACCACGGCATCACAGCAGGGAGGCATGGTGGAACAGCTCTGTTCATGGCAGTGGAAACCTGTGGCAGATGTTGGTCACACCAACGTGAACCAGGAAGAGAGAGAGAGAGAGGCAGGAACCAGGGGAGCACTTAACCTTCAGAGGTGCACATGACTCATGCTTGTCAGCTAGGCACCACCTCCAAAACCAGTGGTTCTCCACCTTCCTAACACTGTCACCCTTTAACACAGCTCCTCATGTTGTGGTGACCCTGAACCATGCAGTTTTGTTTTGTTTTGTTACTTCATAACTGTAATTTTGCTACTCTTTGTAGCATGTATTTTTAAATCTATTTTATTTGGGTTACTTATACCTCCACCTCCCTTCCAAACCTCCACTAGATAGGAGAAAAAGAAGGTTAAAGGGGAAAGGGGGCACAGACTTCTTTAGACTCAGTTCTTGGGGCAATTCCAATCTTCATAGTCAGTGTATCCAGCAGCCCAGCTAACTTGCAAAGAGCAAACAGCAAACACAGCAGCAGGACAAACCAGCAGCAGCAGGATGAGCCAGCAGCAGCCTTTATCCTCCTCAGACTCCTTTTCCTCTCGGTGCTCTGGTATTTATACCATCTCAGAGTCTTCAGAACTAAGCTATCTGTAACTGGCAAAGATCACACTCCTCTCTGAGCCCCCCAAGAGGCAATACAAATTAACAGCTGTGGACAAACTAAAGGCAGTCCCGTATCCCACACTTGTGATTAAAACCAAAACATATTTATGTAACATAACTGAACTTTTAAGGAAATGAAACCTTTCACTATGACTGCTATGAATTGTACTGTAAAATCCAATGTGACCTCTCCTCAGGGGTCACAACCCACAAGTTAAGAACCACTGTCCAAACTCCCCAAATAGCACCATTGGGTGGATAATAAGAGTTCAAAGATGAGCCTGTGTGGGATATTTGAGATTGAAAACATAACAGCTATGAAGTAACAAGTTCCAGAGATGTGTGTTTCAGTGTAACCTCTCCGTATTTCAGATAAAAGGTTAAAGGGCCCATATCACATGTATGCGTGCACACACACACTCAACCACACATGCAGCGTGCATTTCCTTAAGGTTCTGAGTGAGTTCAGGGTAGACAAGTTTCTGCTGTCTAGCCAGGTCATGTGTCCTCCATCTGGCTTCCACTCAGAATGTATCAGGGAAGGCTTTGCCATGAGGACTGGGCAAACTGCAGGGACCAACCCCCTGGGAGAGAGCTCCTTAGGGATCATGGCCCAGTTTTGCAGCTTGGTTTTGAAAGTGATCCTGTCAGAAGCAAAGGGCCTCACATGCAGACCAGGCCCAAGGTTGCTTTACTTCCAAGGTTCCTGGAAATGCCAGGCTCACAAATGTTTCCTCGTCCAGCTCACAGCACAAGACACAGCTCCTCTCCTTGGAAGGTACCCTGCTCTTTCCTGTTCCTGCTTTTTTCCTGTTCCTTGGTCAGTAGTCTTAGAATGGGACCGGGCATGTGACTCAGCCATAGCATGCTTGTCTGACATGCACAAAGCCCTGGCTTCCATCCATAACACCATCCCACATCCACACATAAAGGTTTTAAAAAACGAGTAAGGTCTTCCTAGGAAGCCTGGTAGGGGCTGAAATCCTGATGGAGTGGTGGTAAAGATCACTTTAAAGGGCAGTACAAGCAATGTACAGTACAGCCTTTGTCTGGCGTGTGCAAAGCCCTGGGTTTGATATACAACTTTTTCCTTATCTGAGCATTTGAGTAAAGTTAGAAATTATAAAAATTAATAAAAAATGTAATTATAGTACCCAGAGATATTACTACTTAGAGACAATAACTTTTAAAAGCTTGATAGTTGCCTTTTCGTATTTTTATGTACACACAGACACACAGACACACACACACACACACACACACACACACACACACACACACACACACACACAC
>OU015749.1:27238369-27250183 GCA_907169655.1 Acomys percivali | reverse complement strand
TAAGTCAAGTGTATGTGTGTGGTTGTGTGTGTGTGTGTGTGTGTGTGTGTGCGTGTCACTAAGGCTAGGTCAAGATGGATCCCAGGGTCTTGACCGTATTAGGCCAGCAATCTACCATCCTCAATTTTTGACCTAGTTAGCATAAAGTCTAAATGATTGATATGTCATGATTGATATGTCTATGCCGAAGATACAATACACTCTCTTGTGGTACATTTGAATTAGTGCATATTCTCATTTTCCTCCCATATGAAGTACTGTTTTAGGTATCTATGTGGCACTGAGCTCTGTGAAGAGCAGCCGGACCTAATGATGAAGGCCCCTTTCCCTCTGATTTTTCAGGGCTAGGGATGAAACCAAGATCATGAACGTGTGAAGCCTGGGTTCTGCCATTGAGCCACACATTTGGCCCTGCGGCTTTTAATTTTGTTTATGTATCTTTTTAGTTCTATTTTGAAAAGTTAGGATGTAATTGTATCACTTCCCCTTTTCTTCTCCTCTCTCCAACCTTTCCCATGTACCCCTCTTGCTCTCTCAAATTCATGACCTTTTTCTATGAGTGTGGTTACACACACACACACACTCACACACACACACACATGCGTGCAAGCATACATATTCTTAAATACACAAATATAACTTACTCAGTCCACTTAACATTACTTGTGGGTATATGATCTCAGGGCTGACAACCTGGTATTGGATAGCCAATTGGAGAGCTCTTCCCTGGGCAAGACTATTTCTCCTGTTTGCAGAATTCCCAAGTTGCCCATTGCTCCTTCTTTGTCTCAGGTCGAGGCCCCATGAGGTTTCCCTCTGCTAGCATGCCCATCAGTGTACCAGCATGTTCAGTTTAGCCAGCCACGCTGGGAAGACTTTCTGAGGCTAGCCTCTCTGACATTTCTAAGAGGCACAATAGAAGGGCAAACTTCCTGTTTTTGGATTTGTTTTTTCCCTCTTGCAATCTTTCTGCTCCCTCTCCCACAGTGATCCCTGAGCCTTAGGTACAGAAAATAGTGCTGTAGATTTATTACTTGGGATTAGGCACCACATTATCTCTTGTTCTCTGAGTTTTGATTGGCTGTGGGTTTCTATAATGGTCTCCATCTGTTGCAAGGAGAAGTCTCTTTGATGAGGGGTTAGGACTACATTTATCTGTGGGTATAAGGATAAATATTTAGAATGTAGTTAGGAATTATGCTGGTTTAATAAAGTGGTGGTTGTACTTTCTCCTCTAAGATCTGTGACTTCACTAGCTCTGCATGGTTGGCTAGGTTTCCGGGACCAGGCATAGTTTCACTCCTGTGGAGCAGGCCTGTGTCTATTAGAGAGCTGTTGGTTACCTCCAAGGTGTATGCACCACTATTGTACCCTGAGGTTATCATGCTATGACGGTTGTTGCTGTGGTTCATAGGCATCATGTTTGGGTAGGACTATTGGTTGCTGCTGTCCCTTGGAAGCTTTCACGGCACCTTCTGGTACCACAAAATCTAGACTTCATAACAAGGCTTTCAGGTCAGATCCAGCTCAGGCTCTTTGGCTCTTGTATCTGAAGTATACAATGTCTTCAGCAGTAGGGACCTACCTTCCACTTCTGGGAGGTAACCAAGGGTAACAAGAATAGCCTATGAGGTTTTAGGAGTCTCTTGGACAACCTTGACTAATAACACTCATGCCTGGTGGGTTTTGCTTTTGTTTTGTTTTGTCTTGTTTTTGATAGTGTGTGGTAGTTTTAGTTTTTTAAAGATACATTTTTATTTCTCTGTGTGTGTTTCTCTCTCTCTTCCTTTCCCCATTCTCTCCCCCCTCTCTTTGCCTACCACGTATGTATAGTTGCCTGTAGAGGAGAGATGAGGGTGTCAGATCCCCTGGAGTGGGAGTTACAGGCAGTTGTAAGCCACTTGACATGGGTACTGGGACTATAACTCTGGTCCTCTGGAATATTAGCAAATGTTCTTAACCACTAAGCCAGCCACCTCCCCCAACCCTAGGTTTCAAAGGGATACTGTGATGCCTGCTTCTTTCTTTACTTAGGCATTCCTTCAGGATTTTGGCTTTTTCTTTTATAAAGACACAGGATTCAAGATAAGCCTACAATAAAAGATCCAAAACAAATGTCTGTTGGCTGCATCTGGGGAGGGTAATGAGTAAAACAAATGCGGCAAGAGAGATGAGGAAGGAACCGGGCCACAGACTCTGTAGGCAATTCACCGAGGACAATTGTCATACATTCTTATTCTGAAAGAAATGATTATTTTTGTGCTACGTACTATAGATGGAGAGCCATCCACCCACTCTTATCCTAGGATGGCATGTCTGCAGAAAAATATTTGGAAAACCTTCATTACAGGGCATGATTTCAGAAATATTGAAACAATAAGCAAGAATCTGGCATTAATAATCTGTTGGTTTTATACTTTGTACCATTAGAAGATGTAAGGATTAGTGATTTTATGTACCCTACAAAGTAGAACACGCCTTGGGACACAGAGAGATGACGCATATGGACTCCAGCACATGCTGCAGGGCACAAGGACTGACCTGGGCCTCGGCTGTTACTCTCCATTGCTTTGATAACTTCTTGCTTCCAGCCCCACAAGGTCAGGGTTCTGGAGGACTTGGGGTGGACAAACCCAGGTCTTCATATCTTCCAGCTTTGACCAAGTAAATTTAGAGTCACCCAGAGTTGACGGAAAATGAATGATCAAAGGGAGGAGTCAAAGCTCCATGAATACCAGATCAAAAACATGGAGAGGCTAAAAGCTATAACTTATAATGCAAGTCTGCAGGGTGTTTCCTCTAGGCCTTAAGAGAGCAATGCTACTGCCCTGGGAAGGGCAGGCCAATGGCTCATCTTCTAAAACAGGAATCTTCTCAGACAACATTTTCTCACCTGTTCAACCTCCACAAAAGTCATTTTTGGAATAAAACCATAGGAAGCGGTGAGCACTTTGTATGAGGCTCTGGCTTTGACTTGAAAAAAAAAAAATTAAAAGTCACAAGGTGATGAGACAATTTAATGAAGTCAGTCGAGGAAAGCTGCTCCGCTGTTTTGGGGTCAGTAGGTGTGTGGTTTTTCTTTGGCAGACACATCATTTTCACTGGAGCAAAGGTTCTCAATCTGTGGGTTGCAACCCCTTTGGGGGGGTCAAATAACATTTTTGCAGGGGTTGTCTAAGACCATCAGGAAACACAGATATTTACATTACAATTCATAACAGTAGCAAAATTGCAGTTATGAAGCGGCAACAAAAATACTTTTAGGGTTGGGAGTTACCATAGCCTGAGGAACTGTATTAAACAGTTGCAGCGTTAGGAAGGTTGAGAACCACTGAGCGAGAGAGCCAGAGGACGTCCTTTCCGTTGTATCAAGCAAATCTGTAAATTCCTCCCTCTACAAATCATCCTGGAAGTCCGTCTATCTGATGGAAGAGGCAATCTGATGAATGTGCTTGGAGCCTGGTGCCTCTGGTGCTCTGACAAATTTACCCATAGGACAGCCAGAACACTCTCTGATGGGACAAGGACTTTGGAGGTCAGGAGGGCAGAGGGAAGGATCTTGCGGGCCTCGAATTTAGGCCTTGCAATGTGTTGGAATGTGAGTCTGGAGACCTGGCAGATCAGATATTTTCACCTGGCCTTCTACCTAGAGGCAACCTCTCACCTTATCTGGTCTTATTTTCAAGAACAAGAAGAGTCTGAGTGAAAAGTTGCTTTAAACACTGCACACTCTCATGTGTTCCTCCCTGAGGCTAGGCACAGCTTTTGTACACAGTTCTGCACTTAGAACTAGGACGTGTTGGAGGGTTGGGGTGCAGCCTAGACTTTCACCAAGAGCAGACCTTAGAATGGCGACCAGTCGTACCTTGTATCAGGAGAGTTAACTGCAGCTTATGACTCACCTTCATGCATAAGCCTGGCAATGGCTGTGCTTCCCATTTGGCAAGATTCCGGGGCGGATATCATTATTATTTTTTAATGTTTTTATTTGGGTGCTGGGATTGAGTCCATAGCCACGTGCATACTCAGTACACGTTCTACCACTGAACTATGCCCGGAGTCCCTAGATGGGTATTCTGATTTTTTTTTTTCACTGTTATTTATTTATTTAGTGTGTGTGCGCATGTGCCACAGCTCTTGTATGAGATCATAAGAAAAGTGTGAGGAGTTGGTACACTCTGCTATGCACGTCTTGGTCATTACACAGAGGCCATGCCATTGGCCCAACAGACATCTTTCCTTCTGGAGCTCTGGAGAGCAGCATCTTTTGTTGTCAAGGCCCAAGATCAGACAGCAGACCAACAGCTGGCCTAGGGGAGAGAGAAGGTAATTTTCCCGTGTGTCCCTCCACTTGTGGTTTTTTTGCAGGGCTGCACTGTTCAGCAAGGAGAGCCTGGGGAGTGCCAGGGTGGGGAACTTCTAAGAATGTGGTTTTTTGAGTCCAAATAGAAAGTTTTTTTTTTTTTCCTTACATTCTGACTCAGGGAATTAGACAGCAGTGGATAGATTAGATGCAAATGCTTCCGTTAAGAATTTAATCTTGCTAGGCAACAGTAAAGCTCTTTTCTTAAGGGCTCTCTTGCCAAAAAGTAGAAAGGAAAAGACAGGGAGCAGTCAGTGTGTGAGAGTCACCGTCTCGGGAGAACTGCTGGCCTTAGAGCTCTAAATGCTGTTTTCTTCCTGCTTGCTGGCCTTTCTCTTCCGAAGAGCACCGTGTGTGTTTCATGTGGGGACAAGGACTCAGTCATTAACGGGGGCTTCCTGGCCAGGGTGTGCCAGCCTGCTTCTAAGGATGGAGCTGGAGGAGGAAGAGGAGGGCCTCTGGCTTCCATCCACTCAGGGATGCTAGCGAGCCAGAGGGAAAAGCAAAGGGTTGCAGGAACTTCTGAAAGCCGGAAAGCTGCTGGTTAAAACCCTTCCAGACTCCCTCTTGTTTTCTTTGTAGTGGGAGAGTCTCCTTAAAGGCAGGGACTATTTAAGTCGGCTTTGCTCTGGCTTTTCTGTTGCTGTGTTTAAAACATCTTCTGTAGGGGAGGAGGCCAGAGAAGAAGCTGACAATCTATGGATATGAAGGGGTCAGAGGAATATCTGGTAGTCAGGTGATTGGACAGGATGGAAACTGTAGCCCAGTAGTAACCATCCTGTGGTAAGAAATTATCTCCTGTGCCACCGGCAGGACTTTGTTGGCAGGGACCTTCTGATGACAGACTTCCAGACTTCTGAGGGAAGTTCAACTCTAGTTTAAATGCCAAGCAAAAGCAGGGGACCAGTTAGTGGTTAAGCCTTTTGTTATCAACCAAACCCATTGTCCAGTCCTGACGAGGGCCTTTACAGAAGAATAAATGCAAGCTCTCTTTCCAAGGTGTTGAGGATTGAGTTTGGGTAAGAAGACACTGGTGCTGGCCGGGCAGTGGTGGCGCACGCCTTTAATCCCAGCACTCGGGAGGCAGAGGCAGGCGGATCGCTGTGAGTTCGAGGCCAGCCTGGTCTACAAAGCGAGTCCAGGACAGCCAAGGCTACACAGAGAGACCCTGTCTTGAAAAACCAAAAACCAAAACCAAAAAAAAAAAAAAAGAAGACATTGGTGCTTTCATTCCTGATGCCACAAAGACTGCTCAATGTGCGTGTGTGGTGTTTGCATGATCACCAAGGCCTCAGACAGGGCAGGCAAACTTTCTACCACAGTGCCACATCCCGAGCCCAGATCCCACTTAAGATTAGATTATTAAGATGGGCCAAAGTTAATAGTCAAATGGAAATCAAAAGGGATCTGTGTTTTTGTCCATGTTCCCTTAGTCTATGAGAAACTGTGACACAGTTTATGACAGGAGAAACATGGTGATTTTAATTTACTCAATCAGCAAGATGTGTGTTTGCTTTATGTAGTCCATAGTGGAATAGGAGATTCCAGGATGGAAGATTTTAGACATATTTGAGTAAAAGAAGCAGCTAATAGTTACTGAGTTTTATTTGCTAGACATTAATAAGGTTAATAAAGTACATTCCTAGCTTAGGGTAAAATAATATTGTCTTTCCTTGGTAGCCTCATACAATTTGGGAATCCCATATTCCCTAGATAGTGGGAATCCAGTGAGTATCTCCTCAGCGAGCAGCTCAACAGCTGTTTTCCTGTGGCTTCTGAGCCACAGATGCTGGGACTCTAAGCTCTTCTGTACAAGGAGGCTTGGGTAAGTGTAAAGGCATGCTCACACATTGGGCCACAATCCTGGTCATCTTTGATGCTCACCAGGAGAGCAAGTACTAAGATACCTCCCCCAAGGTGAGACAGGTTGGTGCTGACTCTGGCCACTAGCATAGTAAGTACCATTGCTTCTGTGACTGCCCTGGGCAACCTGTATGCCAAGGTATGTCCATGTCACTCTGATGCTAGGATCTACAGGCTCCTCCTACAAAGGGAGAAGGACTTGGGTCCTTCTGAGTTATCCTTGGCTAAGTGGGGGAAGGGATATGGAGAAAGGTCAGGGATAGTGTACTTGATGCTCTACAGTCCAGATACCTGTCACAGAGGTGTTCTTACTTTCAACATTAGTCATTCATTTACTTTATTTTATAGATATATGTACATTTGTAAGAGAAATGCACGCCCATGCATACACATACATTTACACACACACACACACACACACACACACACACACACACACACACACACATATATTACCAGCATAGAGATACATACTGGTAATTGAACCCATGGACTGCAAATACATACCACAAAGCTATGATCCCAAGCTGATACTATCTGCATTCCTAAGATGCACCAAAAATGATTCTTTCATTAGGAGGAGCATGGTGAACAGGACAGACTTTATTTCCATCCCCTCTACCATCATCCAGAAAAAATATTCTAATAAAAAAGAGATTTAAAAAAAAATTACAACAGCACAGATACAGAGTAGGTGCACATACAGTGACTGATATAAGTCCTAAAGGAAAGAAAGAAAATGTTAGAGAAGAGCTGGGCTGGGCTGGCACCACATTAAATAGGACTCCAAGGAAGCATTGTTCCTGATAGAATGGTGTCTACCAATCAGTCCACATAACACTCATGGTATCCAAGAAGAAGACAAAACCACCTCCACCCCGTCCTTCCTGCTAAGACGCCCTGAGCTACACTGTAAAATTCTTTGTCTATTGTGTACCTGTCTGCTTATTTAATCATTGAGTGGCCAGAACCATTTTTCCTATGATTGACTCTTTAATGTGTGTATTAATTTCTTTTTTTTTTGTTTTGTTTTTTGTTTTTTGTTTTTTGTTTTTCGAGACAGGGTCTCTCTGTGTTAGCCTTGGCTGTTCTGGACTCACTTTGTAGACCTGGCTGGCCTCGAACTCACATCGATCCGCCTGCCTCTGCCTCCCAAGTGCTGGGATTAAAGGCGTGCGCCACCACGCCCGGCTCGTGTGTATTAATTTCATAACTCTTTTCTTTCACATTTCTTTCAGCCTCTAATCGTTACCGTTCCTTCTGTGTGCTCTCTCTCCTAGCTTAATGCTTCATTGATATCAGCTCTTCTATGTATGTAAGGCTATATGTTTGCCCTGGAGACTGCTTTGGACACACCTTCTGCATGCTTTGTGAGTTCCTTCTCCCACTCTCAGGGCCTGCTGGGTCCTAAGTTGCCTGCTGCCACATGGCTGGGTCAGGAGAGATTTAGCTACTCAGTTAAGGTGTTCAGTCCTCATTCTCCCCCAGCCTCCACAGGGCAGAGACTAACGTCCTTAGAGGACATTTCCTCTTGGAGACAGGCTCCATTTCTTGGGAATGCTTATATCCAGAGTTTGTGGGATCAGCCTTTGGTTAGTGCTTTCAAATCAATTTGACATTATTTTATTTTATTTTTGTGGTGCCAAATAGAATATGGACACAGAGCCTCTCTTAGTCTTCCCATGCACCTTACAATGCATGTGTGCCCTTGATCCTCTTTGGAAACATCATAATGATTTTGAATATTAAAAGGGAAAGGTGCTCTTCTCCTCAAAGGTCCCTTGTACCTACATAACTTCATAGGAGAAATACGTAGCTGGGTAGGGTTGTTCTGTCTGGGTTCCCTCAGTGAACATGATTCTAATCCCAGTGGGTTGGGGTTGCGGCTGTGCCCACTCATCTTTTTGTACTTCCATTGCTTCAGTTAAGCTTAAAATATTTTTTTATGTCCATTCAACAGATAACCCCGTTTAGAAAGAGAAAAGCTTTTTACTCTGAGTGGCAGAATTTAGGTCTGTTTGCTACTCTACCATTTGCCTCCTCCAAAGTTTCCATATTCACACTTCAACTACATATTTGCATCGGGGAGTGATACATCCTATTGAAAGGAAGCTTCATGATCAACAAGCTTTAGTCCTCCAAGCACCGACACTTTGAAAATCAGTTCAGACATTAATGTTTCAAGAATGTGTTTTATATTTTTTGACTTTCTTAAGTAGAGCACACTGAGGAGATGGTACATTTTGCTTGATGACTCACATGGTCTTTATATGAATCAGTTATGAACCCATGCCATAATATCAGGAGTTCAAGTATACTGCCCAGTGCTAATCACCTGGGAAGTAGAAGCCATTTGAGCACAAAGCTCATGTTCACAGCAACTGTGTGATGAGGCTTCATGAAGGCATGGTGAGTTGGTGGGCTGGAAAATGATCTGTCGCCATCTCATTGGTTGCTATGATACCATCGTCAGAGTCAGGTTCTTGGGTTCAAGAAGTGACAGAAATGACACTGGACCCAGAGGAATCCAGAGATATTTTTTTAGGTCATCTACTGGGGCCAAATGGGAATCACAGCTCTGACCAAAAAACCAAACCAAACCAAACCAAAACAAACAACAACAATAACAACAACAAAACCCAAAAACCCAAAAAAACCAAAACCAAAACCAAAACAAAACCAACTCCACCCCATTGGCTTCTTGAACAAAAGAAGGGGTGGCCAAGGTAGAAAATTTTTCTTCCAGAAGATTTCTTCTGGGTCTCCATGCAAACCAGTGATTCGAGCTTAGGTACAGGCTGCCCAGTGGCCAGGCTGCCCTGCTAGAGTGAGGTGGGACTTCAAGAGGTCCAGTGGCTTGTCCCTGTCAACCTGCTAGTGTGGGTTGAGCCTTCAAGGCCTGCCAGTAACTTGTCCTTGTGCTATTTGGGTATGTTTGTAGCCACTGTGTGGAGCATATGTCTCCATTTATGCCTTTGTTTGGCTTTGCTGTAAAAACACAAAATAGTTTTGGTTTCTGTGGGGCTCTTTCCTACCATCTGATTGCTCTAACCCCCCAGAGGCAATCCCAGCCATCTCAATAAGGAGCTGAGGATAAGAACTGAAAGCAACAAGCAGACATTGCAGAGATGGCGACGGAGCTCTACTGTGATGACACTTCCTACTTAGGAAATGCTAGGTAACAGCTGCAGGCCAAGCACAGCATCAGTGGGTAGCTAGATACAGAAAGTGCTGCATGTTCTTGTTAAATGTCACCTGTTCTAGCTTCACTCTGTTGCTTTGACAAACGTGGCCAGCTTACAGTAGATCACTGAGGGAAGTCAGTTGGGAATTTGAAGCAGAAAACATCAAGGAACGCTGCTTTCTGGCTCATTTAAAGGATCATGTTAGCCAGCCTTCTTATACAGCCTATGACCACTTGCCTAGGGAATGGTGCCACCCACGGTGGGCTGGGCTTTCCTGTATCAATTGCTAATCAAGACTGTCTCACACAGACATGGCCACAGGGCCAATCTGATCTGCGAAGTCTCTCAATTGAGACTCTTTTCTCAAGTGACTGTAGGTTGTGTCAATCTGACAGTGAACACTAATACTACAGACTGAGAAACAGAGAGCCAAATGGGAAAACAGGAGTCAATCAAAGGCACTAGCTTTGTTATGAGAGCGCTCCGAATGAGAAACACAGCGGGGGGGTGTCTTTTCAGCAAACCAAGACCACCAGCTGCTCTGCTGGGAGAGGTTTTGAGGAAGATTGAGAGGGTGGAGGGAAATTCTGTTGACTGAGTGGAGTTGTAGGTGCTGCTGTGGAATTTGGGAAAGATGAGGGAGGGGCCTTGGAAACTAAGCTCTGTGACAGCACGGTTTTCCCCAGGGGGTTGCAAAGGTGGGTTACACAGGGCAGTGCCACTTGTCAGCTGTGTTCTCAAGGTTACCTGAGAGAGCTCTGACACTTGATGAAGTGTTAGAAGATGACTCCTTTTCCTTTCATCCCCTGTCCTTCCCCCAGATGGAGCCACCAGTTAGCAGGGGCAGCCAGGACAAGGTCGGGTGGGGGGGGGGGGGGGGAAAGAGCTCAGAACTGCAGAGTGTATGAGCTGCTCAGGCCCTGACAGGCCCTCCAGCTTTGTTCTCCTGGCTGTCAAACACTGACGTCATTTGTAATCCCCTGGAAATATACCAGCAGGTGAATGGAGTTGGGAAGAAAGGAAGGAAATACAGGAATAAGCAGACTTCCAGACTCCAGTGATGAGCCAGCTTCAACACATTAGAGCAAGAGTTGAGAACTCATCACTCTGAAACACCCCCCCCCCCCCCCCCCCCCCCCCCCCCCCCCCCGTGGCCTAAGGATTATTGTGACCCAGTTATGTTGGGTAAATACAGACATGAGAGGAACTCCCAAAACTTGCACTTCTATAAGAAGTACTTACAGGCAGAAAGGAAATCTCCATGTGTCGAGGTGCCTGGGTGTTGTCTACCTTTCTGTTAAAAGAAGACAAAGGCACATGGCTGGAGACTTGGACCAGCAGACAGGTCACTGCAGGCAGACTGGATCTCACTCTCATTTTGACCAACTTCCGCACACCCACTTTCCCTGCCCTCCCCTTCCCTATCCTTTCTCTCTTCCTCTCCCCTCTTTTTATCTTTCTTTCCTTTTCTGCCTTCCTCCTTTCCTCTATTGCGTCTCCCTTATTCCTTCTTTCTTTCCTTTGCTGGAGAGTGACCCCAGGCCTGGCATATGTCTGGCAAGCCCTCTATCACTGAGCTCTATACCCCCTGGTTTTAGAAGCTTTGAATCAGGTCTTACTAAGTTGCCCAGGCCAGTCCCGATCTTATCCGTATTCAAGACCCTAGGAATCTCTCGTCTCAGACTCCCAAGGAGCTGGGATTACATACCTGCGCCACCGGGTCGGCCTCCCACTCCTTTCTTTCTATGTTGTTTACTTTTTACTTCTTTTCTTTTTTTAAGTGCTTGGGTTATGAATATGAGGCGCATGTGAAGTCAGTGCTTCGCCACTGAGACACACTCCGGCTCTGTGTGCCACGGGTGAAGTGATCAGATGAAATCAAAGTGTTCCCAGGCAAGTACTGAGGGCTGAACACACACACAACTTGAAAATAAGCAATAAAAGCTCTTATGCAGAGGCAGGCATAGCAGGAGAAGGCCAAGGAGAGAGGAGAAAGATGGAAAGCCTTCATGTTACTCCCAGGAGATGCTCTACTAAAGACTAAGGAAAGCCAAAATGAAAGGGAGGGGATGGCAGGGGGCCTGTTCTTTGTTATGTAGGCAAATGATGTGATAAAGCTGGTATTTGAGATTACTCGATTTTATATTTCCATCACTTAAATATGTAAAGTTTGCAAAAATCCGTGTGGTGTTTGCTCATTATACTGAGAATGTTAGAATTTACTCGGTGCATGTGGCTTTGCCTATTGAAGACAAGAACTTGAATGTGTTGCATATCTGACCCTCGGCCACAAATGGACAAGAGGAATTAAATAGAGTGAGTATATCATATACAGAGGGTATGCACAGAGATGAATATGCACAGAGATGGAGATGCACAGAGATGGAGATGCACAGAGATGGA
>OU015749.1:27200211-27237839 GCA_907169655.1 Acomys percivali | reverse complement strand
AGATGCACAGAGATGGAGATGCACAGAGATGGAGATGCACAGAGATGCATATACACAGAGATGCATATGCACAGTGATGGATATGCACAGAGATGGAGATGCACAAAGATGCATATGCACAGAGATGGATATGCACAGTGATGAATATGCACAGTGATGGATATGCACAGAGATGGAGATGCACAAAGATGCATATGCACAGAGATGGATATGCACAGTGATGAATATAACCAATGATGGAGATGCACACAAAAGATGGAGTCAAGACAGCATGTTATGCAGCCAGGGGTCATCAGGAAGAAGCCTTAGGGGAGGGGTAGGAATAGGTACATAATGTTTTTCTTACTCTCACTCCCACCTCACCCCCTCCCCTTTCTCTTCCTTTTCCCTTCCCCATCCCTGCACCCTCCCCTCTTTCCTATTTTCCACATCTGTCCCTTCTTTCTCCTTTTTCTTTGTATCAGTCCTTTACTCTTTTTCTGTTTTCCTCTTTCCCTCCCATCCGCAAAGCCAGGGCTATTCTTTCTTCCCTGTGCTCTTGGAGATGCTATTTTTGTTGTGCAAGAATGACAACTTGACACAGTCTACATAGCCCTGGCCTCCAACAGGCTCAGAATATGCCAAAATGAAAACTCAGAGATAGGAAGATGACTTAAAGATTCTCATCCTTGTTCGAATTTTCACAAAAGCAGGTCTGGTGGTAGAGTCGAGGCTTGAGAGCGTGTGTGTTCCTGTGGAGGATGGCACAGGGCAGGAGTGGAGGGCAGCGTTAAGCAAGAGGGACGGCATAGAGGTCACTAACAAGCTGCACTATTGAACTGAGCACAGCTTCTGGGGCTGCCCTTTGGGACTCCACCTGTGATTGGGTTATCAGCTCCAGGCACAAAGAGAAGAGTCATTACTATGGCTCAAAGGGCTGTTACACAGCATCACCCACTTCTCCGGCATGGGAAGACACCAACCGGATCCCAGTGTGTCAAGCACCAAGCCGAGACTGACAGTGAGGACCCCAGGCTTCTTACAATAAAGTTGTGCTAGCTGCTCAGAGAACCAATTCCAACAGCAGTGGCCGCAGAAAGAAGCCAGTGAGGGGCAAACAGAGACATGGGGTGCAGTCCAAGGAGCCCCTTGACTAACACAGGCTGCTGGCACAAGCCTCTTTGCTTGGACATGGTTATGTGCTACTGATGCAAATTAGGTGTTGTCCAAGTCTATAGATAATGCCTGTAGTTTAAAGCAATACCTATGGCAGACACATCATTTCCGTTCATCCAACATAATGAGGGAACTCACATTGGCCTTCAGAGGGATGGAGGGTGACCAAGGTGTGGATGTCTCTAAGGAGAGGCGGTTAGCCATCCGATCTTGAAAAGGAAGCAGAAGAAATATTGGAGTGTGAACTGGTGGGCATGGGAGCAGTAGCACATTCCTTTACCATCCTTTCAGATGCGTTCGGGGAAGCAAGCAAGACTTCTACATATGAAATCTCTAGGGAACCACTTGAGTAGCTAAAAAAACCCATTCTTTTTCTTCACAGATAAAAATGCGTTATATAAGCCTGGCATAGTGGCGCATGCCTTTAATCCCAGCGCTTGGGATGCAGAGGCAAGTGGATCTCTGTGAGTTCGAGGCCACAGAGGGATATCAAGGGATATTTTTACCCATGTGGTTAGAATAAAAATTTAAAGACAGGAAGAAAGCTGTCATATAAGAGCAGAGATGAGCTATCATTGGAGAGCTCAAGTTTAGAACTTTTAATGCTGTTGCATGTGTTTCTACCTGCATCTGAGTACTCCCAAGGCCTGCTCCTCAGGATCCATTTTGTCCTGGTTAGCTTTCTGTCAGCTTTACACAAGCTAGATACAGGTGGGCAGAGGTAAATCAATTGAGAAAATTTCTCCATCCAATTTCCTGTTGATAAGTCTGTGTGGGCATTGTCTATGTTGCTAAACAGGAGAGGAGGGCCTTGCCTGCCGTGGATGGTGCCACCCGTGGGCAGGATGCTGAGAGTGGGCTGATACAAGCGATGAGGACGAAGCTGTTCAGCACTTTTCCCTCACTGCTTCTGCTTTAGTTCCTGCCTCCAGGTTTCTGCCTTGAGTTATGACCCGGATATGTAAACCAAACAACCCTTTTCTTTCCCAAGTTGCTTTTGGACTTGATGTTTATCCCAGCAATAGAAACCTAGCTGAGACACTGTTTTTATGACGACTGTCAAGCTTTGTGTCCACACCCTGGAGCCCGACATTTTCTAAGTACATATGGTTTTGTTCAAATGGATACACAGTTGACAAATGCTTGGCTAGAAGTTATAATGATAGATTTGATGGCTTTGTTAAAGCTTAAAGCATCATCTTGATGTGAATTCAGCTTAAAAAGCCAACTATAAAGACCCATAGCTTCCTTCCAAAATCCGCCAGGCTTGTTGATAGGTATAGATGCTTGCCTGGGAGGTCCATGCACTGGAAAACACTGAGGAACTGCATTTTTTTTTTTTTTACAGTTGTTCATTGCCATGTCTGACATAGGACAAATGTTCCTTCATTTTCTGTAGCTAAAAACCTGCAAGGATCCAGGATGTTCCATAACTATAAAAGCCCTTATTTTGTCTGCAAACAAAACTCACATGTCTGGAATAGTGTCATGAAATGACGTGACTGGTAGAAAGTCAAAAGATTACTCTTCTGAAAAAAAAATGGTTCAGAGGGCCAGAGAGATGGCTCAGTGGTGATATATACATATATATCCCCCCATAAGTACTTTACAAAAGACTTCACCCAAAGCAGATAAATAAATAATTGCCTTTAAAAGCAATAAGCAAACGTCTCAAGGAGGCTCATCCCATTTCACAGCATTATAGAGCCTTTGACTTTCTTGAGTACACATCTACTGATAATTTTTCCACTAAGATTCATTTGCATTTTTATGTATGTATATACATGTCTGCCTATTTATGACCGTTCAAAACCAGAAGAAGGTGCTGGGTTCCCTGGAGCTGGAGTTACACAGCTGCTAGGAGCATCACCACTGAGCCATGGTGCACATGTGGAGGGCGGAGGATAATTCTCAGGGTTTTGTTCTCCCCTTTACCATATGGGTCCTGGAGAATAGACTCAGGTGGGAAGCACCGTGTCCCCTTGTCCCCCTGAGCCATCTCTTGTCAGTTATTATCTTTCAGATGTATGGCATTTATGCATGTGACATTTATTTAACTAGGATATCTTATTTCCTGACCTTTGTAAATAAAAGGGAATTGGCTACAATTTAGGTTAACTCAAATGTATTATGCAATTGTGTCTTTTCAACTATAGGCTGAGATATCAAGCATTTTTTTTTTTTTTTAATTAGACAGAGTATCTCTGCGTAGCCTTGGCTGTCGTTGATCAGGACAGTAGATCAGGTTGGCCTCGAACTTGCAGAGAACTAACTGCCTGCCTCTGCCTCCTGAGTGCGGGATTAAAGGCGTGCGCCACCACACCCAGAGATCTCTAGCATTTCTAACCTGATTTGTTCTTGAAAGTCTGTCAGTTTTCACCAGTGATTGCTATGTTCATCTAACTATGCTATGGCTCCTTGGAACAGATAGTACGTGTCCAACAGAAGGACCACTGATATGCTTCTGGGTCGTAGAGCCCATGTCTAACTTTCCATACTGGTGCCATTGGCTCTTCTTCCTCCTCCTCTCTTTCTTTCTTTCTTTCTTTCTTTCTTTCTTTCTTTCTTTCTTTCTTTCTTTCTTCTTCTTCTGCGTTCCCCAGATCTGCCCTGCTTTTCCTAAATTATCTTCTGGAATAAAACAGATTTAATTAAAAATTTTTGTTACATGTATTTATTTACTTAGTTTATATGTGTGTGTGTGTGTGTGTGTGTGTGTGTGTGTGTGTGTGTGTGTTCAATACTAGGAATCAAACCTAGAGCTTCATCTGTGCTAGACACACACTCGACTTGAGTGACTCCTCCAGTCGGCTCCTGTTTGTGTCTTTTGTCTTTTCCTTGAGTTACTTGGAGTGGACAATTGCATCCCAACCTGTCTTCCCACCCCTCCCTTTTTCTTTTTCAAGTCATAGCCTGAAATGGTTTCCTAGCATCAGCTCCTGTTGAAAGACACACGCTATTTGTAGTCAGGTGGAACAAAGAACAAAAGGTAAGATGTGCATCAGACAAACACATTTGCGGCAAAGGATGCTAAGGACACAGTTTCCTGTGTTGAGGTCGGGGTGGCTGGAATGAGGACTTTGATCAACTATTACTTTAGCTGAGGGACTGAAGTAAAGTGTGTGTGTGTGTGTGTGTGTGTGTGTGTATGTGTGTGTGTATGTGTGTGTGTATTGTTGCATACTCAACACAAGCCTGTGAGGACACTGCGCCTGTCCTTGGGGTGAATTTGTAGAATCACAAAAGCAAGAAAGGATGTTTAAGGTGACGTTGTAGGTAGCCAGGCTGAGTACTGAAGGGAAGCTCTAGCCCCACGGTAAGCTGGGAAGTATAGCTGTCTTTCCGGTTTCATGTACTTAAGAAAATGTGCTGCAGCTGGGACACGGTGCCCACACCCTTAATCCCAGTATGTGGGAGGCAGAGGCAGGTGGATCTCTGAGTTTGAGGCCAGCCTGGTCTACAAAGTGAATCCAGGACAGCCAGGGCTACACAGAGAAACCCTGTCTCAAAAATCAAACCAAAGAAAATGTGTTGTGATTGTCTGATTTCTGAAATACTAGAACAGAGATTCTAATAACAATATGCGATAAAGGCTAAAATATTCACAAATATAGTTTGAGATAGCCATTAAACAAGTGGATGACTGTTGACACTGACAATCCAAAGTAGCAAATCCTAGCTGGGAGTGATGTTGCGGGCCTGCATCTGTCATCCCAGCACTCAAAAAGCCGAGGAAGGAAGATTATCATGAGTTCAAGGCCAGCTTGGGCTACAGAGTGAAACCCTGCCTCAAAAGAAAACAAGATTTGCCAAAGACACCACCTTATAAAATTCAGTGTCCATATCTAAATCTATGTTTTAGTATATAGATTTACCAGTGCCCATTAAAGCATCGAGAGCAGAGCAAGTGCCCACAAATAAGGATGAGCATCATTTTATCAGTGGAGACCCACAGTCCAGAAGACGACAGGAAGAAGATAAAGATGCTGAAGGCAAAAGAGTGTTGACCAACAGCATCTCAACACACCCCATCACCCTTCAAAACTGAAAGAAATTCCAACATTCCCAGATAAAAGCCGACAGCTCTTGTTGACAGCAGATCAGATCAGCTGGAAGAGAAAGACTGCAGGGCGTCCTCTGGCTGGATGAACAGGCCCCGGACTCAGAAACGACCAAGTCACCAAGAAATGACTCTAGAATGAGAACAAAGTAGACAGATAAAAAAGAAAGTATCGCACTTTTGTTGGGAGTTCCTCTTTGAGTACTCTGTGATTTAAAACATGTGTAAAATGGATTTATGTCAATAAACTGAAAATGCGAAAGTGTGTGTGAAAACAACGTGGGGCGATGTTTTCAAATGCTATTGAAGTTGAGTTGGAATCAGTCCCAAACAGGGAGTTGTAAGTTTAAGAGTTAAGGTGTAGAAAATAAATTTAAATAATAACTTCTAAGGAAGAAACTGAGAGGATTTGAAAAGGTACACCACAATAAAGTACCAAACACTAAATAAGGCAGAAGAATGAATGAAATAAAAATTATGAGATGGAGAAAACACAGCAAAACATCTGTTCTGTGACTCAGGAGGATAAGGAGAAAGCACGTGTTGATGGACACTGAGCTCTCTTTGGCTTCCTTCTGTTTCAGTCCTTTGCAGGGACTTGTCCCACATTGCGAGGAGAGCTGCCAATCGTGGACATTTGCTTGTTCGTTAGTAACTTATTTATTTTTATTTTATGTGCATTGGTGTTTTACCCACATGTATGTCTGTGTGAGGGTGTTGGGTCCCCTGGAACTGGGATTACAGACAGTTGTGAGCCGCCATGTGGGTGCTGGGAATTGAACTCAGGACCTCTGGAAGAGCAGCCAGTAATCTTAACCAGTGAGCCAGCTCTCCAGCTCCACACGCGGACATTCATAAGCGGGAGGGGGGGCGGGGCCGGACACACCATCAGGATACGTGGCAGGCAGCGCCACAGAAATGCTGCCACTGAGTGACTAGGGGACATCTCTGACCCAAGACCTAAGCCTAGGCCCAAGTCACTTTACCTCCAGGTAAACAAATCTTGGCAACCACTGAACATGTGGAAAAGGAGAAGATAGAAGGCAAGGAGAGCAGGGGCGAGGATGGTGGGGGTGGGGGGTGGGGTGGAAGAAGCAGGTCTGAGCAACACCCAGGAGTCTGTGTCACAGGCTGTCCGCTTGAAGGAGAGCCAAGCTAAGCGTGCTGTGGTACTGCACACTTGTCACCAGGGGAGGTTTCAGACGGGTCTGTTCCAGGTCGTGGACACAGCGCAAGAGCAAGAGCGAAATGATTCTGACTGCCAGGAGCAAAGGCTTCAGATTCTTGGCTGGAGTTTTCAAGATCTGAATGTTTCCATTTGGTGGCGAGCGTTTGAATTACGGTTGGACTGTTAGGTACGTTTACTTGTGTTGTACTGTAGGGAAACACAAGCTTTGCTACATTGCTGTATCAATGCCCAGAGACTGAAGACCTCCAATGTGCCTGAGCCAAACAAATTGGCTTTATTGCCTCACTACCCTGACAGAGAAGCAAGCTGTAGAGTAGTCTCCAAGGGTTTGGAGGATTTGGACTATGTGAGGGACTTGGGGAAAGGATGGAAGGCAGTAGGACTTTGGTTTGAACTGTATGCTGTCACTAATTAATTCCACAACGGTGTATCTATCTAGTAGATTGCCAGGAAGACAGAGGAAGGGTCACCTCAGTGCTTTGGTTTCTAGAGGTCACACTGCAGCAGGAGGAAGGGTGGCTGTTTTGTAGCTTGGATAATGGCCATGTGTTTAGAAACACTATTGAAATATTTTATTGTATTATTATATTATATTGTACTTTACTTTTTAGTTTTACTACTTGATGATTTTGTATTTACTTTACTTTATTATTTTGTCTTGAGACAAGGTGTTTACATAGCCCTGGCTGGTGGGAAACTCACTGCGAAGCCCAGGCTGGCCTTGAATTCTTAATCCTTCCCAAGTTCTAAGATTATTGGAGGGTGCCACCATGCTTGACATGCCTTAATACACACTAATATACAATAAATATTATATTATTTATCATATATAATATCATGCAACAAATACAATAATAAACAGTACCATAAGTATTATTTATTGTCTTATATATTTATATATTGTATTATTATTAAATTTTATTTATTAGTCTATAAGTGTTTGCCTACATGTATGTATGTGCTCCATACAAGCCTGGTGCCTGTGGAAGTCAGGAGAGTGTATAGATAAGCCTGGAACTGGAGTTAGTGACAGTGGCTGTACGCCATAATGTGGGTGCTGGGAACCAAACCGGGATCCTCTCAAGAGCAGCCATTGCTCTTAACCGCTGAGCTATTATCTCTCTAGCCCTTTCCTCTTGGTTTCTGATCCTTCATAGTCACATGGTAATGTTCTATAAAACCATTTACTCTCAACAGGCAGATATGGAAACCCAACTCTGAGCGGCAGGGCAGTGTGAGCTACAGCAACACCAGCTGTCTGTCTATCAGGTGACGGCCAGACCAGGACTGTCTGTCTCTTTTTCAGCTAATCAAGCCAGCTACAAATAGAGAAACACCATCCAGGTGACTCTTTAGGATTTACTTCTGTCTAATAAAATAAATGCCCAATATAACAGTGGGTTGAACAATAAAGACCATTTATATCTCTTTTATATGTAAAATAAATTTGTGCTTTGTCTTTCATAGCTGGAAAGACAGCAGCTCCATAGTCACCCAGGTTCCTTTCTCAGGGCTTAGCCTCCTATTGCTTTTGTCCCGTGGACTTAGGGTCTACTGTCACTGCTGGAGTTCAGCCATCATAGCCATACCCTCCTCAGCAGAGGAGAGAAACAAGAAAGTGCTTCCTTGCCTTCCAGGAGATTTCCTGAAAGCACCATTCGACACACCTGCTCATATTTCACCTGCGCCAGAGTAGACTGCAGGCATCTGCGAGGTGCAGTGAACTGTAATCTGTCCTGTGGCAGAGCTTTTCTTGAACAGTTGCAGCTCTTCTACTAAAAAGAGGGATGGGGGGAATGGGTTGTTTGGAGTTGTAAGTGTACAGAACACCAGAACTGCCTGAAGCTGAAGTCTACAGAAGGCTGTTTTAGTGGCCCTTGCTATACGCAGACAGCCCTCTCTTTGGGGAACCAGCAAGCAGCTATTTTTGTTAAGAAGAAGCTTCCTCTTGGGGCCATCTTTTGTAACAGTCTCGAGAGTTCAAGTTTCCAAGGTGAAGTCCCCTTTCACTCGTATGGAGCCTTTTAGCTCTGTTGAAAAGAGCCCCCGTGATTAAGCAGCCTGGTTGCTAGGCTGCCTGACAATTTACCTCCAGCAGACGGAGGAAGCTGGTTCCACCGCTGGGAATGCTCAACCCAAATGGACAAAAATCATCTTGCAAATTTTAGTTTTAAAATTAATAGAATTCCTTTGCTTAGACAGGCTATAAAATCAGCATCCACTCTTTCTCTTTCTCTCCTCCAATGCCCTATCTGTTTTCTTAAGAAAAAGCAATAAACAAGGTGACTAAAATTGTCAGCACAAAGCCCAAAGGGGCACTGTAACATTGTGTAGACCCCGGGGCTGGAAATGTGAGAAAAATGCTGAAGAATGTGGAAAGGTTCAAAGGCTTGGCTTATTAAAGTTTTAATAATCTTCTTTCTGCAGGGCTAACCCCCTGCTAGTTTTTCAGTGTAGAAGAAAAAACAAAATATAGACAGAACTGCAGCTAATTAGTCTTAAGTCTCCCTGGAAAGCTCCTGTTTGAATGGAGGCTGAGAACAGGAGCCACGGGCTGAAGGGATTCAATTTCATCTTATTTAAGGCATTTGGAAGATTTCATTAGGTTTTAATCAAATATATCTCTGCTTCCCTTTTAAAAAATCTGTCAGTTAACTCTCATAGTTGGTTGAAAAATTGTTTTAGAGAATAGCCTATGAAAATAATCTCATTTAATATTTATTAACTTTCTGTTGATCAGTAAAAGCAAAACAGTTATTACCAAGGATCAAGGGACAAGACTTTAGTCTGTTACCACATATATGTTTGTGTGTGTATATGCACTATATACATATATGTATACACACACACACACACACACACACACATACACACACACACACACACACATATATATATATATATATATATATATGGCTCTTGAGATATAGTGAAAGCTGATTTCTAAATGAAACTGAAATTTATTACAGACTCAAACATGCAATGTTACCATTGCCATTTTACTGACTGAAATGAACTAAAAAAAAAAAAAGCATTGTAAAAGTGCATTGTATGCTAGACATAATGCAGCATGTATTTAACTGTCCATCACATAAAGCTTACATTTGCTATATAAACTTTCAGTGATAGATGCGCATGTACATATGAAAAAAAATGCACCCGTGCAGCCTTTTGCACGTATCTCCATGCCGGCTTGTGCTAAGGATGGTGCAGGCATGTTCCTCAGGCCACAGCGGGACCCTGGAGTACGGCTTGCAATAGATGATGTCTGGAGCTGCTTTAATAAGCTAAGCAGCTCCAAATGTGGGTTCGTATCGCAGGACTCTGTACTCTTTGTGGGACTAATTGACTTTGCTGTAGAGTTTTGGCAAAGCTCTTATTATTTTTACTACATTTTCCTTTTTAATAATGTAAAATTGAACCAACTTCTAAAATTCAAGTCCTGGTTTATGACTTTGTTAGCCCTTCCTTCACCAAATTAATGACCCACTAGGCTGGACAGCCAAGAATGCTGAGCGCTCTGGGCATTGGTTAATTGGTTGTTCGTTGGACTATATATGAGGGAAAATTATTGCTACTATAAACTGAAGAGTGTAAAGGAAAAGTAGCTATATAAATATGGAAGTGGAGCAAGCAGGGGAGCGAGTGATATTAGCACCGTGTTTCTGCTCGAAGGCTTCCTTCCCCAGGGCGACGGCAAATCCACACAGCACAACAGATCACATCGTAATCTGGAACGCATCTTGGAAACTCCAGGATTCGCTGTTTTGGTTTGTTCCTATGGGTCTCATGATGGAGCCGCCTTTTGTTTCTGGATGAAGGTATGGATTCACCCAGCACATGATAAGTAGGGAGAACCATTTCACTTTGAAATTTGCAGCAAAAGTCGGTTGACCCCTGAAGGGGACATCATTAGGAAGAAATAAGAATTCCAAGACTGGAATTCCTGGCCCTTCAAGAATGTGAGGTGGACACGAATTCCGCTTCTTTGGGCTTGGCATTCCTTGGAAGTTTCCCTTGGAATGTTTTGTGGGGAAAGCTGACAGGCTCCTTCCTGGTCTGCCGCGGCGGCTCTCATCTCGGGCTTCCTCTGGGTTCTTCTGTCAAGCATGTGCTGCTTCAGGGTTTTAGGAAGGCATCCAGGGTGTAGTTCGTGTCGCCGAATTTCCAGCAGTATGGAGTGATCCGCTGTTAGCTGGCTCCATCCAGAAGGCTAAGAGAGAACTGAAACGCTTCAGGACCAATTACCGATTCCCTGGGCCATCCGGCTCCCCCGGCAAGAAGGGCTTCCGATGAATTTGTGTTGCAAATTGAAAACATTCTGACAACAGCAATGCGTCCCAAAGATGTTTACGTTCGTGTTGCCAAGGCAGGCTTTGACATGCGCATGCTTCCAGTTCGGGGAGAGGACTCAGGGTTCCCTTCTGTCGCTGGGGTTGGCACGGCGGCGTCAGGAAGATGTCACAGTCTCAAAACCAAGAGTCACGTGAAGTGAGATCTGGATGTTTCTGGGATTCTTGTCCGTGTGAAGAACGTCTTCAGTGAAGCCTCAGATATAACTTTGGACTAGATGCAATTGGCACATACAATTTTATTTTATTATTTCATATATATTATATTATTACATGTGACAGTATGTTATTATTTGATATGTTTTATTTGACACTCGTAAGGGTATAGACACCTGGGAAATGATCCCATTGTTGATGCCCTTTGGTACACGTGCAAACTGTGATAGGGAGGTACCTCAGTGTGTAAAGAACTCGTTCCTGGGTGAAGATCTGAATTGTGTGCCCAGACCCACATACAAGTAGACACAGTAGCACTCAGGGGGCAGAGAGACAGGAAGTCTCCAGAGCTAGTAAGCTGTCTCATGTGAGAGACTCCGCCTCAGTCAATGAAGTAGAAAGTGATGGAGGAAGACACCAGATGCCGCATGTGCATGCACAAACCCCTACATATGAGCACATATATATCACACATGTATTACCCACACATATGAACACACATATACAATGCATGCATACACATATACAAGTGGGTTCAGATACCACATGTGAAGACTCATACATACATGTATGTACATGCATATGCATATGCACCCATATATATGTGAACACAAACATGGATGCACACCACACATATATGCATGCATATTCCACATGTGAATACACATGTACATACATATATACACATATGCATTTACACATGTGTATGAACACCCACACATGTTTGTCCATACACATCACATCCTTACATGTTAAGATGCATATAGACCTATGTTCACACACATGTGTGTGTATACTACCTCATATGAGCCCATATGCACTCACAGTTGTACAATGTGTACATGTAACCACACATGAATATATTTCCATACATACTCCCACATATGAAGATACATATATATGTATAGTACATATATGCATGTACACCCACACGTGAAGGTGTGCACACATGCTTGCATACTATACATATGCACACATATTTTATATATAAACAAATAATATACCCACAAAGAAATGCATTCAGCCCTTCACACATGAGCAGAAAATGCTTGCACAGATGTGTGTATCCACATTCCTAGATGCAAAATCACATATCCACAAGCTTGAACACCCCATATATATGAATGTACACCACACATGTGGCTACACATGCACATATGCATGTGCCTATACATGCAGACCACGCATGTGAACACACATTTGTATATGCATTCCTGCATGTGAATACACACCTATGCATGTAACACATACACACACACACACACACACACACACACACACACATGAGAGTTTTCTCAGGTACAGGCTCAGGTCCAACAGTTGCTAATGACTTAGAGCTATTAGATAAGTTAAGCTGTATGTCGCTGCTAATACTGCGAACACTGAAACGGAACTTCAGAAGGAAACAGCTTTTGAGCCTTGCTACTTGGTGATATCCACTGATTTTCCCAAAGTTTCACTGCACATGTTCTTCCTCTTGGCCAGAACAGCAGGGTGTGCTTGAATCGGGGGTTAAAGCAATGTCCTGTGCTGACACTCCGCTCTGGGTGGGAGCAGGACCTGCAGAAGTGTGGGTAGCAGACTAATCGAGGAACACTTGGGCCCATTCTGGTAAGGTTTGCCATCTCATAAATGGATTGTGCTCATCTCAGGGTCTCTTTTACTCATAAATCATGTGCACTTACACCGTTTGCAGTCAAAGCCCCAGTCCCACTCAGAGGTCAGACAAGCATCCTAAGCTGGTCTAGAAAAGAAACGTAACCGCTGTGAGGCTGGGGTTAAAGAATGCCAAGCTTTCTGAGCCACCAAAGACAAGAGAGCCTGGCTCTGGCCAGGGCAGACAGTCAGATTCCAGCTGAGGCAGCTCACTACACGGGAAGCTTTCAAGGGATCTCTGCTGAGTGGGTCTCTCGGCCTGGTGCCTATGTGAGGAAATGTGACACTCTGAGAGTCCTAATGACATCTGCAAGAAATAAGCAGCCAGTGGGGTGATAGCTCCCAGGATGCAGTTCAGAAGCTCGCTCTTACAGTAGACAGGCTCCCAGAAGTAATTTAATAAGACTAGGCATAGGAGAGAGGGAGGCAGAGGCTGTAAAACATGAGGCAACAAAATGTCACCAGTGAGACTCAGTAGGTAACGTGCTTGCTCTAAGCCTGAGGCCTTGAGCGAGATCCCTGAGGCCCACATGGTGGAAGAACAGAGTTCCGTAAGTTGTCCTCTGACTCTCTCTCTCTCTCTCTCTCTCTCTCTCTCTCTCTCTCTCTCTCTCTCTCTCTCTCTCTCTCTCTCACACACACACACACACACATACACACACACACACACACACACACACTGTGTGGTACATGTATGCCTTCTCACTCAAAACAAACAAACAAACAAACAGATTTCTTAAAATAAAGAACTTAGGACATCCCCAAATGACGAAATTCTTTCTGTAGATAGGAAACCTAAAACACTTTTACAGAGCCGAGAGAACTGCCCGAGATACCGACTTCCTGATTTGTAGGTGATGTTTACTCTCCACTAAGTTGGCACACTATAAGATTTGACGTGGGCCACTTTGATGAAGTGACTCTTGAGAAAGAAGAATTTGCTGGTTCTGCCCTGGGGAGGATAGCTGTTATCTAGAGCAAACACTCGAGGAAGGGGTCTCACCCGGAGGACTCTTCTAGCTCGCTCAGTGAGCTACAGTTCATCGCTTGCAGCCTGGGCACTTCTTTAAAAAACTTTCTCTTGGACACCAATGGCTTTGAAAATTAGGATGCAGGCATTGCCAAAGTTGATCTTGGGGCCTCTAGGACCCAAAGAATTCTGGGAGTCCAGTCTGGCTTCAGTGTCCCCCCTTTCACCTCCAGATGTCACTCATATCTGTTCTTAGATGTGACTGAGCACAAGTCCTCAAGGTGACCTTTTCTATGTCATGGCACTTGGTATGGTTTGGCTCTGTTTTCTGTGCTGGTGATTGAACCCAGGGCCTGGCTATGCTAGGCAAGTGCCTCCTCTTCCATTGCTTAATAAAGTCCCTGGGGCTCGCTGACTCTGTGACCCACTAGAGTGTTAGCTTCTGCAACACAGAGCTTAAACATGCTATCTTGAGAGTGCTGGGCGAGTCAGTACCAAAAGATGTTGATGTGACTGGGCACCTGGGTCTTAGAAGGTCATTCAGAAGGGTGACAGCCAATAGGAAGGGCACAGAGTCATGGCAAGGATGCCCTGAGCAAAGAAGGGAAGCGAGAGTCCAGGAAAGCAAGACAATCATGTGGGACGGTCCCTGAGAACCCCCACTTTGTGCTGGCTTTCCCTGTTGGATCACTTGGCATAAATCAAGCAGCTGGCAGGCTGAAGCTACCCTGCAGGACCCACACTCAGCAGTTCAGTTTCTACCAACCCAATTGCAAGAGCTAATTATTATTCAGTTTAGGGAATGAGATATGAGAAACTCTTTGGAGTCTGCAGCTGCCTTATGTCATTTTCTCAGCATGCTTGAATTGATCATCCCCATTTCCAGCTGCCCTTGGTAGGTTCTTTATCAAAGCCTGGGGGGAGACCTTGCTCTGAGGCAAAGTTTTCAGACATTACTTTAAAAATGTTTATGCGCACGTGCACGTGCATGCGTGTGTGTGCATGTGTGCATGTGTGTATGTAAACACACATGTGGTATTGCATGTATGTGGAGGTCCAGGGACAGCTGGGAGTAGTTGGTTCCCTCCTCCCACCTTAATGTGATCTCAGGGCTCACGTTCGTGTTGTCAGTGTTTGGAGGCAAACACCTTACCAGCTAAGCCTCCTCTCATAGGCCTTGGAGACATACGTTCTTAGTAACTGTTTGTTCACATCAGTGGGTCACAGAGTCAGTGAGGCCCAGGGACTTAATTAAGCCACGAAACAGGCACTTGCCTAGCATGGCCAGGCCATGAGTTCAATCACCAGCATAGAAAACAGAGCCAAACTCCTCCAAATAACAAACATTGAAAAGGTCACCTTGAGGACTGTGCAAGTTTTCTGAGAACAGATATGAGTGACATCTGGAGGTGAAAGGGGGGACACTGAAGTCAGACTGGACTTCAGACTCCTTCCTGTCATAGCTATGTCACCAATACACTTTGTTTTTTGGGGGGGCTGAGGGGGGCGACAGTTCTAATCCTTCTTCTATTCATACCAAACTCCAAGGGGAAAATTGTATTCTGCCTGCTGAAATCCCTTTGGGTATTGGCACTAGGGAGAGGCTACTGTGTTTTCCCCACTCAGCTGGGTGTTCCCAGTAGGGGGGCAGTGTGAGTACCTCAAGGTTTGCGTTAGGCCCAGTACACTGGATGGGTCCTAAACCCCAGTTCACTGGAGCACAGTGGGTTTCTGTTTGTTTGTTTCTTCCTTTCTTTGTTTTGTTTTTTGTTAATAAAATCTTCTCTTACACTTATTTGTGGTGTGTGTGTGTGTGTGTGTGTGTGTGTGTGTGTGTGCACACTTGCGCCATGGTACTTGTGTGGAAGTCGGAGAACAATTCGCAGGAGTTGACTTTTTTTTTTTCCTTCCACCTTGTATCTTCTGGGATCAAACTCAGATGGTCAAGGCTTGCCTACAAGCACCTTTATCCAGTGAGCCAATTAGTCCGCCGTCACTACGGTGTTCTTGATTGTCCTGCTGCAACCAATTGTTTTTTTAAAAAACAGAAGCCCACGCCTATCTTATTAGCTATTAGTTATTCTGTGTTAGGTTACAAAACCCAAGACAAACACACACGTTCACAAACACTATCTCAACCTCAGTAAAATTGCTAGAACTAACCGAAAACCTGTATTCTGATCCCCAAGGGAGTCAGTTTTGTTCCCTGGGATATAGCTATTCTTTTTAAAGCAGCACTGATCAAAGTACGAGCCAATTCTTACATGTTTGTTTATACTCCCAGAACCCATCTTACTATGCCAGGAAACCAATCAGCTTTAGAATGAAACCTAGTGAAAATGTGAGACGCTTCTCTGAATTTTTTAAAAAGTAAGATATTAAAACGATCTTTCCAATTCCTTAAGTGACTAGCCAAGCCTGGGGAAGACATTGCTTTAATACTGGCCTGCAAGCTGCTCTCCACCTTAACTGCACAGGGAGTGAAACTGTAGCCATAGGGTGGTGTGCTTCAACACAACCAGGAGGCTCCAAGACATGAGCGGAACCTAGAGAGGGGACTCAGCAACCACAGGAGCCACTGAAGTGGTTTAATAATTATGTTATTTCAAGGGGGACAAAAGGATCTGCCTTAAGGAGATGGGGGAGGGGAAGGGCTGAGAAATAGACTTTTCTATTCTCCACCGACTGCTTGTGGGACCACTAGTGGGAACGGCCTATTAACTAATTGATCTGCTAGGCTCAATAGAAAACTTCGAAGGGAGATCAAAGGGTGTTCCCAGCTACAAAGGCCAGCAGTGACCTTGGACCAGATGTTTTCCGTCCAACTCTGTCACGCTGGATAACTGCAGAGGATGGCAGAATCTGGCCAGAAGCCTTATCCATCCCAACACTGGTTCTAAAGACAAGGGCTGTGTGTGTGTGCCGAGTGCTGGCAGGTATACACGTTCATGCCTGACAAAGAGGCCAGATCACCCTCAGTGCAGAGAGAGCCAGAGCAAGATTAGTCAGGGAGCCAGAATGCTATGTTTCTCTTTATTTATTTGCAAAGTGAAGAGGCTTAAGGAATGTACTGACTGCCAACTTTTCAAAGCATTCCTGTGCCTTAATTGTTTTACAATCATCTATCTGTTACAGTAACATGAAGGCTACTGCAATGACATTAGGGGTTCAACTTTTACCTTATCTTTTTAAAAATGTTTGGAATGATAGTAAGAGGGAATAAGCCAAACTAAGTTAAAAAAAAAAAAAACTTTAGATTTAAAAATATTTACTTATTTACCACGTGTGTAGTCAATTATCTATTTATACCATATAAGTACTTGGGATGGGACTCAGCTCATCAGGCCTGGAGGAAAGGGCCTTTACTGCTGAGAGACATCTCTCTGGCCCACAAACAAAATATTGTTTTTAGTTATATTTACCCTGGGATTGTTTTTGTTTTTACTATGTGTGCAGCTCATCTGTTTTATTTCCATTTCTGTGTTCGTGTGTGTGTCTGTGGGTGTGGGTATGTCTGAGTGTGTGTATATATCTATGGGTGTGTCTGAGTCTCTGTCTCTGTCTCTCTGTCTCTCTGTCTCTGTCTCTGTCTCTGTCTCTCTCTCTCTCTCTCTCTCTCTCTCTCTCTCTCTCTCTCTCTCTCTGTGTGTGTGTGTGTGTGTGTGTGTGTGTGTGTGTACCTGTGAATTTCCAGAAGAAGGGGTCAGGTTCTCTGGAACTGGAGTTGCAGATGTTTGTAAGCTGCCTGGAAACCAAACTGGATCCTCTGGAATAGCACTGAGTGCTCTTAACTGCTGAGACACCATCTCTCCAGCTCTGTTTTTAAACATCTGGATAAGCCATTATTTATGATGAGGCAAAATATTTTATTTTGACATTTCTTTGAAATATGTTAACTTATTAATACTTCTTTTTTTATTAACTTTCAAAGATTCTTACAATCTGAAACATTTTTTAAAATGACATGTTTAAAATTGCCTTGATGTGGCTACTTTGGTCTGGTCTATAATCTTGTTAAAAATACTGAATTTCATTCTCTAGTGATTATAAACATCACCTACTCTGTTAAAAAGATCTGACTGGTAGAAATACAAAGCCTCAAGGATGCTCAGACTGACTTAGTATTAGATAATTCAACTCCTATAGAAGGAAGTTTCCACAAAATATGTGGCTGTTTGCATTAACATTTCAAATTCTCCATTGATAGATACCTAGTGATTAAAAAATATATTTATTTGTTTTTGTATATACCATGCCATGATGTGCCTGTGAAAGTCAGAGTACAACTTTGGGAGCCGGCTCTCTCTTTCCACTATGCAGACCAATGAATCAAATAGGCATGGTGGCAAACGACTCTACCCCATGAGCCTGCCATCTCACAGGCTTTGACACAGGTTCTTTTTTCTTTTGTTTGCTTTTCCCTTATTTAAATTTAAAATGTGGCTCCTCACTATCTTTGTGTCTATGTATGTATTTAAATGGAGAAATTGATAGATAATGTATTGACCATGTATTAGCAATTATAGATAACGTATGAACATGTGCGGGTGTCCAGATGATTTCCTTAAAATGTAATTTGATAAAACAGAAAGGGGAGAAGGTGAAGACAGGTACCAAGGATGGATTCTACAGACTGTAAACTCTGCCCAGTGTCTTTTTGTTCAGGATATACACAGGGCCTGTTAATCAACTGTTAACCTTCTTCAGGTCTCCCTGAAATGACTGAAGTCACTAACTATCCACTGTCTGTTTACCCATAAATGTAGCTCATAAAATCACAGCAAGACTGTGTAGTGATGTGGAAATCCCAGTGTACAGATAAATGTGATACATAGAAAGCAGTGGACTTCGTAAGAGTAAATAGATTCTTGACATAAGACTGGAGATGTTCCAAGGAAGTCATTGAGACAAAGGGCAGGCAGGGGCTGAGCACTCACCAGTGTCTACTTGAAGTTCAGGGCTGGGGGACACTTTCCCTTAACAAGCAGTTCTCTTTCTTTTCCTTCTGTACTATATGATTTCACTGTTAACATGGGTTAGCACTGGAGCATTGCGATAAGTGGAGCGAAGCCAGATGATTTCTGCAGACACTCAGCATTGAAAGGTAAGGCCGTGTGGACAGGGCAGGCTTGGAGTACTAACCGTTGCAAGAAAGCAGGGGATGTCAGAAAGTCCAGGCCCAGCCGGGTCCCAGCCCACGGGAAAAATCGAATCAGGGTTCACCTGAAAGAGGGAGTGAGGATTGAAAGTAGGATACAGAGACACGAGAAATAACGAATCAAGTCAGGACATTTCTGATCAAGATTCCCTTTATTACCGACTAGCAGGAACATATATAGAGCAAGGTCAATAGGATTTATTCTAATCTCACTCACCCTAGCCCCCCAGGCAAGAATACAATAGCCTAAATCACTTCTGTAGAACTTCCTAGTTCTCTCAATAGTTCCCTGTAAGAACTTCCTTGATTCTCTGGGTGGTTCCAAGTTGGGACTTCCCTACTTCTTTCAAAGGTAAATAGCCCAAGGATAGCCTAGAACACAAGACCTCGTGAGGTAAAGGTCAGCAACTCGAAGGTCACAGCGTGCAGCCTAAGCACAGGATTTCTGACATGGCAGAATTTGGCATGGGCTCCCACATACGCCCCTTCTAAAAATAAAATTATGGCGAGCCTGTCTTAGGACAGCAAGTAGGCACGTATGGTTGCCCATCATTGGCATATGAATTCCATCATTCATAGCCTATCTTAGGACCGATAAGGTTCAGACTCACTGTTGCCCGAAGGGCAGTGTCTTTGAGCTCTATGCCATGTGCTTGCTCTAGTGTCAGCTGTGATTGCTGAGACATGAGCTGTGTTAGAAAGGATGGAAGACACAGGCTATAATCTTGAGCCCTGCCATCCCCGCCAAGGATCCGTGACGTAGATTTCTGTTAATTCTAAGGAGACTACATTGAATGCATAGATAGTGAATTTAAGGCTAAGGTGGGTTAGCATAGCTAGATCATGTTTCAAACAAAAACATTTACAAAAAAGAAAGAGAGAAAGAAAGGAAGTAAGGAAGAAAGGAAGGAAGGAAGAAAAAAGAAAGATTGAAAGAAAGAAAGAAAGAGAGAAAGGAAGGAAGGAAAGAAAGAGGGGGAAAGGAGCAGAGATGCTGGCCTTAAAGGCAAAAAGTAGTCATGATCCAGGGCCAGCCCAGCAGATGCTGGGAGAAGGCAGCTTGCCCGGGTATGGCTCTGCCAGTGGTTTTCTTGCCTGAGGCAGTCCAGGGATGTCTGGATTGCCAGGCCCGTAGAGTAGGGAACCCTGCCTGTCAACATGCCCACACACCTGGGGTTTGCTCTGGGCCTCCTCATGTGAGAAAGGATGTGCTATGTCACCTGCACAGATCAAATTTGTCTTTTCATCATAGATACAGCCCTAGATATCAGAGGATGCCAATTTCTTGAAAGAACAGGATTAATGTAAGTGAGCAGACCAGCTGGTTCTGAAGAAAGCAAAGGCAGTGTGGTTTGGGAAACAGACAAACAAACAAGCAAAGCATTAAAACATGTTCTTAGCCAGATTTCCCATGTCTGCCATGCCAACAGGGCAGAGGCAAAAGAATCTCAAGTTTGATATAATCTTGGGATAAAAAGTGAGATTCTACCTCAAAACAAAGGAGCAAGCAAACCAACCAAACACACTGGCGGTGAGGGGTTGGGGAGGGGAGGGCAGAAAAAACTTTTTAGAATTTTCAGAACAAATTGAATGCTAGTGATCTTTGAAGTAGAGTTGTTAAGACTAAAAACTGATCAAAATAAGAAATGCTCCTGATAATTAAGATATTATTGGTTTAGAAAAAGAAATTCAACACTTGCACTGAAAAAATTATTTTATATGCCCAAAGACAAATTCTGAAAGGGAAATAAAGGAAAAATTACTTCTACTCTCTAGGTTAAGAAATCAAAACAGGTAAATAAAAGTGAACAAACAGGTAGACTACACTCAAAGCCCTTCTATTAGGGAAGAAATAGGATTTAGAGAAATTGAAATGGCTAAAATCTAATGCAGAGCAGAGAAACTTACCTAGGAAGACAGAAAAGTCCTGCTAACACGAAATATTTCCTGTTAGAATTTTCTATATGGTCTGTATCGGTAGATATCTGAATAAAAAACATTTACTGATAATAAGTCCTAAAGAAACTTCTAAAACAATCCTTTGGTATACCTATAGTTTTGCCATTTGTTAAAGAGACAAATCTACACGCTAGTGAGATGGATGTCCTTGCTAGTTTTCCATAATTAGTATCTTCACTGAATATTTACAACATTGGATAGAATATTGGGGGACACAGAATAATGTCAAATCTTTCTGAAGTTCATCAATATTTTGATTTTATGATATCAATGCTAAGAACATTTCATATAAAATGGTACAAAATGTTGGAAACGCAGTTAGGGACACTTCAGAAATGGCTAGAAATTCCATCTTAATCCCAGGCCAAAGTGCACCAAGTGATGTTGAAAGAAACTCAAGTCAGAATTCAAACAGCAACATATGAAATCAAGCATTCTGACACAAACAACGCAAAGACAGACTAATTTGATAATCATACATTGAGGAATGATGGTCTTGTTTCCCAGACTTAAACCAGTATTTGGTCTGTAGCATTCTGACAAAGTAAAGGCAATCTTGGACCAGCAAATTCTCAGAAAGCTGGACACCTGTCCACCCTATATGAAAAAGCAACACCACAGAACATAGTGAGCAGAGCAAAGAAGGGCTAGGGGGACTTTTAGAAGATGGAGCCTTGCAGTATTAGGCTATTAGGCTATTAGAGTGTGTTCTTCTCATCCACCCATGCCATTTTGCTTCCCAGCATGTTGTTGTTGTTGTTGTTATTCTGCCATAAGTTCCGTCATAATGTCCCATGTCACTGCAGGCTGGAAACAATGGTCCCAACTGACCATGGACAGGAGCCTCGGGAAAACGTGAGCCAGGATGATTCTCTCCTCCTCAGTTTTTTACCACAGTGTTAGAAAGTAGGCAGATCCAGATCAGAATGCTGTCTTTACTGACTACAGACTGCACACATGGGCAAGTTGCTTCATGCGCCTATGCCCTCAGCTTCCTCATCTGTGGCGGGAGGGGTGTTACTGTAGCTTCCATCTTCTCAGATCCTTAGCAGCTTGCCTAGCATCTACTAAGGGGCCACTTCCGAGCTTCCAGTAAGTATGAGAAAGTGCTACCTTACCACAGGCTGATCAGTCAGAGAGGCAGAGAGAGAGCGAGCATGGCTCCTTGTAAAGCAGAATAGGAGTCGGGGTTCCCTACATCTTCCACATCTGCATCCGCGTTCCCCTGAATGTCAGAGCCACAGAACAGGGAAAGCGGCTTCGTCTGTCGTTGTCCTTAAAAATGAAGCATGCATCACAAAAGGATCGCAAAGGGGGGGGGTTGTCGAAGCCACTTTGTGTTTAGTGCTCTCTCTCGTGTACTTTCATATTTAAGGAGAAACATGACACTTCACCTGGGCCATTGGGGTTGTCTGTGTGCTGTTATTCTTGGGTGTTTGGGCAATCACAGGAAACAGGGATGGGAGCAGGGACAAGGGATGGAGATGGAAAGCGAATGTTTTTGTCCTGGGGGAATGTATAATCTCATTTGGGGAAGACAGACCCTCAAGAAAGAATGGCATAGAATACCAGGTGGGGTGTGGCTATGAGACAGAAGCAGCATGTACTGTCAGAGTAGTCACAAGTAGCCTCGAAGATTAGGGGATCACTTGAAGATCACGTGGGATTCCTCAGGAGCAAGTGGCTCACCCAGTCTAGAGGCAATGTTCACCACATACTAGGGAAGTGGCTTTTACAAGGCATGAAGATGGAACAGATGTGGAGGTTGAAACAGTGGCTCTCAGATGAGCCAGCTCCTCAGTTTGCAGGTGTGAATGTTGTGACATTTTAAATGTTTTCCCAGGTAGTATGAGATGTGAAACTAGTCTAAAGTTTGATAAGTAGGCAGACAGCCTGATCAGCTAAAACTGGACCATAATGACAAAGCCTACTGTGGTGGTTTGAGTGAGAATGTCTCCCCATAGGCTCAGATGTTTTAGCACTGCGTCCCCAGCTGGTGGAGCTCTTTGGGAAGCTTTAGGAGGTGTGGCCTTGCTAGAGGAAGTATGTCACTGAGGAGGGGTGGGCTTTGAGGTTTCAAAGCCTGTGACATTCTCAGAGCAAGTGATCTTTCTCTCTGCTTCCTGCTTGAGATTCGAGGCCTGAGCACTCAGCTGCTGCTGCAGCCACGCCTGTCTGCTACTGTGCTTCCCTGCCAGGATGGTGATGGACTGTGATCCCTCCAGAAACATCAGCCCAAATGGACCCTTTCTTCTACAAGTTGTCTTGGTCATGGTGTTTTATCACAACAATAGAAAAATAACTAATATGCTGCCACCTAGTCCTGCTAACTTTGAACACTCAACCAACAGATTCTAAGCACGCTGTGGACGGGAAGGAATATCTTTCACCTTGGAACCCTGAGAAGGGATGAGCTATGACAGAACGAGAACTTTTCTCATCTTTTTATCTCAAAGCACAAAGGCTAAAACAACAGCATTTCTTGCTGGGTGGTGAGACACTCAAGGACACTTGGCTCAGAGTTCTGGCTTGTGAAGAGAGCAGTTAGTCATGATGCCTGCTAAAGTGGGAGGGGACTGTTTGCCAGGGCCAACAGAACAATAAGTGAGAAGAATGTTCCAGAATGGCCATCTACCTCCCTGTGGCTGGTGAAGAAACCTTCTCAGGACTAAGCAGACAGGGCAGGAGAGCAGGAGGCTTCCACCAAGCTGAATTTGCCGTGGTTTCCAAGCCATGGCCATCCCCCAAAACTTAAGGGCTGTCCCGAGACCCTGTCACACCCACTCTCCACTTGAAACAGGACCATGGTGATGGCAGGTGATGATTGCTGGGTAAGCAATGGCTTGGGATCTCAGTAAGAGAGAGGAGAGATGACCCTTGCTGATGACTGTTCTAACACCATGGAGAAAGCAGGCATGGTTAGGCCTGTCAATATTTATCTCTTTCTTGTTTATAAGTTGCCAGAAGTGATTTATGAGTAGTGTTTGAGATTTTTCCTTGGGAGATATTCTGGTCCTCAGCACCCCGCCCCTGGGTAACCTCTTTAGCATGTATCCAAGGTTACTCCAGACCTTGTTTCTTAGAATTGTCTTTCATTTTCTTGTTTACCATGTGGGTCTGTGTCTGTGTGTAGTATGTGTGTCTGTGTTTGTTCGTTTGTGTGTGTCTATGTGTGGTATGTGTGTCTGTGTCTGTATGTTTGTATGTGTCTGTGTGTGGTATGTGTGTCTGTGTCTGTATGTTTGTATGTGTGTACATTTGTCTATGTGTTTGTGTGTCTCTGAGCATGTGTGCATGTGTGTGAGTGTGAGCGCACATGCATGTGTATAGCTCAGAAGACAACCTTGGGTGTCAGTTTTCCCCTTCCACCTTGCGTGAGGCAGAATTCTCTTTGTTGTTCGTTCTGGGCTTACCAGGCTACCCGGCTTATGAGCTGTTTCTGGGGATCTCTACCTCCCATCTCTCCACAGCATCACCGAGAGTGCATGTGCACACAGTCCAAGACCTTGCTTTTACGTGGGTTCCGGGCATTTGAAATCAGGCCCTCAGGCTTGCATGGCAAGTGTTTTGCTTCCTGGTTCAGAGCCGACTTCCTTTACAAAAGGAAGTATTGCATGGTTTCTCTTTGTTTTCTTCTCTGCATTAAGCTGACTTTATTTTAGACAGTTTTTGGAGGTGGATGGGGACGAGGAGAATGGAACCGCAAATCTCTCCAGTGTTGATTTCTTAATCACAGTGAGTCTCGAGCCCAGTGACTCTTGTGAGTGTCCCAGTTTCTAGCCAGGTTTGTGCCTCACTTTTCTCTCCTGGGAATGGCTGCCTTCTGGTTCTGCAGCCAGCCCCGTGGCTCCCCTTCAGAGCTCCTGTTTCTCAGTCATCTCCTCCAATAGAGTGGGTAGTCCAGATACCTGTGTATTGGAGGGTTGGTCACCTTCCTGTGAGACCTCATTTAAGTTGTTACCTGCCCCCTGTCCCCCCACCCCCTCAAGAGGCCGACTTCCTACCTTAGTTCTATGGTTTGGACAAGTGTACCCCAAAAGGTCATCAACTGGAGGCCTGGTGACAAGTTTGTGCTGTGGGAGGTGGGGTTTTGTGGCAGGAAGTCTGGTCATTGGATGCACACCTTCATAGGGGGTGTGGGGACCTTGATGCCTACACTTTCCTTGCTCCTTTTGTTTCTTTGTCATCATTTAGAGAGTTGCTTCCTTTTCTACACACTCCTGCAGTGATAGATGACCTTGCAACAGGCCTGAAACCAACCACAGGCTGAAATTTCCAAAACATGAAACAAAATAAACTTTTCTTTTCGTTTTCCTTTTTAGGAGGAAAGGGTTTCCCCATGTAGCCCAGCTGGTTTCTGACTTTCTATCTTCTGGCTAAAACCTACTTAGGTGGTTGATGGGTGGTGGGTGGTGGGAGGCTGGGAGATTGAGGAGGGGGGGAGGTGGAGGTGAGGGTAAGGGGTGGGATGGGAGGCTGGGATTACCCAGCTTCCTCTTTTTACATTGATTTATCTCCGGTATTTGTTTCAGTAGCACAAAGCTTACCAACACACTTAATAAAAATGTACCAGTGGACAGACTAGAGAAATTCGTATAAGCCTTTCAGAGGTTTGGGAATTATATGTATGTGCACATTGATATATATGCTGTGTGTATATGACTTGCCTATGTATGGCAATGCACTTTCATCATTAAATGAGTGCTCAGCCTTCGGGAAGTCACTAAATCTCGCCAGAGCCTTAGTTTCCTAATCATTGGGATGTGAATCAGGCTTTCAGCTCACTGCAGCAAAACCACAGCTTCCACACGGGAACCTAAGCCAAAAGAGTCAAGTCTGCTCTATTTTGTTTCTTTCCCTCATAAATGAAACCCTTGATGACTCTGTACCCAAAGACGAAGCTCTCTGCACGAAAGGCACAAGCATCTCTGTCAGGGGGACCTCACTGAAGGCTTTCCATGACCCCCTAGATTTCACCCTGGCAAGGGTTCCCCCAAGAAGAGTGTTTTCTGAGAGAAGGAAAAAACCTGACTGCAGGTCCTGCTGTTCCTCTGTCACCCGCTTTTGCCACGTCTTTATTTTTAAACTTTAGTCATTAGTTTGTTTCTTGGTACTAGGGACGAATGCTTCTTTAGTTTGAGACAGGAGCTTCATGTAGAGGTCTAGACAGGATGAAACACTGAGGTGACTTTCCTGGGAGGTACTCAACAAAGAGGCATCAAGGATATGATTGCTGATTGACGTAAAAAATCAGGCCATGGCTCTCCTGAGTGTGACTGGGGTCAAGGAAGTCACCAATAGAGGAAAGCGACAGAAGCTGAAAGGTCACCCAAGTTGTTAAGGTGACCTAAGGCTTATACCTTGCCACTCATCTGACTTGAGCGGGTAACAACATGAACATAGAAGAGTCTCTGCCGACTACTTGTAATATCCTGTTGGGGTGCAGTGACAGATGACCCCATACTTAGCGTGTGGAAAGGACACAGCCCCGTGATCTCATAGTTCTGAAGGCTGGAATCCGTCCCACTCACTCACTAATGCTTTGTCATGTGGATTCACTGGAGTTTCACTTCTTTGGCTTCCTTCAGTCACGGTCCTGGCAGGGCCGGCTCCTTCTGAGGCTTTGGGGAAGAGCGTGCATCACTTGGCTGTTTCCAGCTGTTCAATGTAACCTACCCAGAGCCTTGGCTTTCACCTTGACCACAGAAAAACCAGCTTCCATGATAACCCTGTCCACCAAGGAGCTGCCCCAGCAGAAGAGACACAAGGCTCCCTCCTCCATGTGTCCCCGACTGCTTACTCTTTGCATCTATAGCTTCCGATTTGCTTGAAAAGGCTCTAGAGCCTATTGTGACAGTGTGTGTGTCTGAAACACTGAAGGCTGAGAGGCCAGACTGGGCTATGTAGTCAACTCTGTGTCAGCAAAGAAGAAAGAGAAGGTGGAGGAAAAGGGGGCAGTAACATGGAGAAAAGAGAAGAAAGGGAAAGAAGAAAGAAAGAAAAAGGAGGAATTTCTTATAGACACAGGCAAGACATTTTCTTGTGTATTTCATTTTATCATTCATAGAATAATGTAGTTTCAGAGCCACAGACTTAAAAGTTACCAAGCTCACATTTCTCTTGAAAGATGGGAAGGACAGGGGCTAGAAAGATGGCATGGTTAGGAGCGCTGGCTGCTCTTCTAGAGGATGTAGGGTTTCATTGCTAGCTCCCACATTGTGGCTCCTAAGCATCTGTAACTGGACTCCAGTTCCAGGTAACCTGATGCTTTCTTCTTGTCTCCAAGGGCACCAGGTACACAAGTGGTGCATAGATACACATGCAGGCTAAACCCACACATATAAAATAAAAATAAATTAAAAAAAGAGAAGAATGACTGAGACTTGGGGTGTAGTTAAGAGCAGAAGATCTACTTAGCATGGATTTGGATTTGATCCTGGGACTCAGGAGAGCACATGTATAGGTGCACACACACACACACACACACACACACACACACACACACACACACACTGATGTTGGGGAGATAGAGAGCTGAGATTAAATAAAAAGATGAATACAGAGGCTGGAGAGATGACTCAGTGGTAGCGAGCACTTGCTGCTCTGCGGAGGACCCAGGTTTGCTTCCCTGCACCCTCTTTGGGTGGCTCACAACCACCTATAACTCTAGTGGATCTGATGTTCTGTTCTGGCCTCTCAGGACACTTGCATACCTGTGATGCACACCCAGACAAACACACACACACACACACACAAATAAAAATAGATTTAAGAATAGTAATACATACGAAATTAATCCTTCCTTGGTAACGAATAAATGTAATAACATTTATTCTTTATTGTGGTTTAACAACACTTCATTAATTTTTGAGATTGAGAGTATGCCAGGCCTAGTGCCTGACTAGAGATGGTGAGACATGGTGGCCCACTTCCTCAGGAGCTTTTGGCTGAGCTGGCACAGCCATTTGTTGCTATTGAGATGTTTTGGTTCAAAGCTAAATCCTCAGGGTTGGTGAGTGTTGGTGGGTGGAGGACAGGTGAAGGCAGGGGTGGCTCTATAGTAGAGCTTTTAAAAAAAAATTATTTATTTATTCACTTTACATTTCTGTTGCAGTCCCCTCCCTTCTCTCTTTCAGCTCCCCTCTTCCTCTACCCTCTACCCCCCATTTCCCCTTCTCCTCAGAAAAGTGGAGGCCTCTCTCCCATCACCATATCAACCTGATCCAGCACAGCAAGGCACATCTGGACTAAGGTGCACCTTCCTCTTCCTAGGCTCAAGAGCTTTGGTTTAGAACACAAGGTCTCAGGGGTCAATTTCAGGCCCTGGAGGGGAGTGTGGATGGAAAAGAGGGCCAAGTAAGGGGCTGAGAGCTTAATTAATTGGTCTGCTGTGCTTACAGCCTGTGGGTGGAGCTTGATGCTAAGTTAGCCTTGGTGAGAGCTTAGGGCAGAGAGTGGAGAGGCAGGCAGGGCAGGAGCAGGAACAGTCTTTTTTACATTATATCTTGTTTAGGTTTTTGGTTCTTTACCCATGTCACTGGGCCTAATGAACTTTCTAAACGGCGACAGGTGGGAAACTTCCAGAGTTTGCAAGGGAGCTGTCTCTTCCACGCCTTCCTTAAGAAAATACTCAAAACCCTTACATATGTCAAAATCAATCTTAGCTTACAGGCAGGTTTTGGCCATTGTTTGTTGGCCACTGAAGTTTGTGGGAGGCTCCGAGGGGCTTTTAAGCAGGAAATGTCACTGTATCTTCCGCAGGGAACTGAGGACACTGCACACTGAGGCACGTAGCACTTGGGGAGCTGAGGACACTGCACACGGAGGCACGTAGCACTTGGTATGACTCTAGCAGTGGACCCTCACGTCAGGTCTGGGGGGTTGGAACGATGACGCTGGTGGCAGGAGAGTTAGGTGAGAGGGAAAAGCTATGTTGATAGTCCAGGGAATCATATGAGGGTGCCAGGCTTGTGTGGAGGCCATGACACAGAACCAGGGCTGAATGCCTGTGGGTAAGAATGAGAAACCAGTGGGCGAGACTTTGTCCATGTAATAGTATTGCCTCTTTCTCCTCCTTCCCACCAACTCCAGGGGACATTTTTTGCATCTATTTGGGATAGGGCGACCAAGTGGGACAGGGCCATCAAGTGGGACAGGGCCACCAAGTGGGACAGGGCCACCAAGTGGGACAGGGCTACCAAGTGGGACAGGGCCACCAAGTGGGACAGGGCCACTAAGTGGGACAGTGTGACCAAGTGGGACAGGGCCACCTAGTGGGACAGGGCCACTAAGTAGGACAGGGTGACCTAGTGGGACAGGGTGACCTAGTGGGACAGGGCCACCAAGTGGGATAGAGCCACCAAGTGGGACAGAGCCACCAAGTGAGAGAAGGATGCTACTCTCCAGGGTCTCTGTCCACGGTTTAACTGCACACTAGCAAAAAACCCAAGTACCTACCTCATTTGACCCACAGCTCAGCCTGCTACTTTCTGCCTCTAGCTATGGCCGTCCTGTAGTCAGGCCCAAACTTGCTTCTTACTAGTCCACTAACACCAGCTGTCTCTCCTTGCCTTTGAGACCAGTCTAATTTTCTTTTCAGTGGGAGCATTTCCACAGGACACGTCCATGACTGCAATAGCCAGCTTCAGGTGTGAGGACTCATAGCTTCAGTTTAGGGTCTAGGCTGCTGATCAGTGGAGTAGGGTTTTTACTCCATTTCTTTGGTTGACAGCAAGCAGAGTGTCTTAGGCTGCAGTGGGGAAGCTCAGTGGCAAAGTCGTTGCCTACTGTGATCTATATCTATATCTATATCTATATCTATATCTATATCTATATCTATATCTATATCTATATATGCAGATACAAGGTACCAGGCAGCAGATATTATGTTGTAGAGGAGTTTATTAAATGAGCATGGGGGGAGAAGGAAAAGGGGGAAAGGGGTACCCCAGAGAGAGACAGGAAAAGGGAGAGAGAGAGAGAAAGTAGAGAGGAGGGTAGAGGAGGGAGAAGGAGAGGGAGAGGGAGAGGGAGAGAGAGCGCATACCATGTGGTGGGTCTGTCCTTTTATATGGCCCTGAGCAGGGTCACGACCCCATGACAGGTACATGATGACATCATAGGCAGGTGGGCTCAAGCAGAATGCTAACATACTGTACATGAAGCCTTGGGCTCCACCTCTAGTGCTATGAAAAGAAAGAAAGAAAGAAAGAAAGAAAGAAAGAAAGAAAGAAAGAAAGAAAGAAAGAAAGAAAAGGGAAAGGGAAAAGAGAAGTTTCTTTTTCCTTTTCAGGTGTAGAAGATGGGGTGGGTGGGCCAGGAACTACTGTGGGCAGGTGTTAATTCCCTTCCCAGCTCCAGCCTGGGGCTGATCACAACATTCCTTCTGGTGGGAAAAAGCTCTGCTTCCCAGCAGACAGTGAATGTGCTTTCTCTCGGGATGCTTTTGTCACTTGGTTTCTTCTTCTGTTTACTGACCGGGCTGCTTTTATCCCAGGGCCCATCTCCAGCCCCTTATCTGAGTTCTGGTCCTCTGGAATGGCCTCTTTCAACTCTTCAGGATTATCTTTCTCCCCTGGGATGGGAACACTTTTTTCTCAAGATTTGCTTGCAGTTCCCAAGCTAGAATTCATGCCTCCCCTCCCCCTTAACTTATTTGAAACTTTCATTCCCATCAAATATTTTAATATAACGTATTGAATTGATTTATTTGTATTTCATTTTATTTTTCTACTTAGTTTGGGTGACAGATGTCCTTAAAGCTTTTTCATGCAGATTCAGTTTTGTTGACCCTCCCCCACCCCTGCCTCTTCCCCATCTCCCCACCCCCACCTGCTTTCATCTCTGATAATCCCCCTCCCATTTTCATATTCACATGTATTCTATTACCTTCTCCATCTCTCTCCCTTAAACCCCACCCTAAACTGACCCTTTTCGAATGAATTTTCTGTCTAGACACATACTCACTTCTATATGACTACACATACATAACATTTAGCAACTAGGATCTGCGTACGACAGAGAACATGTGGTACTTGTCTTTCTGAATGAATCTGGCTTACCTCAGTACACTACTTATAGCTCTATCTAGTTCCCTGCAAATTTCACTGGTCTTTATGGCTGGATAGAATTCCATGGTGTGTACATACGCTGTTTTCATTATCCGCACATCTGGTGATGGACCCGAAGGCAGATGTGATTTCTTCGCCATTGTGAGCAAGGCACCCATAAGCCTGGGTGTTCAAAGAGCTCTTTAAGGTACAGAGCTCCTGCACAGGAATGATAGAGCCGGGCATAGTGTCATTCTACTTTCAGTTTTCTGAGAAACCTTCACACTGGTTCCCACCATAGCTGCACTAGCTTACAGCCCATCAACAGTGAATAAGTGTTGTTCTTTCTCGACATCCTGGCTAGAATTTTCACACCCATATGCACGTAAACATCATGAATCAGACTCATGAAGAAGTAATAATAAAAAAAGGAGAACGCAAAGCTGGGAGAGCTGCTCTCCACACGTGCAGAGTAGCTTCTGGGGGCGTCTGACATTCAGGGCATGTGGAAGGACCATGTAAAGAGAAGGAAGGGAAACACGGCTTCATTAATGTGATGAACTGATGGGCTTGAAGCTTTTGCCTGCCATCTTTCTGAAGCTCCTGGGGATAATAGTTTAAGATTAAGTAGATGGAGTCTAATGTCAGACGGCTTAGATTTGATCTCACCACTGAACGGTAGCCGCGGGATCCGGGGAAGGGTGTGGACATATCTGGGTTTCAGTTTTCCCACTTAGGCCGTGGAGGCATACATTCAAATTGTCCTGCTATTATGAATATGAAATGAATGAAACCAAGCTCAGCTTCTAGAGTGGAGTGTAGTATGTGGCGAGAGCTATGTTATTGCTGGCCAAGGAAATGGTTTGTTTTCATAGGTTAAGCATAGCCGTGTTTCCCGATACTTATCTGTGGATTTTTTTTCTTTCTACAGCTGGCTGCTTAGCCATTGTATTCAAACATCAGCCTGTGACTGCTGTACCACTGTGCCCTCTCACTTGCTGCTCCCTTGGAGAACTAGTCTGTAGCTAAGGATCTGGTGCCATGAGCCACACTCTCACACAGCAAGCCGGGAGATGTTTAACTCCTTTAAGAGCATCAGGACCCAGTGAAAACTCACTCTGGGCCCACATTCCCTGCTGCAGCTATTTGACATCTCTCTGTGGCTCAGGCTCAGGAGTGAGTGGCCCACGGGTTGACCATGGGTCAGGCCAATCCTCGGCGGGGGGTTGGGGGGGGTAGCAGGGGTTGAAGGAAAAGTACTGTCAGTGTCCTGGAGTTTTGACTTCCAAAGTGGATGCTACACACATGGCTTTTTTCCAGCCCAAGCTGGAAAACTGGGAAAACTTATAAAGCCAGAGGATGCTGAGAGCTTGTGGCATCAGTATAGTGCAGTTTGTTCAAAGGCGGTGCAGAAACTTCCCTGTGTTCACCAGCTCTGGATGCTCCATCAACTGAAGGTATTTCCAGCAGAGCCAGAGGCCTGTATGGACCGGTAGCAGGCCAGCCTGTCTGTGAGATACAGTTGAAAATTTCATCGTTCTTTAAGGTGTTTGAGGGAGACCACTGAGGTTCCATTTAGTACTTCGGGGGTCCCTTTCCCCTCCCCTTAACATCTCTCCTTCTTAGTTTCCCTCCTTCTCTCTCTCCCCCTTCCCACTTCCTTTTACTCTCTGCCCTTTCCTTCTTGGAGAGAGAGTGTGCTGGATAGTTTTATGTCAACTTGACACAAGCTGATGTTATCTGAAAGGAGAGAATCTCAGTTGAGAAAATGCCCCATAAGATCTGGCTGGCAGGCCTTTTCTTAATTAGTGATTGACGGTGGAAGGACCAGCCCATGACGGGTGGTGCAATTCCTGGGCTGGTGCTCCTGGGTTATATAAGATAGCAGGCTAAGCAAGCTGTGGGGAGCAAGCAACTAAGCAACACCATTCCATGATCTTTGGATTGGCTCCTGCCCTCTTTGAGTTCCTGTCCTGACTTCCTTTGATGGTGAACACTGATATGGAAGTGTAAGCCAAATAAACCCCTTCCTCCCCAACTTGTGTTTTGGTTATGATGTTTCATTGCAGCAATAGAAACTGTAACTAAAGACAAAGAAATGGTTCAGGTTGGCCTCAAACTTGCCATGCAACCAAGGATGATAACCTTGGACTCCTGAGTCTCTTGCTCTTACTTGACAAGTCATGGATTTTTGTTTCTATTATTTGGCTGAGTCTCCTTGTGTGGCCTAGAATGGCTTAAACTCTTGACCTAAGTCATCCTCTTATGAGTAGTTGGGGCTAATGCATGTTCCATTTCAGTAGCTAAAATAACTTTTTAAATGTCAAAACTGTAGCCTTGCAGAAGAGAGATGCTAGAGACCATCAAATCTCTGTCGATTCTGTAGCTGGAAACACAGAGCCCAGAAGGATCAATCAATGGATCTGAGGTCACTCGTTTTACAGTTCTCACTGCAAGACTAGGTCCCTAGATGGCCTACCTCCTGACTGCCAACTTTCCCTTCAGAGATGCTACCACACAGATGCCTAGCCTTCTTTTCCTTCCTTAGATGAGGTGTTTGCCTTCAGCCTCCCTTCAGTTCTCACCAGGAGGCAGCCCACCAGGCCTGTTGCTATGGCTGACTTCGGGCAGATTGCTCTTCTTTGGCTGCTGTGACTTTCCTTAGCTGACCAGAGCAGGCTCTCTAAGCATATTAGACAGCTAAAGTACTGGAACCACTGTCACTCCTAAATAGAGCTTTTGAAGATGAGAAGAAATGCTGAATAAAACCTCTATGTTTCAAGTCCTGCCCCTTAGAGATAGATGGGACACTTGCAGATGTGTCTTAGATGTTCTTCCTGGAGGTTCTTTGCCGATCTGTGGGGGTAAGGTATTGTGATGGGTTGGATGTGGGATGTCCCTACAAACTTGTGTTTTGAACCCTTGGTCATCAGTGACTTTGGGAAGTAGTGTGCCTTTAGGAGATGAGGCCCAGTTGGAAGTAGAGCTCTGAGGGCGGGCCTTGAGGGTTGTATCTTGGCCCTACTTGTGGTGGGAGCTTGCTCTCTGGTTTCCGTTGTTGGGAATGAGGTGCATGTACTCCTGATGGCAGCCATAGAGCTGTTCCAGGATGCAGCTCTGCTTGACACTGCCAGAATGGACAGTGTCTCTCCCCATCCCCATGCTGACCCCATCTTCTATTCTGCTTTCAGTGAATCAAATGCCAGGGAAGGAGGCTGAGGCAATGATTTGTACGGTGACCTGGGCACGGGATTGTGTCATTGTAAGCATGCAAGTTGATGTGCACAGCAGGTGAAGACTGATTGACAGCTGGGGCCGGAGATGTGAGTCAGCTGACAGAGTGATGGCCCAGCATGCACAAAAACTCTGGGTTCCATCTTCAGCACCCTATTAACTGGGTATGATGATGCATGTCTGTAATCCCCACACCCAGTAGGTGGAGGCAAGAGGATTATAATTACAAGGTCGAGTTTGAGACTGTCTCAAAAAATAAAATAAAATTGCAACAACAAGAGATTGGCAATTATGTAGATTTACCCCCACAGCCTCTTTTTTTGTCAGGCCTCTGTACCCTAAAATATTTGTGTGTGTGTTTAATTTTTTCTTTTAAAAGATTTATTTTATTCTAAATGACGTGTGTGTGTGTGTGTGTGTGTGTGTGTGTGTGTGTGTGTTTGTATGTACAAATGCTGACACAGCAGAGGCATGGAATCTCCTGGAGATGCAGTTACAGGCAGCTAGCTGCGGGCAGGCTGGACCAGGAACCGACTCAACTCCAACCTCTATGAGTGCAGTGCGCTCTTATCTGTGCAATCACCTCTCCCATTCCTATATCACAGCAATTGGTTGGGAAACCAACCCGGAGACATGTGCTTGTAGGGTGGCTCCTGGGATGCCGAGGTGTGTGAGAACCAAGCTGAAAGACCCATGAATTCAGACTATTTACAGGAGCACACATGCAACATGCCACTTGTTTGCTGAAGAAAAAAATGAGTAAACACAGCATGTAGGAATGAACAAAGCGCTCAGTAGCACGTGTCCCTGTTGGCAGAGAGTCGGGATATATGTGCGCCTGGAGCCTTTGAGGAACTCGGGGAACAAGGGACGCTTTGTTCGTGATGAGGAACACTCGGATGCTCCCGCACCACACCACTGCAGCTCCGTAGCGCTGTCCCGAATGCTTTATTTCCAGGACTTAAAAAAATTTCTCACATTAACTTGATTTCTATATTAGATTTCAGATTCATGGCCAAAGCATACATCCTGGAGGAACAGTTACCATCGCTTTACTTAAAATAGCGACAGCAGCATACCGGTAGAATCTTGTATTTATAAAGTGACATTTCCACATCTGCCCTGTGCATCTCCTTTTTAGTCAAGTGTTCATAAAAAAAAAAAAAAAAAAAAAAGAGGAAGATAAAAAAGAATGAAAAGAAATGGGTGTAATTTAAGTAAAGAATAACTTCCTTCTTATTAGGTTGAACTTGAAACCAGGTATCATATTTATATAAATACTGTGGAAAATATTTAACCTATTCATACAGGTTAAGTAACTAAGCGATAAGCTTTGTAGGCAAAGTGTGTTTAAATTCTCCCATTAAAGTCAAATGGCACTGGGCAGTTTTTCCACTTTGCAAATACATACCATTAGGAGTCTGAAAGGGAAGGCTGGGGGAACAGAAAGAATTTCTGGCAAACAAACAGGGCTGTTCATTGAAGAGGCTGTGGCTACTTTATGTTACAGGGGGCAAGGAGAGTCAAAAAGTCAAAATAACAAAGCTCAGAAGAGAGTCTTAATGATGCAATTTAGTTTTCTCTAAAGCCAAGATGCTTTTGCTCAGCAGCTGGCTGACCAAATCAGAGAAGCAGGATACATTAGCTAGGGCTTGTATTAAAAAAAAAAAAAAATGCAGGGCTGGAGAGAGGGCTTGGAGCAGTGGTTCTCAACCTTCCTAATGCTGCGGCCTTTTAAGACAGTTCTTCATGTTGTGGTAACTGCCCCCCCACAAGCCATAATAGTTTTTACATTGCTACTTCATAACAGTAATTTATCCCCTGTTATGAATCATGATGTAAATATCTGTGTTTTCCAATAGTCTTAGGCGAGCCCTGTGAAGGGTGGTTTTATTCCTAAAGGGGTCATGACCCACGGATTGAGCATTGCTGGCTTAGATGTTAAGAGTCCTTGTTTTGCAGTGGACCTGGATTTGATTCCCAGTACCCACAAAGCATCTAAGAGCTATTTATAACTCCAGTTCCAGAGGATCTGACCTCCTTGGGCTCCAGGCACACACATAGTGCACGTAAATATGAGTGAGCAAAGCACTCACATACATAAAATAGAAATAAATAAATCTAAGAAAAAAGTATATGCAAATAGATCAGAGAAGATGCTTGGGAGTTCTGGGCATGTGCAGGTTTGAAGACTGAAAACCTGTTTACAAGGAGAGAGCCAAGGAAGTGATACATTTGTAGGTTTCCTCTTCAAATAGAATTAAATCCAATTTAGTTTTTGAACCAAGCCCAATTACTCCCCTAAACTAACTAACTAACTAACTAACTAACTAACTAACTAACTAACTAACTAACCAAACAACTAACTAACAAACTAAGTAGTATTGACTGAGTAATGATCTTCCTTTACTGGTGTGGTTGAGCATCCAGATCTTTGAAGGTCCAGAGAGAATAGAGGCAGAGGAAGAGGTAATCCCATGTAATGCTGGATGCAGTAACATACATCTTTAATCTCTGCACTCCCACAGCTAGATAAGAGTCTAGACAAGAGATCCCCGAGGCCACTAAACCAGCAAAGCACAAAGATGACCCTATGTCAAACAAGGTGGAAGTCAAGGACTGACAGGGGAGTGTACACATGCCTGCACCCGCACGCGCTCTCTTCTCTCTCTCTCTCTCTCTCTCTCTCTCTCTCTCTCTCTCTCTCTCTCTCTCTCTCTCACTTTAAAAGGCAGAAGAATCTCTTTTCTCTCCTGCAGCTGGCACACATCTCCCCTTGCCACTAGAACATCATAGCCCCAAGCCCTTTGGTGCCCCTCACTCTGGGACCCCACCAATAATTCCAGCATCCAGCCCTTCCTCAGGCCTTTGGCTTTAAGCTGGAGGTTACACCATTGGCTTCTGGGACCTTAGACCTTTTCATGTGATTCCACCACTGGTAGGCCTGGCTCTGTGGCTTGCAGATGGCCTATCGTGAGGCTTGTCAGACTGCACAGTCATGTGAGCTGTTTCCATAACACATCCTTTCTTTTCTACCTCTGTGGATTGCATTGCTTCTGAGTTTCCTGAACGCCTAAACTAAAACAAGCCACGGTCAACTATCATCTCATTAGGAAGACCTAATAAATTTACCCAGTTTCACAGACTGCGGATTCTTGTTTCATCTCATCAGGGTTAAGACTGCAGATGAAAATTGTTTTCCCAATCTGAGAGGTAAGAAAAGAACATATGGCTTTAATATCCATTTCTGTGATTAGTAAAGTCAAACATACTTTAAATGTTTACTGGCCATTGGTATCTCTTATACCAGTTGCTTGTCCCTGCCCTGTAGATATCTGATCTTTATACACCTCAAAAGCAAAGGTGTGGAGGTGGCTCAGGGGTTAAGAATGTTTGCTGTGCAAACATGAGGGACCTAAGTTCAAATCTCCTAGCTTCATGTCAAAATTGGGGCATGGCCTGGACCACCTGTAATCCTGGCCCGGTGCAGAGCAGACAGTAGGACCGCTGGTACTTATTAGCCAGCAGCCCGTCTCCACAGCCAGGTTTGGTGAGAACCTTTCTCAAGAACGATGGAGAATGGGAAGCTGGACATCTTCCTTTGGCATAGGCATCCTCTGATCTCTGTGATGTAGGAGCATAGCACACACACACACACACACACACACACACACACACACACACACACAC
>OU015749.1:27179642-27200201 GCA_907169655.1 Acomys percivali | reverse complement strand
ACACACACACACACACACACACACACACACACACACACACACACACATACACACTCATGCACATGCTTTCACTCACGCACATCCCTATCCATGCAGCTGTCCAGGATGAAAACCTTAAAGATGTCTTTCACTTGTCTGAGCTTCCGCGTCCACTCTGCACAACCATTTCCTCAGCTATGGATGGAGGGCCGCCTTCCCTTCAGGAGGCTCTTCACTGCTTGCAGAAGGCTGACAGGTCTCAGTCCGAGTTTCCCCATGCCCCTTCCCAGACCGCAGCTCTCAGCTCCTGATGTAGAATTGAACACACACTATAGGTTCTCGACTAACAAAGGGCAAAGCTGATTTTCTAGTGTCACATCTATCTCTTCCCCACTGAGTCTTATATCCGCACTGTAATTACCACACCAAGACACCATGAGAGCTATTCTGCTCTTACTTGCTGCTGGAGCTGTTGTTAAGGTGTGAGGGTTTGCCATCTCTGCACATGGTGACCTTTGGCTCAAAGACAACTCTTCCGTGCAGTGGGCTATTCTGTACTATGTGGGATGTTGAGTGACATTCTTTGCCCTCCTCACCGATACCAGAACCCTTCTCCTCCCCTTCTGAACACCTTGGTGATGACTACAAAATATGTAAATCTACACACCAACACCATATATCCCAGAGGACAGAATTACCCCAGGTAGAGGATCACAGGTCTAGAGGAAACACGTAAAAACCAAGTCATGTTGTCTTCCATGACCTTGCCCAGGGCCCAGGGCCCAGGACCTTTCCAGCTCTATTTGTTGTGCTGGAAAAGAAACAAGGGGTCCTGATTCTGGAAAGGCACACCTTGTTGGAATTAAAACAGAGGAGACCAAAGCCTCATACCTGTCATTTAGATTTCCCCAAAACCAAAGAAATAGCGGGAACAAGAAAAATATCCACCCTGTGGAAGTTGCAGCCACTTTTTCCTATGCTGGGATTTTGTGCTTTGGAAATGAACATCCCTGCTCCCTTGTTGCCAGGATCAACAGGGGCCCAGCTGGGACAGACCTTTGATGGCTCATGTGCTTTACTAACTAGAATGGGCGAGAATGGAAGCATTTCTGCAGGAGCAGGAAACATCCAGAGGACGTGAGCGCCCACCACAGGCTCTAACCAGGCCAGGCTGGCCTTTGTGAGGCTGAGCAGAACTGGGCTCAGAAACAGGAACACAACAAGAGTATTTCTGGTCGTTTTTCCTCAAATCTGCCAGAGGGTTCCCAGGGAATTTTCTGACAAATGCTTCCTATGTACAGCATCCACAAGACAAGAGAGCATTCATGCTACATTTTTTCCCTGCCCACTAGTTACCCTGACAATCCCAACCCTCACTTTCTCCTCTGCTCCCACTGACATCTGAGAAGGAGACCGCAAAGCACATACCATTTTATAGGCTAGCCTGATTGAAACCAGCTCTCCCTATAGGTCCCATCATGCAGGAGACACACACGGGTTTTGTCAAGAGACTGGCTACTAGCAGAAAGGGTTTGATGCTATTGCTAGTGAGAAATTAGTAACTAGATCCTTGGTCTGTTTTCCGCCAACTTTATAATTACACTGTTTCAGTGGTGAGCCAGACCTTTGAGCCAAGGGTAATTTAGAAACTTTAGATTCGAACTGGCCCCCTCCTCCTTCCTTTAATGTTCATCTCTGCTGCCTCTCCATCACCATTCAAACATATAATTTTCCTCCACTCCCACCTCAGCCCGGTTCCTTGTTTCTGTGACCCTCTCTCACAGGATGAATGTTTCCCTCATCCCGAGACATGGTGGGCAACAATCGAGATTGTGTGTACACAAACCTAATTCTTGGCCATGCTGTCACTCTGCAAAAGTGTCACCAGTGTGGGGTCATAGCCTAGCCTCAGGGCCGGGAGAAGAACACATGGCCCTTATGCAATGCCCAGGCCTCTTGTGTATGGAAGAAGTTGTCTCTCTGCTGAGAAGAGGAGCATAGGGAAATTACTTTCTCAAGTACTGGACTTCTTCCACAGTTCTGGAGCCTTTTCAGAGTCTTTTGTATATAAATACTTATTAAATATTAAAAACAACAACGACAACACAGGGGCTAGTTAACGGAAATATTCATGTTTCTTAGTTGGCACAGGCCCGCGAGCAAAATACTTGGGAGGCTGAGGCAGGATTGCTGTAGGCTCCAGGCAGAGCCTGGGCTACATAGCAAGAACAGTCCACCCAGAAAAAAAATCTCAAAAGCAAGGGTAACGAGAAAAGAAAGAGGGGACAGAGGGAAGGACGGAGGGAGTGTAGAAGGGGCTGTGGGAAAGAATATTCTGTCAGTCTTGTTTTATAGCCACATCTGTTCTCCCTCTGGTTTTGTCTTCTTTCACCTGGCTTCTTTTTTTCTGATGAGTTGTTTTTCTTCCCTTTAAGCTTTATTTGTAGGAGGGGGAACTATATGTATTCACATAAAACTAAATACACCTTAGCGTCCTAAAGTTTCTGAAAGTCTTCCATACCATCTGCCTTTCAGTAGGATACTCTTCCAGCCAGCCTTGCTTCCCCCTCCCCCCACCCCCAGTGTCATCTTTATATTTGACCAAGTATCCTCAGAAATAAATTCCTCCAAGCTCTCTATGGGACTCTCTGTCACCAAATTCCAGAAAGCCTTTCCCTCAGTGTGTGTCATGGAGTTTTTCATTTTCCTAAGCTGATCATGCATCTCCCCCAGAATTTCTTTTACGTTCTTGCTTCTTGTGTTGTTACTGTTATTATTATTATTTTGATACAGGATCTTACTATGCAGCCCAGGCTGGTCTTGAACTCATGATCCTCCTGCATCAGCTGGGATTACAGTTGTGTGCTACCATGCCTGACATGTCTCTTCTTTTTAACCCTTCCTCTCTCTACCTCCACTGTTCTCCCAGGAGTCACTCAGTTTGGCCCGTGTGTCATGTGTCTTTGTCTGTGCCTCACTGCCTTATGAACACTAGGTCCTCTGCAGGGAACTCAGACCAGAAAGCGGCTGCCACATGGCCGCCCACCACGGTGCAGCCAAAGTTCCCTTTGGAGACAGCTGGTTTCCATTTCAGGAGTCTCAACATTGTGGCTGGACTGATTGTCTTTTCACCTCTAGGTTGGTCTTACTCGTAGCTAAAACATAACCAACCATTTTCCCTAAGCCCTTCTGGGCCACTGCTCCTGCACTGTGCATCCTGGCTGTGTTTATCTTGTTATGAAGATGCTACGGGAGTCGCCAGAAGCCACACCCTTCCCCTCCAAACCAAAGGAGAAATGAAAGCAGTTCCCTTAAGGGCCACTGGTTAACAAAACTAGATACTAAAATGGCTTTTCAAATCGTCTTATTACTCTGTGAGAAGCAAGCTTGTTCAGCAGCTTGTCAGAGCACAGTCCCTTGTCCCGAGATAAAGGCAAACCCACAGGAATCCTGTGAATGGTGAGGTTTGGAGGCTATACCTTGGATACAAACCACAGGCTGTGGCTCGGCAGGGTTGCCTTGGTGCAGAAAGCAACCCACCCTTGCCTTTTTTAAGTGAAAACATCCCTGGATGGAAAGGGGATTGTGAGAGTGGAATGCTTTGTAGTCATTGGGCTGTGGAGGAGGGTGAGGCACGTTAGTAAGTGAGTGTGCTGCACTTTCCTACTCCTCAGCTCTCTGTCACTGGGGAGCTCAAAGGTATAAAGAACATTTGGGTTTTCCCTGAAGTAACCCAGTAAAGGAGGTGCCCCACTAAATGTAATAGGCTTGCCAGAATAGATACATACATGAAGACAATATTGAGGCTACTGTCAAACTTCTTTGAGACATACACACAAACTTACACTATATGCACATGTATTTAGCACATATCCAACGTGTATTGTATGCGTATAAGAAATGCCTCTGCGGAGCTGGTGATGGCTTAGTAGGTCAGGAAGGCCACTTGACTCCAAGCATAATGACCTGAGAATTCTTGGTCCCCACTCAGTGGAAGGAGAAAACCAATTCCCAAAATTATTTTCTGACCTCCATACAGGTGCAGTGCCATGTGCATGCCCACATGCATACAAATAAATATTCAACTGAAAAAAAAGCAACTCTTTTGTGTCTTTCTATGTGCTTATATGTAACTTGGCTCTCCAATGTTAATGATAACATGCCGCCTCCGGACCCTGTGCATCTGTCTGTCCATCAGTGACTAGAGGAGCCGGACCAGTCCTGTGGTTGCTTGGAAGATGTCTCTGTCTTGTGCAGGACTGCTAGTTTCTATTGTTGCCTTCCAGGACCCTGTTCCTTCTGGGAAACAGTGTGCCTGTGTGTGACTAGAGTTCTATGGTTTCTAAGCTTCTGCCCAATGTCAGCGTTTGCACCCAGCTGGCTTAGAAAGAGGCTGTGACAGGAGCAAAATGATCAATTAGTGGATTCGCATGTTCATTTTGAGGCGTGTGGCCTCACACAAAGCAACTCTGGCTTCATACACAAGACCTACTCAGAGCAATGCTATCTCTGTTGGAGGCCTCGCCTGGGCTGCTAGGCTACATGCAAGGCCCAGGTATAATCTAATTTGGCTTTAGAAAGACATTTGTCTTAGTCTCGGTCAACATACTTCTCCAGAAACCTTACCCCTTTTGTATCTTGTTGAAGTCTCTTAGGTCTCACACACAGCCTCAGGCCACTCTTTTTTTAAAAACCAGGAGTGGCTGGCTATAACCCTGCTGATAGTTCCCAAGGCTCCCAGCTTGCTGTTGTATTTCAATGGGTGCTTGCTACCTTTCACTTTCAGCTATGTCTAGGAGTCTCCCACTGGTCCATCCTTGAAGAGAGGATAATTTTTCTACTGACTTTTCTCATCCAGGGGTTCCCCTGCCCATCCCTACATCTCTTCTTGTCTCAACACTGCTGTATGGTGTGCCTGTGATGCCTTCTAACACACCTCACAGTCACCAACCCAGCCCACTCCAACTTTAGATTAAGGCTGGCCTCTGACTTCCAGGAGTCCTGGTGAGGCAGCTCTAGAGAGATGCCTCTTTCCTCCGGTTTCCAAGACACTGCTGTTCTTACCTTTCAAGACACTTCATGGAGCACACAGGGAGAAGCTGGGGTGGGGGGTGTGAGGAGCTTGAGATGGATTCAGTCAGGAAAGTTCCGGAACCATCCAGAGACTGCGTTGGAAAGAGAACGAGTGGATGGTAGTACCACAGAACTTTGAGTGTGTAAGTGGGGACAGAGTTTGCAGGCTCCCAGAGGATGGGGCAAGAGACATGGCTTGCTGGGAGAGGGACTGTAAAAGTCTTCTTCTGGGGCACTGCTTTTATGGCTCTTTAGACCTCACTTGGTGAACACTTAGGACAGAAGCTGATCAAAACGAGATACTTGAGAACATGGAGTCGGGAAGATTGCTTAGTGGTTAAGAACAATTACTGCTCTTTCAGAGAAACCCAGATTTTGCTGCCATGGCAGCTTGTGATGTCCTGAAATTCTACTTCTGGTGTACCCAATACCCTCTTCTGGCTTCCCTGGGTACCAGACACATGCACACTGTGGTGCACATAAATGCATGCAGGCAAAACACACAAACACGTAAAATAAAAATAATTGCTTCAAAACAGAAAGAAAACAGGTACCTCCTACATGATCCATAACCCAAGGGTATATAATAATGTTCAGAGGTTTGACTTTAAAAAATGAAGATTAAATAGGAGGATGCATGAGATGGGATAGCAAATGAGATGTAATATGAATTATTTTATTTTTCAATAAAAATGTGTTAAAAATTAAGATTAAAATCAGAAAAGATGACAAATATGCTGATAGGTGTAAATCATGTATAGGTGTTCAGGGTACAGCTGTGCTAGTTTAGCATACTCAGGGTCTTGACTTCATCTTGAGCCAAGCATGCACACACACACACACACACACACACACACACACAAATACATACACATGGACCCACACAGACATGCATACATACAAATGCACACAGATGCAAACACACAGAGAAACACACAGATACACAAACAGACACATATATATACACACATACACAGTTATGCACACACATATGCATATATACATACACATAGACACATGGTCACATACATATACACACACGTGCACACAAGTGCACACATGCACACATGCACACACGCACACACACACAGGCTCACACACCAAAGACAGAAAGAAAACAAAACAGAACAAGCATTGTCCACAATATTCAAATTTGCCTAGCTCTTATAGGATTATTTATGGAATCTGTTATAAAAACAGATAATATATGTAAAATGCCTTAGGACGTTGAGGATTCATTCTTTTTGTTGCTGCTAAGGATGATCTTTATACTACTAGAGACACTGTGATGCATGCCTGCCGCCACAGCTATTCAGAAGACTGAAGCAGAAGGCTCTCATGAGCCTGGAAATTAAAAACCATGCTGGGCAACAAAGTTAGAACTTTTAGTGAACACATAAAGGCACACACACACACACGCACACACACACACACACACACACTATACACATATGCATATATAAACATACATATATACTCAAACACATATATACAATCGCAAACATATTACACACACATATATACACTCAAACATATACACACATATACTCATACACACATGCAGATATATACATATACATACATATACACAGACATGCACACACATACACAGTATACATTTGGGTTCCAGCAGAGGCCAGAAGAGGTTGTTGGATTCCTTGGAGTAGAAGATATCAGTGGTTGTGAGCCACCTGTTGTGGGTGTCGGGGTGATGTGAACTCTCATCTTCACAACAGAGCAGCAAGCACTCTCTTTTTTTAATATTAAAAAAATTGAGATTATAATATAAGTACAATGTTTTCCCCTTCCCTTCCTCCCATCAAATCTTCCTTCCTAAATACATAAACACGATTGGCTCAGTGTGTACAATGTGTACGTACGTGGTCAGGGTTGACTAGTTGATATTGGATAAGCAAGTCATGTGCTCCTCCCAGGAAGCCTATTTCTCCTGCTCTCAGCCTCCCTCAGGTGCCTGTGGTCCTGTCTAGGGTTGGGGCTTCTTGAGCTTTTCCCGAGCCATGCTAACATGTCTATTGGTGTAGTCCTTTCTCAGGTCATGTTCAGGCAGCCATATTGGTGAGGTGTACTTTCTGACATTTCAGGGAGATTCAAAGTCACAGAGAAGTCCCCGTTTCTCTGGTTCTTTCTGTCCCTTCTCCCACAATAGTCCCTGAGCCATAGGTCCCAGAGTTGTGCTGCTACAGATATATTAGATGGGACTGGGCCCTGCTACTCTGCAGTCTCCAAAGAGTCTGTTGTGAAAAGAAGCTGCCTTGATGAGGAGTGAGAATTATACTTACTTATGGATATAGGGATAGATAGTTAGAATGTAGTTATGGATTGATTATTCTGGTAGTAAAGTGGCAGCTGTAGGTTCTCCTCCAAGACCCAGGTCTCCACTAGACATGGGTAACTGGCTAGGTTTCAAGCACCAGGCATGGCTTCCCTTTTTTGAGCAGGTCTTAAGTCCAATGGAGAGCTGTAGGCTATCACAGAGGTATGTGTGCAACTGTTGCACACTTAGGGTTATTGTGCCATTCTAGTCGCTGTGTTCATAGATGTCATAGCTACATAGGTAGGGCTGGTGGTTGCTTTGACACTTTGAAAGCTTGCATGGCACCTCCCAGTACCATGGAAGCTGGACATCAGGGAGAGAAGCCTTTCAGGTCACATTCAGCTTGTGAGCGTCTGGGCTTCTTTCTGAAATGCATGGTGTCTTCAGCAGTAGGGGTATGCCTTCTATTTCTGGGTGCTAAAAGGGGAAATAGCCATAGCCTATAATGTTTTGGGAGTCTCTTGGACAACCTTGACCAACAACTCAAAAGAGGTCTTCTCATGTCTGGTGTTGGTTTGTTTGGTGCTTTGCTGTTGTTTTCGGGTTGTTGTTGTTTTTTTGTTTTTTTGCTTGTTTTTTTTTTTGTTTTTGTTTGTTTATTTTTTGTTAGATGGTTTTGGATCTTTGGAGGAGCATTGTCAGCCTAGAAAGGAAAATTTCAGTTGACTATATCTATATTTATACACTGACTTAAATGCATTACAAGCGATTTAAGATAGATAGGTAGTAGTTCCTTATGAGTTTCTCAGACACCCTTCCTGTTACTTTATACTCTTTCCTCTCTCTTTTGTAGCGGTCTTCCTTGTCCCCTCTAATTAGACCCCTCCATTTTCCCTTCTATTCCTTCTATTGCCACGCTGTGCCCCCCACACCCTCATGATGGTCTCTTTTTACTTCCCTGGTTTCTGCAATTACTCTTGGCTGTGCACTCACATCTAAAGACTTGGAGTTAGGGGCCTCAGATAAGAGAGAAGATGCACTGTTCTGTCTGCCTTTCTGGGCCTGGGCTACCTCCTCCAATATGATATTTTCTAGTTCCTTACATTTATTGGTAAAGTTCACGACTTCATTTTTCTTTATAGCTGAATAGAAGTATTTCAATGGGAATATGTAGGTAGCACATTTCCTTGTGGAGATTCATCCTCTGTCAGATGTAAACAAGCAGCAAACGCTCCTAATTGCTGAACCTTCTCCCCAGCCCACTAAGACCCCTTTTAATTTTATTTTTTAAAGGCACTTTTTTTTTTTTGGCCTGGGTTTTTATGACATCTAGTCTTCCTAACCACAGGGCAAGTTTGGCCCAAAGTTCTTAACCTTTGCCCTCCCTTTGTTTGTCTTGAGTCAAGAATTATCAGAGTAAATCTCCCATCTCTGCCAGGGGGCCTCTTAACTCATCTTTTACTGGATTCTGGGTAAGGCTTGGCTATATCTCAGTTCCTTTGCTTCTTTTTTTTATAGGAAGCTTTACTCAGAGATCAAAGGCAACCTGCAGCAATTTATGAGAAAGGAAGGAAGTGGGAGAAGCTTCCCTGGCTTTCAGGAGGTGTGTTCTAGAATTGCGCATCTATCAGGAAGAGCTGACATCTGCTGTGTTCATGAGAGCTGGGGCAAGGTACTGCTTCCAAGTGTGCGAAGTGGGACACGTGAGCTCCTTGACTGGAACACTGAGCTTCACCCATGTCTGAGTCAGCAGCTCCTAATGCTGAGTGAGCCTCGGGGTGGCCTGGCTCCCTTTGATTACCTAGTTCTATATGTGACATTGGCTGCACAAGGGATGGGATCCAGGGTCCGGCATTAAGCAAGTGCCATCTCACTGAGCTGTGTCCCTCTGTCTCGGGGCTGCCCTTTGAACAATGCTGATGCTGCAGTCCTGCTTCTGGCTTAACGGGTCCCCAGTACATTTTAAACATTCATCTCTCAAGGGCCTAATAGGTGTCTCAAGGCTCGAATGGTACCCAAAGAATCTATGTCCTCATCTTAGCATCTCCTTGATTTGGCCCTTCCCCTCTCTGTAAATGTAGCTTTACTTTTCAAAGGACCTCAAATTAAAAAAAAAAAAAAAAAAAAAAAAGGTTGCTCTCAACTCTATGCTGGGCAAAGGGAAAATTTACAAAAATAAGAATGCTTCAGAGGTAAGAGTACTTAAGTTAAAATTGTTTGGGAGGCAGCGTTTGCTTCTTGTGTAATTTTTCAGAGAGTCTTTTGACAACAGCACATACAACACAGATTCAAAGGGGCGAGTAAACAGGAAAGGGAAGGCGCCATTTTATTGCTTGACAGTTGAAGGGAACATTTTTAAAGAAATATTTTGAGACTTTCTCTTTCCCTTTTAAAACCATGTGAGGCTATTTTTAGGAGGGTGGGTAGCAGGTCTAGGGGAGTCTGAGGAGCATGGATGGCATCACCATGCTATTTGGGGAACACTGAGAGGGTGATGCCAGGGTGGGTAGGTTTGAGTTTGATTCTGTGTACTTCGAAGCTGAATTGAGTCTTTTTTTTTTTTTTTTTTTTTTTTTGCAGCTCTTCACAGGAGACGGGAAGGATAATATTTATCCAAAGCTAATTTGTAAACTTCATCTTCATTTGAAGGTCTGCAGCCTAAATTGCTATTCTGTACTCGAAGGTGGCAATGCAACAGACCAGTTTCTCCAGGGCAGATTCCAGGAGCTGGCCTCTGCAGGCACCTTCCCAGAGGCCTGCAGGCATCCCCCAGGCTCTCCCCAACCCCTCAGCCCCTTCCCCTCCTTCCTGCACCCCATGACCAGCTTTATGTTGGGTCAACCGGCCAGGCACTTCCAAAGCAGATCTTGAACCTGCACATTTTTTTTTCCTGCTGATAAGAGCACTTTGGACAGGGAGGTGCATGGCTCCTGTTATTAAACTGCAGAGTGGACACTGTCTGAAAACTTTCCTGCAACTCTCCTACTTCCGTCCATTCCCTTTAGATCAATGGTTCTCAACACTCGAAATGCTGTGACACTTAAATACAGTTTTTCATGCGGTGACACCCCCACCCCAGCCACCACCACCATAAAATTATTTCTGTTGCTACTTCATAACTGTAATATTGCTACAGTTATGAGTTGTAATGGAAATATTTGTGTTTTCTTATGGTCTTAGGTAACCCCCCAAAGGGGTTGAGACCCACAGGTTGAGAAACACTGCTCTCAAGGTTTGTACAATGGTTCCTTCTGGATCTCAATATGTTTGCAGCACATCTCAAAAGCGGCACTTCCCTTCTAGGGAACAATGTGTCTTTTAAATGCACCCCCACCACACCCCTCCCCCAGAGACAAATGGATACTTTTCTGTGTGCATTGTAAAAGACGTTGGTGATGTCTGCCACTCTGCTTTCTAAGCTTATTCTGTGGAAAGTAGCGTTTTACTCTCTGTTCACAACCTATTTATGGGTCTCTGATAGATGGCTAGTTTTTGGCAGGCTTGAGATAAGCCTGGGTCAAGAAAACAGCTTGCTCTTGTCTCCTCAAGTCTAGCTCCCCCTGCCTATCTATTTCCTCCGCTCCTGTTATCTTCAAACACTCCCACCAAGCAGAGCTTGCCAAGAGGAGGAAGGTTGGCAGGCATCTGGCCGGTGTTCTAAAAACAGGCGCTTCCCTGCCCCACCCCAGCAGCCCCAACCTTTCTTCTTTATTACTACACTCAGCCCCTCTGCAAGCGGGTGGGGGTGGGGATATCAAGGACTCTGATCCCCTTTAAAGAAGGGTCTCAGAGAGCTTTCTAATCTGCTCGCTTCCTCTGATCAACTTAAACAGGTCAGCGGCAGCGTGAAGTTCAAGACTGTCAAGCCCTGTGTTGAGACTGAAAGCGGAGGAACAGTAGGGAAGCTGGTCAGAGCTTCCACAGGCTTATCCCGGGGGCAGAACCAGCTCTTCCTCATTGAGTAGAGCAGCGCTTCCACTACCGGGGGAAGGGGGGCGGGGAGCTTTTCTGCATGCTGTTTTCCCCTCCTTCCCTTCAAGTCCCCCCTCTCCACTAAAATGTACACACAACTTGATTAGCCCTTCTGTGTGTTATTCCAACATCTCAGTCCAACTGAACCTTTGAAGTATTCATGGATAGTTATCCAACTATATATATATATATTTTTTTTTAAAAAGCAAGATAAGTTATCTCTGGCCAGTGCAGACTGTGGGGACAGGACGTCTCTGCATGTTGGCTCTGGGGGTCCTTTTGTAACTGTTGTTTTCCTGTTTTGTCTTCAAAAAGGAAAGCTTTTCTTAACCATTAGCCACGGACAAGAGTGTGTCCATTTCGGCAAAATTAATAAGAGATAGCGTTTTTTCTTCCTTCTAAATGGCCCCATCAGTAATTAACATCGCTTCTCATTTATTCAACTTGAAAGGCTTTCCAGGCTCCCGTGACCTTGCCTGGCTTGGTTAAACTGTGGCCTCCAGCCTGGGAGAGAGACCTAAAGGCAGGGGAAAGCACGCCAGACGCCAGCTCCCAGATGCTTCAGAAACTAGCCGACAAATATTTATTGAGTGCCTACAGTGGGGGTGGGGGGCTGCCTCGTGGAAACAGACACTAGGTCCTGATGGGAGGGACTTTGGAATAGAAGATAAAAAGGAGTTTGTTTAAAAGAGCCCTCAAGATAACAGAGAGCTATGGTGACCACAGGATAAGAGCCATCCATGGGGAGAAGAGCTGAGAGTGAGACAAGGCAGAAGTGAGGGAATATTACAGGAGGGAATTTTGGGGAAAGCACTAAGATGTTGAGGATGCAGGTATGCAGTTAAGTTCTCACTCCAAGAAAGGGGCGTGTTCAAGGACTGTTGAGAGTGAAGGCTCAGGAGGAGGTGGGCATTTCTTTCCTTTTTATTTTTGCGCTTTGTTTTTGCTTTTCTTCCGAACAGTATCTCTCTGTGTGCCCCTGAAGGTCATGGGACTCCCTCTCTAGACCGGGATGTCCTAGAACTCATTTAATGAGTTGCTTACTTGTACACCTGGCCCAATGAGGACTTAACTATGGACAGTTTTTAAGTGGACTCGATTCTAGTTTAACCAACATCTCTCAAAAGTAGAGGGAATATTTTCCTCTCAATTGCACACCCCACCCCAAATCAGGTGAGTGCCCAGGAGGCTCTCAGGTCACACATGTAGAAATGTCCCTTGTGGGCTGGACAAGTTTGACTCCATATTTTTCATGTCATTAGCCCCAAACTTCATGGTTAAAATAGCTTACAGTAAATTCCCACATGCCCAGGAGAGAGTGAGCATGGCAAGGCTTATGAAGATTTCTAATGGTTTAAACAAAAACAAGGACCTCTTCTTCCCAAGTTCTCTGTTCAATTTCTGTCCCTCTTCCTCTTTCCCTCCCGCCTTCCCTTCTCTGTCCTCCTCCTTTTCCTCCCTGGTGCTCAGGAATAAATCGCTAAGTGCAAAAAAAGCAAGGGCTCTACCTCCAAGCTACATTCCTGTCCCCACTTTCTGCATATGTGTGTGAATATGACATGATGCACATAAGGAGGCCAGAGGACAATGTGTGTGTGTTAACATACCTGCCCCCAGGCTGCTTAGTGGCTTTTGATGTCATCACCTGCTGCCACCAGGGGCACTGGATAAAAAGGACAAACAGCCACTCTCTTATTCTCACTTTGGCTCTCTTACTCTGCCTCTCTCTCTCTCTCTCTCTCTCTCTCTCTCTCTCTCTCTCTCTCTCTCTCTCTCTCTCTATCTCTCTCTCTCTCTCTCTCTCTCTCTCTCTCTCTCTCTCTCTCTCTCTCTCTCTCTGTGCCCCTGGGATGTCCCCCTTCCTTCTCTCCCCATGCTTCTACAATAAATCTTATACCATGTGTGCTGTGTGGTACATATTTAAAGACAGCGAGACTTAGCTTTCTCCTGCCATGTGGATTCTGGGGCTCTGAATCGGGACCTCAGGCTTGGAGACAAGTAAGTGCCTTACCCACTGAGCCATCACACTGGCATTCAATTTTTTTCCTCTTTGACTCCCTGTCTCTGTCTCTCCCCCCTTCTCTCTGAAAACCCTTTGTTATTTTCCATGACCTCATGATGCGAACATCTTCACAAAAGAACAATCTCTTGATTTTTAGCCATCGAGTTTTTTCTTTACTAGAATATTTTGCTTATTTTACAACTGCTGAGCAAAATGCCTCAAACTGTGATGCAGTGGTCTGCAGGTGGGAACAGAGAAAGTGGCTCCTGACTTCACTTCAATCCTGCCCCAGAGCATTTACAACAGTCAGGCAGAGTTGGGTGGCTGGATGGAGAGGGAGACACAAGTTAAGAGAAAAATATGAAATTTGGAGCCTGGCTACTTGGGTTAAAGTAGGCTCCCAATTTTTTTCGGCTTTTTGTGTGATGCACCCCTCAGTGTGAGAGCACCGGCTACCACAGAGACTACCCCTCCCCCGACATGGAAGCCATTATTTTCGAATGTCTGAGTCACTTAAAATTGTGGGGGCAGAAACATAAACAGAATGAGGAAGCCACCAGCACGCAAGTTTTAAGCTCCTTTAGGCCCCCGAGAGAGGTCTCCCACACTCCCCCCCCCTTTTTCATCATACATACATTTAGGAGAATTTAAAAAGGAAATTCAAAAAAATATTTCTATTTTCATCATGGAAAAGTGCCTGTGCATGGACAAGAACCTGCTGACTAGCAAAGGTGACCTGGGGAAAGAGCGAGGCCTGGGGCCAGGGATCCAATCAGAACTACACGGAGACAAGGCAGAGTGGGGCAGCGGGGAGGGGGCAGGCCTGCTGGATCCCATCCGTGGGAGTGATAGGGATTTGAATGAACAAATATGTTCTCTTTCTTTCTTGTGCTGCACACATTCGTTTGTTGAGACAGGATATCACTATGTAACCCCAAGTTGGCTTCAAACCCAAGACGATCCTTCTGCTTCACGAAGCCTCCTGAGTCCCGGGACTTTAGGCATGAACCACCAAGACTGGCAAGAAGTACAGATGTGAAAATCAAGTAAAGTAAAAACTGAAGCAGAATGCGGAGAACACAGTGGTGTGAGGTGGGGGGAGTTTAAGGTCCACAGAAGTGCCTCTCTCTCTCTCTGTCTCTCTCTCTCTCTGTCTCTCTCTTTCCCTCTCTCTCTCCTCTTCTCGTGTACTCTTCTCTGACACTGACCCACCACTCCTCCTGTCTCCTTTCTAAGTGTTAGGATCACAGGAGTCTGCCACCATGCCTGCTCCCAGTTCTGTCCACTGTAAGGAAAAATCACCACCAAGAAAGAGAAGGTGTTCTTTCTTGACAGTTGATAGAGATGGGCTCCTCTGTGTGGCTTCCGAGGACACTAGACACATGCCTAACCAAGTACCCATTGGTTAGGATAGAGCTCCTAACCAGATCAAACTGGGGTCACTCACACGCAGAAACCCTGCTGCCAGCAAGAAACTGGTGTCTATCTCACTTTCCAGGAAATGGGAGAGGGAGAGGGAGCCCGGGAGCATGAGGTCCTCCAGTCTAGAGCAACAAGGAAGTCCTGTTTTCCCTGACTTTCTGGCACGATTGATTGAAAAAGAGCAGTTTATATTTGTCTCGTATCCTTAGAGGTTTCCATCTGTGGTTGGTTGACTCATTGCCTTTGGGCCTGTGCTGGGTAGCTGGGAAGTAAAGAGAGAAGAGGGCTGGGTCTGTCCAGGTCCTCTATTACTTCCTGCCTCTAGTCTCCACCTTCCTAATGTTCCACCATCTCCTTGTACTGCCACCTTGAGGATTAAGCTTCCAACACACGGCCTTTGGGGACCATCCAGATCCAGACCATTAGCCCTCTGAACCCTGGGGCTCCCTGTTTTCTGTGTCTTTGCTTATGTCCCTTGTAGAGGAATTTTAATTCAGAGCATGGCTGCTAGGGCAAAAGTTCACATCAAAAGACCTTCTAAGTCTGTGGGATCTGGCTCCAATAAAGACTTGCCTTTAATCCCGGGAGACAGAGAAAAGCAGATCCCTGAGTTCAAGGTTGGCCTGGTATAGAGCAAGTTTCAGGTAAAGAAAACTTAGGTCCTGGTATGGTGATACATACCCTTAATCCAAACACTCAGGAGAAGGAGACTTTCAGATCTTTGAGTCCTAGTCAGTTCTGTTCAGTCAATTCTGTTAAGAGAATAAGTTGAGAGGCAGTGCAGGGTTGTTGAGTTTGTGGCAGTTCAATTCGTGGAATTCTGAGGCAGTTTTACTGGGAGAGATATACAGAGACAGGGTACAGAGAAAGACACGGGTGAAGACAGAACAAGCCAGAGAATGCAAAGGAGCCAGAAGATTAGAACAGATTGCTAGAGATAGTTTGAGGTCAAGTAGAGCAATTTAGTCAGAAGTTGGAAGAGAAGCCAGTTTGAACTAGTCATCTTGGAAAGGAGTTTGGGCCAGAACAACTGAGTTGAACCAGCCAGCCAGAGTTCAGAAAGAGCTTACAAGGGTCAGTTTATGTAGCAGTAAATCTCAGAGGCTGAAAACATTCTAGGCCTAGATAAGATTGTACAGAGGCTAGAAGCTTCTAGGATTAGGCCTAAGTTAGTAGAGGGAGGCAGCAAATCTCCATCCGAGATGATAATTATATCAGGCAAATAAAAGTTACTTTTACAGTTCTTTGGTCCATTCTATGCATTGAGGCCAACCTTGTCTCCCCTGCTCATTGGCCCACATTCTGATTTGTTTTCAGTATTGAAGGGTGAACCTGATGCCTCTTGTATACTGGGCACACAATGGAGTGAACCGTCACTTGAGTTTAGCATTGTAAACAAAAGGTAATTAAGTTACACTTATTATCATTTTATCTTTTGATTGGTGCCCCACAGCTCCCTCCTGAGATCCCAGTAAGATGGCATAAGCAGCTAGGCTTGGTGCGCACGCCTTTAATCCCAGCAGAGGCAGAGACAGGCAGATCACTGTGAGTTTGAGGCCAGCCTGGTCTACAAAGAGAGTCCAGGATATCCAAGGCTACGCAGAGAAACCCTGTGTTGGGGGAGCGCGGGGAGGGGGAGATGGCAGAAGCAGCCTGCTTCTTCACACCAACGAGTACTCTGAGCACCGATTCACTCTCTGAGAGGGCTCCTGGCTTTCTGAGCTGACTGATCATTGGTAGCAGCAGTGTTTTATTTAGGTAGCAGTGCTGGGGATGGAACAGAGGGCCTCAGGCATGGTAGGCAAGCACTGTAAGGCAGGGTCAAACATCAGCCCCATCAGTAACTCAAAGGATTAATAGAGCCTCCACCTTGAATGTGGCCCCTGTGAGACAGGGAGCCAGGGATTGGGCCACTTAGCATGAGGCTGTTGACCAGTCTCAAGAAGTGTGCACAAATGAAGACACGAGAAAGCACGTGATCAAAGCCTGGAAATTTTCCTCAGAGACTCATCTCAGACAGATCCGAAATGCGATGTGAACATGGGATTGCTGGTTTCTGAAGACCCAAGTCTCTACCTCCCAAGTTTTTCACGTGTGTCGGGCCCCACAAACAATACTTAGAAAAGCTGTAAGCTCATATTAAAAGGAACATAGAAATCTAATAGGTCCTGTGTAGTCAAAGGCCAGCCTGGGCTACAGAGAGAGACCCTGTGTTAGAACCCAAACACATGGGAAAATAAAAGCCAAAAAAGTCAAAACAAAACAGTAGATTTAAGCCAGCTGGGGGTAAAGGCTACAGCAGGAGCATTGCCAGAGGTCAGGAGTTCAGGGCCACCCTGGGCTAAATGAAACTCCATCTCAAGGGAAACAGAAGCATATTTTTAAAAGGAGGCATATGAATCAGGCCTGTCTGGGTGGGAACATGCACTGAGGCACAGGAGCTGCTACAAGGATTTCAAACCTTTTATATCCTTCTTGCTTGTCTGTTTTGAGGTAGGGTCTCTCTGCTGCAGCATGAAGCAGCTTAAAAATTGTGCTCCTCTTGTCAGAGACTCCCAGTGCCACGATTACACGGCATATACCATATGCTGCTTGGTAGGGGGTTGAAGGGTGCATATGAAGTAGCCTGGCTAGAGTTTGTGGGGGGATGAGATGAGGGAAGACCTGCCCTGAATGATAGCTACCACAGAAACTCACAGCTGGTCAAAGTGTAGAGCGCGTACGTGTCTGTAGAATGCTCAGCTCCAAATGGAACATCTATATCACACCCTTTTCCCCAGGAGCAGAAAGACTCTGAGGAGGACCAGAGAAAAAGGATATTACCATCGTAGACAATATTCTAGAATATTGGTACGATGCTCATACGTGGTGGAAGGAGCAGGGAATTAGAGGCCTGCCTCCACGCAGCAGCCATTTATAACTGGCCTTTCAGCTGCAGGTTCCCACCCTCCTGTCACCCTGCTCCTCTGAGGTAACTGCATTGACAGGTCAGGCCGGAAAAGGGTTTTCGTAACTCACCTGGGGACAGTCGGCTCCTATATGATTGAAAGCCAGGCCTGTTGGATTTCATTCTGCCCAAAGGTAATGAGCAATGTCTTCAAAGACAGACAGAAAGGTGCGTTCGGTGGTCTATCCCTAAATCAACATCTGACAAGCCTCTCTCCCCAGCATGTGGAATGCTCACAAAATGAGACACATTTGTAGGACTCTTGGGGGTCTTTGTTTGAATGACCTTTTTTTTCTCTGCTGACCTGGACTCTCCACACTATATATCAAAACACGGAGGCCTTTCTTCCTCTCTCCCTACCTTTTAGCAGACTCTTTTACTCATTTACACTTCAATGATGCCATGAGACTCTGGCTCCGGGGTCCTAAGTGGAAGAAAGAGGTTAGTGTCTTAAAAAACTGGTTCCTGGAAACCAGAGTGTGCCTAAGTAAGCTGCCATCTCTTCTGTCTCTTGCACAATTTATACAGGGCCATTTTATCATCAAAGATCAGCTGATCTGATATCCAATAAAGTCATCTTTGGTTTACTTTCCTGTGAAAATGTTCAATACCCCTTCAACTAATTTTTTTTTTTTTTGATAGGGTTCCTCTGTGTAGCCTTGGCTGTCTCACTTTGTAGACTAGGCTGGCCTCAAACTCACAGAGATCCACCTGCTTCTGTCTTCCATAGTGCTGGGATTAAAGGCGTGCGCCACCACGCCCAGCTTCAACTGAATTTTTAAATCAGCATTTCTGTTACGGTTGGAGTGTTTATGCATGCGGATGCACACGTGTATAATAGGGAAGTTTTCCTTAAACATATTTAAATGTCTGTTAGAGTTTTAGGGATCTGTGTGTTTTGAAACCCATTGCATACCACAGAGAAAGTCGTTGTCCTTGCATTAAACAGAGCCCACCCAGCAGAGGCTTCTTTACTGCTTTGTTTATCTGGCATCATTGCTGTTAGAATTCTGCTTCAGTCTGTGATGTCATTGCTTACCTGCGATGGGGGCGTAGCCCTGCCCAGGGCTTTATAAAAGGACAAATCCTCCTCCTAGCCGCTCTGTAATTTCCTTCTTCCCCTGTCTCTGTCTGTCTCTGTCTCCATGCTGTCTCTCTCTCTCTGTCTCTCTCTCTGTCTCTCTCTGTCTCTCTCTCTCTCTCTGGTACCCCTCCCCCTTTCCATCTCTCCCCATGCTCATTTAATAAACCTCATAAAACATAATATCTGGTACCTTGTATCTATCATCTTATTCTCATACATAAAAATCGTGCTTTGTGTGGTTCTGATGGGTTAGCCAACTAAGAGCTTGCAATCAATTGCACTCCTTTCAAGTGTGAGTGTTGAGACCCAGTCAGGCCAGACAAACTCCTTGTCAGAGACTGATGTGTTGAGAAAGGGTGGTCTCTATCAAAGAGATAAAAATCCCAGAGACAGGGGTCTTTTTTTCTTATAATGTGGCAGAAACTACAAGAAAATAATATCAAAACAAAGGATCAAATATGATGGATGCATGGATGGATGGACAGATGGATGTATGCATGGATAGATGGGTGAATGGAGGAATAGATGGAAGGATGGATGAACTGCTAGATAACTCAGTGAGTGCATGTATGGATAGATGGATGATGAATGTGTCAGAATATACATATATATATGTACATGTACATGTATATACATACATATGTGTGTGTGATTGGATATTGGATGGCTTGTTGAGAGATGGACAGATGGATGGATAAGTCAATAGACAAATAACTGATATAAAGAACTTTCACCATTCGGACTTGAAGACCCACTTCTCTAACTTCCTGATTTAAAGACACATGCATTTCCTTTCCTGCCTAAGTTAGTTTGCCACAGGTTTCTGATGATACCAACTTAAGGATCACAGAAGAATACTATTTTGGATGTTTGCTGTGTGTTCTATGACTGAAGCATGTGCTGACTAGTTGTTTGTTTCTTTGTTGTCAATGTGTTACAAACTATGGTCATCTGCAAAGAGGGAAACTCAAATAAGTGCCCTCATCAGGTGGCCATAGGCAAGGCTGTGAGGCATTTTATTGATTCGTGATTGATGCGTGATTGATGGGGGAGTGCCCAGCCAACTGTGGGTGGTGCCATGCCTGGACAGGTGGTCCTTAGTTACTCAAAATGCAAGCTGAGAAAGCTGTGCAGAGTAAGCAGATACACAGTTTCTCCCCGGCTTCTGTATCAGTTCCTGCTTCCAGGTTCCTACCTTGAGTTCCTGACGTGTCTTCCCTTCAGTGAAAGCTGAAGTAAACCCTTTCCTTCCCAAGTGGCTTTGGGAACAAAGGAATGCAGTCTATTTCAAAGCCAGTTCTCACAGGACAGGAAGATCCTACAACTGAGAGATGCCATCATCTTGCCTTTTTGTCTCTGTTCCAGCAGACAGATGAATTCCAAGAAAGAGAAATCTACAGAAAGAAAGCTTAGCAGAAGGACTTTATTGGTAAGTTGTACAAGGATGACTCAGAACCCCATTTAAGAAATTACGGCTGGACCCTCTGTAACCTGGAGACTTGGGGTCCAGAGTGCCCCTCTAAGGTCCTGGAAGTTTCATCTCAATTACAAGAAACCTCCTTTGTTCACTGGCTGCAACCATCAAAATCTTCTTGTTGGGTTTTTCACTGTGCTACAGAATCCTTTGTTTTTTAATTAAATTTTTAAAAAAGAAAATAGTTTCCCTGCTAGAGATGTGGCTCAGCAGTTAAGAACACAGGCTATTCTTGTAGAGGATCGGAGTTAGGCTCCCAGCACCCACACAGTGCCTCACAATCTAGCTTAGGGGATCAGTTACCGTCTTCTGTCCTCCTTGAGCATTAGGC
>OU015749.1:27123723-27136297 GCA_907169655.1 Acomys percivali | reverse complement strand
AGAGAGAGAGAGAGAGAGAGAGAGAGAGAGAGAGAGAGAGAGAGAGATCCTCAAAGCCCAATGCAGCAAGTGTTCATGAAGGAAGGATTCCTGGGCTGTGCAAAGCAGTGCTTACTCAATGAAGGAGACAGGACCAGGTGGTTAAAGGCTATGATTAAAGGCATGTACCGCCATGCCTCGCATTATTTTAAAAATGGCAACCACAAGGGGGATGGAAAATTGAAACAAAGGCAGGATAGAGGCTTTAATGTGCAGAGGAGGAGGTTCTCATTAGACCAAGGGCTCTTGGAGAAGGGCAGCTCACCTGGCGAGCTGGGGTGTGGGGGGGAGGGGGAAGGAGCTTGGGATCTACCTGAGCTGAGTTGACCTAGGGATCCTCACTACAGCCAGACTTCCTGTTGCCCCTGAGGAGAGGACTGGAGGTCCTGGAGGTCCTGGAGCTCCTGAAAGACAGAACATTTTAAATGGTCACAGCCAGGGCCTGGGAAATACACTGTGACTACTTCCTTCATGTCTTGGCTTTGTTGGGCGTAGGGTGGTTAGTATAGGCAAGGGGATAGTGAAAGCCAGGGTGTTTTTGTTGTTGTTGTTGTTGTTTGTTTTTCTCCCTCCTTACGTGAGTGTAATGAAGAGAAAAAGAAGGAAGGAAGCCGAGGGCACATGTAAGCCTCTGAAATCTAGCTTGGTGGACAAACAGCTTTACTGAGCATAGAGACTCATGGGAAAGCTTCCCCCGAACTCACCTGGCCAACTCTTTAAGTCTTACATACCTTAGCAAGGCTAAGATCTTTTGCAGCTGGGGCAGGAGTGAGCTGTGACTCTAGTCGCAGGGGAGTGTCCTGTGACCCTCCTGCCTCCCTCCAAGAGCAAATGTTAACAGCGCTATCTGCTGTGTGGTTCTTCTGTTTCTTTCGTTGCCATGACTGTAAACTGAGGTTTCCAGAAGGTCATCACAGTTGCTGGCTTTATAGCAGTGCTGGCTGTGTAGCCCAAAGGAAACTGCCCCATGCCTCCCAAGGCAGTACTCTCTCGGCCCACTCAGTTCATTCTGTAGCTGACTTTATGGCCTTGCTCAGTCAGTGTGCTCAGTCTCAGTTTCAGGAACGTGAAAGGGCTTATGGCCCTCTGGCATTATGTGCTCCTAGCCTGAGCATCTGTGGTGGGCCAGAGGTTAGCCCTGGCCCAGCCCTGGGATGGAAGACTGCATGACGTAGTGGTGCTTCAACCACCACTGTCTACTCTGTTTGCTGCAACAGGTGAGCATGTCTATCACTCGATTTCAGCCTTGCTTTGAGATTCTTACTCTTATTTTGTATGTCAATATCTTTATAAAATAACTGGGCAGGTGAAGTCACTGATGGCCCCCGAGCACTGTTTGTCCCCTGGGTGTGGAATACAGAACTAGTCGGGGAGGATTTATTGTAGGAACACCCGATGCGGAGGCTGACAGCTTGTCAGCCTCCTGACAGCCTTATGGAAATTGGGAAATCCTTGAGCAAACTCCCCCGCAGTTTAAGGCTCTCTGTAAGCTGTAATATGCACCCTCCACAAGTGATACTTCTCACAAAGATTAGAGAGCCTTCACGTGCAAGTGACAGCGAAGGCTGACAAATGATTTCAGTCCTGGTGCTGTGTCTGTCTTCAGAACATCTGGCCTCGCCGTGGCTTTAGGCTGACTCCCAGACGACAAAGCTCTCTGACTAGCTTTGTAAGGAAATTTAGTAAACTCCACATTCAGTATTTTGCTACAGCTCTAGATTAGTTTTTTTTTTTTTTTTTTTTGGGTTTGTTTGTTTTTTTAACAAATGAAGCTTTTCAGGCTACCAAGAAGAGACTTGATACCCTATGAGCATATACAGGGGGAAGAGGTCCCCCTCGGTCACAGTCATAGGGGAGAGGAGTAAGAAAATGGGAGGGAGGGAAGATACAAGGGATGGGATAACAATTTAGATTTAATATGAATAAATTAATGATATATATTTTAAAAATTAAATTAAAAAAAAAACAAATGAAGCTTTCACTTCTGTGTAGTCTCCAGGAGGTCCTAGCTCTGAAGGATCTGTCTTCCTCTGTGGGCACTGGATGAGCTCTGGGGATGCAGAGGCCCACTGTGGTGGGAACGATGCCTGGGCAGTCTGCTCTAGTAAAGTCCATGATGCTAAGAAGGAGTTCCCAGGTTGGGAAGGCCCACCCGTGTTTTCACTGAATACTACACACAGGAAGAACCGATTTCCCCAGGTTAGTAAGGGACAGATACTGGCCAATAGTGTACTACTTCCTAAGGAGTTTTTAATGTTGTTTTGTTTTTTTCTTCCCTCCAGCCTCTTTCCTCTTTGGCAGGGTCATATGTACTTTAGGTTGGCCCTGAACTCTGTGTAGCTGAGGATGACCTCAAGTATCCTTGACACTTACTACATTTACTTATTTATTTGTGCATGTGCCCTCTGTGTGTGTGTGTGTGTGTGTGTGTGTGTACCACTACATTCAAATGAAGGTTAAAGGACAACCAATGGGAGTCAGTTCTTTCCTTCCACTATGTGGGTCCCAAGGATCAAGCTCATGTCCTCACACTTATCAGCTGGTACCAGTATCCACCAAGCCATCTCACCTGCCCTAATCTTGAACTTCTCGGTCTCCTTCCAGCATCACAGCGTGCACCAGCACTCCCAGTCCATGTGGTGCTGAGAAGAGCTCCAGGGCTTGCTGAATGCTACAGAAAGTACTCTGCCAGCTGAGTTACATCTCCCACACAGCCTAAAGAGGTGGCCCAGAGTACTTGTGGGTAGATGTGTGTGACTGAAAAGTAGGTGTTGTCATGGAAACTAATCCGCATACTATCACTGAGAAAGGAGATCAAAAAATGCCCTGATCGCATGCTGTGAATGTCTTACAAATATTATGAAACAAGTCTTATTTTCTGTGAGGCAGAAAGTGCTTCAGATGTCTGGGCAGGAAGAGAATAGATGGTATTGCTGGCTTCTCTCAATAAAGCTGCTGTATCAGTTGTTCCTTGGTAATGCAGGTTAGACTACAAATCCAACATGATTCTACTCTACTGTAAGGTATTTAAATTTTTTGACTTACTGGATTTTTATGCCATACTTTATGATTTAAAATATCGTTTATGGTAACAGACTGTAGGCATAAGGCTACATTTTGATTTCTGTCTCAATGTTGTATAAACACTGCTCTCCAATTGTTCCCTGGTATGCCAATAAAGCAGCTTACAGCTGAGCAGGAGAGAGAATAGGGCTGGACTTCCTGACAGCCAGGTAGGAGGAGTTAGAGGAGGAAGTAGGAGATTCTGCCACTGGGAGAGGTGTTGGAAAGATCAGGAGGAAGGCGCTGGAGTCAAGGAAAGATATAAAGTGAAAGTATGACTGGGATGTTTGCTGGGAATAACATAAAGGATTAAGAATAGACATAATCTGCTCAATATTGTGTTGTGAAACTTATATATAAGCAAATATAAGAGTCTCAGTTATTTGTGTGATAGCCATGATAATAGAGAAACTAAGAGACACAAGCATGGTTTTATAAAAATAACATCAGCCACAGCCATATGATGAAAATATAATTAAAGATTGTATTTCTTTAGTTTATAAAGGATAGATACAAAGTTCATATTTAATCTTTATCATTCTAGAAATGAATGCTTGACTGCCCTCCCCCCCCATTTTCTGGTAGTTTTATGGCTGATACAATATGATAGTAAGCTTTACTTATGACATTGGCACATTATATTTGCATGAGATGTGGCATGTTTTTATTAGGTAAAGGTTGTCTAGTATACACACACATACAGGCACATCCACATAGGTTATACATCCCTATGCATAAAATTCTAAAATCTAAATGTTCTTATATTTGAGAGGTTTTGGATGCTGACATGACACTCTAGCAGTTTATATTTTGGGGGGACCAGTGATATGGACTGGTGGGTGAAGAGGCTTGTTAACAAGTCTGATGGCCCTTCAAGTCTTTGCCTGCCAAGTCCTCTTAAAGTACATCCAAGAGTAGTAAAGTGCACCCTGTCTCTTATGCTCTATTTTCTAACCCACAACTCTGCCTGCCTTCCCAAAGGCTTTCCAGCACCAGAGACAACCAGGTAAGACCCCCTCCACCTAAGTTCTTGCCTGGAAAATCCCCTTAAAGCACATCAAAGTGCTTAAATTTCACCCAAACCCCTGGGCTCCATTGTCTAACCCGCAACTCCACCTGCTTTCCTGGAGGCCTCTTTGGCATCAAGGACCCTGGGCTATGCTGGTACTAGGGACCCCAGAGGCAAGGTTAGCACTTAAAACTGCAGAAGCCAAGGAGGTCATAAAAACCCTAGGGGAGACACCTTACTGGACCTGAGGACTCTGTAGCCATCAGAGTCTCAGGCCATTCAGGCCAGAAGACAGAGAGAAAATGAAAACCAAGAGAGAAAAAAAAAATCCAGAAATCACCCATCCAACAAAGTTAAACTCAGAAATAAGCATCTAAACTTATAATAACCACAAAGCCCAGATGGCCAAAGTCCAGTAAAAACACAACCAACAACAAGCAGGGCAATATGGCAACCACCAGAGATCAGCTATCCTAAAGCCGAGGATATCCCAACACACCTGAAGCACAAGAAAATAACCTTTAATCCAACTTTATGAAGATGATGGAGGCCTTTAAAGAAGAAATGAATAAATCCCTTAAAGGAACACAAGAAAATACAATCAAACATGTAAAAGAAATACATAAAACTGTTCAAGACCTGAAAATGAAAATAGAAGCAATAAGAAAACACAAACTGAGGGAATTGTGGAGATGGAAAAACCAGATAAGAGAACAAGAAAACCAGACACACACATCACCAATAGAACATAAGAGATGGAAGAAGGAATCTCAGGTATAGAAAATATGATAGAAGAAATTGATATATCTTGTCAAAGAAAATATTAAATCTAAAAAAATTCCCTGACCCAAAACATCCAGGAAATCTGGGACACTATGAAGAGATCAGATGTAAGAATAATAGAAATAGAGGAGTGTTCCCCTTTCTCCCCATCCACACTAGCATGCACTGCCACTTGAGTTTTTGATCTTAGCCATTTTGACATGTGTAAAATGGAATCTCAGAGTCATTTTGATCTGCATGTCCCTGTCGACTAAGGACATTGAGCATTTCTTTAACTGATTCTTGGCCATTCAAAATTCCTCTGTTAAGAATAATCTGTTTAACTCTGTACCCCATTTTTAATTGAATTATTTGGTTTGTTGGTGTTTAATTTCTTGATTTATTTGTGTAATTTGCATATTAGCCCTTTGTTAGATGTAGGATTGGTGAAGAATTTTCCCAGTCTGTAGGCTGCCGTTTTGTTCTATAGACAATGTCCTTTGCCTTACAGAAGAAATAAAAAGGAGGACACAATAACAGACACTAAGAAAATCCACAAATTCTGTACTCCACTTCAAAAACCTTTTTCCACAAAATTGGAGAATCTAAATGAAATGAGTGATTTTCTTGATAGATACCACTTACCTATGTTAAATCAAGATCAGACAATCTAAATAGACCTATAGACCTATAATCCCTAAGGAAATATAAGCAGTCAAAAGTGTCCTAACCCAGGGCCAAAAGGTTTAGTGCAAATTCTTCCAGACTTTCAAACAAGAGCTAATACACTACTCCTCAAATTATTCCACCAAATAGGAATAGAAATGACACTGCCAAATTCGTTTTACAAGGCCACAGTCACCCTAAGACCTAAACCACACAAAGACTCAACCAAGAAAGAATTTCAGACCAATTTCTCTTATGATCATTGATGCAAAAATACTCAATAAAAACCTCACAAATCAAATCAAAGAACACATCAAAAAACGTCATCCACCATGATCAAGTAGACTTCACCAAAAAAATGCAGGGATGATTCAACATACATACAATAATCTATCAATATAATCTACCGTATAAATAGACTGAAAGAATAAAAAACCATGATCATCTCATTATATACTAAAAAGCCCTTGAAAAACTTCAATATCCCTTCATGAAAAAAAGTCTTGGAAAGATCAGGGACACAAGGCACATACCTATATACAATAAAGGCTATATACAGCAAGCCTATAGCCAATATTAAATTAAATGGAGAAAATATAAAGCAATCTCACTAAAATCAGGGACAAGGCAAGGTTGTCCACTCTTTCTGTATCTAGGTAATATAATAGTTAAAGTTCTAGCTAGAGCAATAACACAACTAAAGGAGATCAAGGGGATGCAAATTGGAAAGGAAGAAATCAAAGTATCACTATTAGATGTGATATGACAGTGTACATAAGTGACTGCAAAATTCTACCAGAAAACTCTACAGCTAATAAACACCTTCAGCAAAGTGGCTGGATACAAAATTAACTAAAAGAAAAACAGTAGGCATCCTGTATACAAAGGATAAACTAGCTAAGAAAAAAATTAGGGAAATAATGTCCTTCACAATAGCCACAAATAATATAAAGTATCTTGGTATAACTTTAACCAAACAAGTGAAAGATTGCATGGCAAGAACTTCAAATCTTTGAAGAAAGAAATTGAAGAAGATATCAGAAAATAGAAAGATCTTCCATGTTCATGGATCTATAGGATTAACATAGTAAAACTGGCCATCTTAACAAAAGCAATATACAGATTCAATGTCATTTTCATCAAAATACATACACAGTTCTTTACAGCCTTGAAAGAACAACTCTCAACTTCATATGGAAAATGCCCAAAACAATAACACAACAACAACAAAACCCAAAATAACTAAAACAATCCAAACAATAAAAGGACTTCTGGCGGTATCACCATCTCTGACTTCAAGCGGTACTACAGAGAAAAATCTGTGTGGTGGTGAGATTAAGGCCACAAGGAATTGTCCCTGCCAAGTTCCCACAGAGTGGCAGTGATAGTGAGCACCTGAGGTACCAGCTGCGTGTCCCCCTCCCGGAAGAATTGAGCACCCATGACAAGTTTGAAAGAGCATGGGAGGAACGAAATAATGCATTACTCTGGGAGCAGCAGGCACACATGCTGTTGAGCGAACAGGCCCAGCAACTGCAGCAGTTGAATTCTAGACTTGAATTGCACTCCAGTGAGGAAGCTGACAGGAACCAGACTCTCAGAGAAGCAGCCGAGAGTCTCTCCTAGGCAAAGATGGAGCTGAGATGGAAAGATCAATCTCTACGTCAGTGGACATCGTGCCCACCTGGAGCAGGACAAGTGTGGATTGGAGGAGAACATCCATGATGCAGACAGTGCCCTCCACATGGCAGCCGAAGACAAAGAATATGTGGCAAACTACATGAGAACAGCAGAAAACATGTTTCATAAGGCCAGAGGTCAGATCTTGCTGCCATGGACTGCTGCAGGTAGGAATGACTTCACCCTGAGGCTACCCAAACTGCACCTGGTGACCATTGGAGGGACTCAAAGGTGGGCCAGAGGCCATGGCATGCCAGGTTGGAGTCTAACTAACATTGTTTGCTACTGAAATGTATAGAAAATAAATTGCACTAACTGGAAGAGAATGAAAGCATTGGAGTATTGTGAATAATTTAGATGAGATGCAAATAAATGTTTCCTATCCTGTAAAAAAGAAAACAGAACAACAACAACAACAACAACAAGGTGTGGTACTGGCATAAAAACAGACAGGTTGATCAATGGAATGAAAGTGAAGACCCAGAAGTAAATCCATGCACCTATAAATACTCAATTTTTTACAAAGAAGCCAAAACTATAGAATGGGGAAAAGAAAGAAAGAAAGAAAGAAAGAAAGAAAGAAAGAAAGAAAGAAAGAGAGAGAGAGAGAGAGAAAGAAAGAAAGAAAGAAAGAAAGAAAGAAAGAAAGAAAGAAAGAAAGAAAGAAAACACTTTCAAAAAGTGGTGCTGGTCTAACTGGTTGTCTGTATGTGGAAGAATGCAAATAGATCCACATTTATCACCCTGCACAAAACTCAAGTCCAAGTGGATCAAAGACCTCAACATAAAACCAGACACACTAAATCTACTAGAAGAGAAAGTAGGGAAGAGCCTTGAGCTCATTGGCACAGGAGACGACTTCCTGAATAGAACACCAGCAGCTCAGCCTCTAAGATAAACATCTAATAAATGGGACCTCATGAAACGGAAAAGCTTCTGTAAGGCAAAGGTCACCATCAAAAGGACAAAGCAGCAACCTACAGAATGGGACAAGATCTTCACCAGCCCTGCATCCCATAGAGGATTGATGTCCAAAATATAAAAAAAGCTCAAGAAACTGGACAGCAACAAGCCGAATAACCCAATTAAAAAGTGAGGTACAGATATGAACAGAGAGATCTCAACTGAGGAAACTCTAATGACTGAGAAGCACTTGAAAAATGTGTTCAACATCCTTAGTCATCAGGGAAGTGCAAATCTGAGATTCCATGTTATACCTGTCAGAATGGCTGATGGTTCATGCCAGCGAGGACATAGAGCAAGGGAAACACTCTTCCAGTGGGAGTGGAAACTTGTGCAACTACTTTGGAAATCAATTTGGCAGTTTCTCAGAAAAGTGGTACTGGTGCTACCTCAAGACCCAGCGACATCACTCCTGGGCAAATACCCAAAAAAATGCTCCACCATACAACAAGGGCTTCTGCTCAACTGTGTTCACAGCAGCTTCATTCATAATAGTCAGAATCTGGAAACAACCTAGCTGTCCCTCAGCTGAAGAATGGATAAAGAACATGTGGTACATTTACGCAATGGAATACTACTTATTTATTAAAAGCAAGGACATCATGAATTTTGCCAGCAAATGGATGGAACTAGAAAAGATGATCCTGAATGAGGTAACCCAGACCTAGAAAGACACACATGGTATGTACTAATTTATATGTGTATATTAACCATAAAATATAGGATAACCATACTACAAACCACAGACCAAAAGAAGCTAAGTAGGTGGTGGGTGGATGGAGCGGACTGTGTTGGAGGGGACAGGGATGGGAACAGGAGGGATAAAGTAGGCAGGGAAAGAGTATTGGGAGAGACAACTGAATAGGATGGGCAACTCTCGAATGAGTTACAAACCCAGGACAATGGAAGCTCCTGGGAGTCCATGAAGGTGACCTTAGCTAAGATTCCTAGCATTGGGGCATATGGAGCCTGAGCTGTCCATCGTCTGTAAACAGGCCAAGACTTCTAACAGAGGATTGGGACTCCAAGCCAGCCATAAAACCTCCAACCCACAATTTATCCTGCCCACAAGATGTGCAGGGGAAAAAGATGGAGCAGAACCAATGTCTGGCACCACTTGAGACCCATGCCGTGAGAGGAAGCCCACCCTGACATTGTTAAAGATATTCTGCTATATCGGAGAGGCTTCATTCAGCAACTTAAGAAAACAGATGCAGAGGCCCACAGCCAAACATTAAGCAGATCTTGGGGAATCTTGTGGAAGAGTGGGAGGAAGGCTTGAAGGAGCCAGTGGAGTCAAGGACACCACAAGAAAACCTTCAGAATCAATTAACCTGGGCCTTTAGGGGCTCCCAGAGACTGAACTACCAACCAGAGAGCCTGCATGGGATGGACCTAGGCCCTCTGCACCCAGCTGTAGCTGGGTCTTCATGTGGGACTCCCAGCAGCAGGAGCAGGGGCTGCTTCTGACTACACTGCCTGTCTGTGGATCCCTTTCCCCTAACTGGGCAGCCTTGTCTGGCCTCAATAGAAGAAGATGAGCCTAGTCCTACTGCTACTTGATTTGCCAAGGCTGGCTGGTATCCTTGGGAGGCCTCCCCTTTTCTGAGGAGAAGGGGAGCAGGGGTGGATGGGGAGAAGGAGAGGTGAGAAGGGGGACCTGGAGGAGAAGAGGGAGGGGAAGCTGTGATGGGGATGTAAAGTAAATATAATATTCATCATCATCATCATCATCATCATCATCATCATCATCATCATCATCATGACTTAAGTTTGACTCCTGGGTCCCACATGGTGGGAAGAACTAATTCTCACCTCTGACATGCATGTATAGGTAGTGGAATGTGCCCTTCCACCCCTCACTAACTAACTAGCTAATGACTAACTAACTAACTAACTAACTAACTAATTAATAGCTAGCTAACTAATAACTGTAGCTAATTAACTAATAAATAAATAAGTAAAAATTTTGAATTTCAGAACATTTGAATTTTCAGATTTATCATGTTCTAATAGTCTATGCAAATATTTTAAAATCTGAGCCATTTCTGGTTATATGCATCTTAGATAAACCCATGTATATGTGTCTGTTTGTATGTATATATATACATATACACATACACATACACACACACATATATACCTATATACATACATACATATATATACATACACACACACACACAATGTTTTCTCCTTCTTTTTTTTCCTCTGTCCCCACTTCTTCACTAGTGGGGATTGAACCTAGAGCCCTGTGAACACCAAGCAGGTGCCCTAATACTGAGCTACATCCTTAGTGCACCAACACTTTTATTATAACGATACCTTATGTCTTTTATTAAGTTACACTCTACACACTAAAAGTTTGTGTGTGTGTGTGTGTGTGTGTGTGCCTTTGCTCTTGTTTGAAATCTAGTCCCTTGACTTCTGGATACATTTTCATTCTAAGCAGAGGAGCTGTGGTCTGTCATGGGGAATTACTACTGCCAGGTGTGGGGTGCTCCGGCCTCTGTACTTGTATGTTTTTCCTTTCCAGCCAGTGATGATGCACTCTAGAGACAGACTAGGACAACGGTTCTGCGGCAGGGGAGGATAAGTGAAAGTTCAAGAACGTAGTCCCAGTGAGCCCTGCTGGCCAGCCCCAGAGAAAGACAGCTGGTTCAAAAGGAGCTTACATGTATGTGCACATGGCTTGTCACAGTCACCTTAGAGTCAGTTGCTGAGATCGGATAGGCCCTGAAGAACTGTCAACTTTATTTTCCTGATTCAATGTGTGACTTGTGTGTGGTGTAATCTCCATTCTCAGGAGGCAGAGAAGGCTTCCTTGTTTAAGGCCATCCTGGGCTACAGAGTGTGATTTTTATCTTAAGCAAAGCTCACTCTGTGCACCATCTGTTCTCTCAAATCTGTTGATACACTTCCACAAGAGTGCCCAGACATCAAGTACATGTCCAGAGTTCCCATATCACTCAAGCGGACCAGCCCTGCTCCTGTGACTAAGATAGGATGGTACAGGCCAGTCATCCTAAACAAAGAAAAAGGTCAGTGTGATAGCCTCTCTGTCTCCTCAATGCTAAGGGTTTTTGTTGTAGATACAAGGATAATATAGGTACATTCTGGACCCCCAATGCTTCCTAGTTTGAGACTTGATGAATTGTCATCAAAGTGTGACTCCATCTGTTCTCAGTTGTCAGATAAAAGAAAAACAACCTGTCCAGCGTTCAGACTCCTTTGCTGGGGCAATGTGACTGGCTCTGTCCCATGGAGAATGCTAAAGTCCTCTCTTTCTTAGTGGGTATTGAGGTGGCCAAAGCTGCCTGCTGAGCCTGTGAACCATCAAGACTTAAGACGTAAAACAACAATAACAACAACCCTTTAATTTCCTCAGTTAAGGACTCTGGAGCCCAGCCTACATGAATGCAGAGGGCCGGCTGAAGTTAATACACGGGTCAGAGGAAAAGCTCACTATCCTGCAAATAAAAGGGAACATGTTCTGAAGACACCAAGCAACTTATCTTGGAATCTCCATGGGGCATTGTCACAGGACCGTCAGGGGTGCTGAAAGGCCAGACAGGATTGTCTGAAGTTATTAAACAAAGCATTCATGCTCACCGGGACTCAAACTATTCTCACTTCCTTTCCTGTGGGATTCAGCGTGTTGCTGCCCCTTTAGTGTTAGCAGTGGCTGCTCGGGGCATTGTCAAGTGCTTAGCAACCCATTCATGAGCACTGTGGGGATGGAAGGTGTGCAAATGAGCCTCCGGTCAGCTTGCAAAATTCAACAGTGCAGTGCCCCCATCCCTAGCTCCTGCCAAGCACGTTCCCAGCTACCCTGCTGCTTATTAAACACCCCTGTAAAGGAAGGGGAGGAGAGGAACAGGGTGCACGGGACCTCCTCTTTGAGAGAGCTTTCACAAGTTGGCCAGAAAGATTTTGTCCCAGGGTGCTGTCTGGAGGCGCTTGCAAGAGGAATTATGAAGCAAGCTAGGAAGTCCAAGGGGACATGGCGTGGTGACTGTGCAGTTCCTGGTTCTTTGCAGCCTAGTACTTTATTTGCAGGCAAGAGCATTCAGTGTGAGTTTACTCGGCGGTTGTCAAGTTGGGATTCCAGACTCAGTCTCAGAAGCTATGTGAGAGAAAATACCATGCCAACTGAGTGACAACACCAAAGGTGTGTTGGGCTGAAGATGTAGGTATACTTCAGTTTTCCACAACAAAAAACCTATCGGATTTGTGAACAGACATGCTGTCAGTAGGTACTCTAACGATGCATGCTTGGAATGGGGTTGGCTGCTGCAGGGGAGATATGAATGAAGAAAAGTGCCAACACACAGACATGCACACATACACACACACACACACACACACACACACACACACACACACACACAC
>OU015749.1:27114118-27123713 GCA_907169655.1 Acomys percivali | reverse complement strand
ACACACACACACACACACACACACACACACACACACACACACACACGGGCATACACAGCTGCATTTTTACAGATTAGCTGTTTAAGTAGTCAAGGGCAGTTAGGCCTAATTAATGTGAACTTAGCCCCTTAAGCTAATAAACCCTCCCATGGGGCCTATGACTTGAGGGGTGAAAGGAAGTTGTCTATTTAGTAGCTAATGAAACAGCCCTTGCGTCTTTACTGTATTGGTTTCTGAAGTTTGCATGCTTAGCAATGAAGGACTATTTTGATTTGTTTCATTCATTGCTTTTTATTCTTTACTTTGAACACCTTTTAACCAAAACATTTAAGTCAATTTTTTTTTGCTTTATGAAATGAAAAAACAATGTAATTCATATGCTTTTAATAGAATACTTAGTTTTTTAAAACTTAACTATTTTCCCTTGTTGCTTGTAACCCAAGATGTAAATACATTCTGTATCGGATTACTGATGTGTATGTACTGTGAGTTATTACTAAGCTAACATGGAGAGTTACATAAGGTGCAGCAGAGGCCTGGTGTCCCAAGCCCCTGGAATAGTTCTGGTAAGAGGCAAGAAGGCTAGAAAGTTTCCACAACTTTGGTGTCTATGCTTAATATGTGAAAGAATTAAGAGAAGTCTTCCTTAAGCACCCAATTTCTACCAAGAGGGAACTTAAAACTTAAATATTTTTAAAGGTTTATTTATTTATTTATTTATTTATTTATTTATTTATTTATTTATCATATAATGTTCTGCCTGCATGTGTGCCTGCATGCCAGAAAAGACCATCAGATCACATTATAGATGCCTGTGAGCCACATGTGGTTGCTGGGAATTGAACTCAGGACCTCTGGAAGAGTGGGCAGTGCTCTTAACCTCTGAGCCATCTCTCCAGCCTTAAAACTTAAATATTGAAGTGTATTAAGCCTAAGCCAGACCAAATTCCAGAGTGGAGAGGGGAGGTGGGCACCAGTCCCACACCAGCTTTGGCACTATTGGCAATGGTTAGCCTCTGGGAGAGAGGAGTCAACATTCTCTAAGAGTATAGCCACTGCTAGTTGAACCACACTCCTGTGAAAGGCCAGGCAGCCAAGAATATTTGGGCAGCACAAATTGGTCTTCATGGGTTATTGAAAAAAAAAAAAAAAAAAAAAAAAAAAAAAGAACACAAATCTGCAGATGTGGGGAAGGGAGGGTGGGTCTGGGAAGGATTGGAAAGGGCAAAATAGGATCAATACACACTGTACAAAATTCTCAAAGAACTCATAAAATTATTGTAAAAATTGAGCTCTGACAGAACATGGAGCACTGGTGAAAATCCCCTTTAAGATAATTAAAAACAGCTTTACAGCACTTTACTGAAGTGAATTTAAACATAGTAAAGCAGAAAAAAAAAACTAACTAAGGCGTGAATTGTGAGTTTATGTGTTTGCATTCAGTCACATGACCTTCTCACACTTCTGTGTCCCCCAGCTGAGTCTTTCGGGTTTTTAAAAAGTTTTGTCTTTGGTTATTTTATTTTATTTTATCTTATCTTATTTTATTTTATTTTTTAGCCATGTGGAACTCACAACAAAATAGTTCACCACATCAACCGAGCCATAGAACTAGGTTCCTATTGTAATGCTGTGGGGGCAGGCACTTATTGAGAAATAATGGAGTTTTATGTCTAATTGATCATATGTAGTTTTGCTATAATTGAAGTTCTGGCCTCAGTCATTTGCTTTCTGTAGGGTTTAGAAGTCAACAAATTTGGAGGTCACACAGTTGAACAGCTGCACAGATAACACTACAGATATCTGTAACACTACAGATAATGCTACAGATATCTGTAATGCTACAGATAATGCTACAGATATCTGGAACACTACAGATAAAGCCGCCTCGATATGTGGGTCACGATGATGATGATGATGATGATGATGATGAAGGCCATTTATGTTGCTTCTCAGGAGCCAGGGGCTCACCTTGGTGTCCCTCAGACCAGGTGGAAGCATGGACCCTTTACATGGTCCTACACAGGGAACTGATGGATAGTTTATCTGAGGTCAAAGAGTCAATACCTTGACCTGAGGATAATACCAGTGCCACCACTTTCTGAGCACAAAGAACCCTGAAGATTGATTATCTGTGCACAGATCACTAAGATTTAGCCCAGTGACTTCCCCGCATCTTATCTCTGTCTGAGAGATAGTCTTAAGCCTTGCTCCTGGGGGTGCATCTTCATGTGCATGCTTGGCTGCCTCATTAACACACTCTTTCTCCCCTTCTGCCCTTTGTTTTCAGTGACTGGCATATTGTGTGATGGCCAAGATGAACCTGGCTCAGTGACAAGATGTTAACAGTAACACACAGTTCTCTGGTGGCTCAGGACAAGAGACGATCTTTCTGTCTTTTTTTTTTTTTTTTTAATTTAAGACAAGGTCTCATCAGGTAGTCCCAGCTAGTCTAGAATTCACTATATAGACCAGGCTGGCCTTGATTTCACAGAGAGCCACCTGTCTCTGCCTCCATAGTTCTGGAGTCAGAACTATGTATCATCACGCCTGATTAAGAGATAATCTTTTAAGTGGAATATTTCAGCTGTATGGAAATACATATCATATTACCTTTAAGTTTTTGGTTGTAGATGAGTAAAGCTTTATTATGGGTATTCATTCTCATAACTCAAAATCATAAGTAAAATTTGATCATTTAGAGCAATCTTTGACTTGATAGCCCGACTCAAAGACTAAGATGGAGGGAACGCCTTGTCTCTAGCCTCCAGCACCTTTTAAGAACAGTTATAAGAACATATGGAGGGCCTGGTGCAGCGCATATAACATGGGCAACAAATGTCACTTTGTTCCTTTTCTTCCACCATCCTTTCCCTCTTTGATGCTACTTCTAATATCATAACAGAATATGAGCAGCTATGGATGGATGCGGAGAGGCTGCAAGGGATGGAGTACACTGGAGATGACCCAATCTGTAAAGCACTTGAGGACAGGAGTTTGGGACCTCAGAGCACACAAAGAAAACCAGGTATTGTGGCTGTAATTTCAGCACTGAGAAGATGGAGACAGGATAAGCACAGAATAGCTGACTAGCCAATCCATCTGAAGCCAGTGTACTTCATGTTTCGTGAGAGAGCCAGTGTCATAAAATAAAGGAGAAGGCTGGCAAGATAGCTCAGCTGGTACAGGTGCTTATTGCCAAGCCTGACGAAACAACAACACAAGTTTCCTTCCCAGACCCCGCCCCATGGTAGAAGGAAAGAACCAAGTCCTACATGTTGTCCTCTGACTTCCACACATATACTGTGGCACACGCATGAATGCACACACACACACACACACACACACACACACTTCAGAGAGAGAGAGAGGAAGGAGAGTAGGGAGGGCAGGGAGGGGAAGGAGGAAAGGGAGGAGAGGAAGAACAAAAGTAAGGGAGAAAGGGACAGAAAGGTCAGATGGGAAAGACAGAAGGGAGTCTTGCCTCATATAGAAATCATCCCTGGGTGCCAGTGGGGAACACAGCAAGTTCAGGGTCTAGAAGATGAGTTGGAGGGAGTTCTGATATACAAAACTCATTGGCCAACACAGGCAAGGAAAAATGTATATGCTAGGTGGTGGCTTATGTACAGTTAGAATGATCCCAGGAAACAGTTAAGTAACAAAGTTAAAGACAGTGATCCAGAGGGTCCTAGAAACCTACTAGAAGAACATTATGATAGGCAGATTTGGGCCCAGGGATCCAGCTCAAACTATGGCACCAGCCAAGGACAATACAGGCCGTAAACTTCAAACCCCTACCCAGATCTAGCCAATGGACAGGACATTCTCCACAGTTGAGTGGAGAGTCGGGTATGACTTTCACACGAACTCTGGTGCCTCATATTTGACCACGTCCCCTGGAGGGGGAGGCCTGGTGGCACTCACAGGAAGGATAGCAGGCTACCAAGAAGAGACTTGATACCCTATGAGCATATAAAGGGGGAGGAAGTCCCCCTCAGTCACAGTCATAGGGGAGGAGAGTAAGGGGAAAATGGGAGGGAGGGAAGAATGGGAGTATACAAGGGATAGGATAATCATTGAGATGTAACAATAATAAGTTAATTTAAAAAAAAAAAAAAAGACAGTGATGCTACTCGATTCAACCCATACTTATGCTTCTGTGTAACCAAATGGTCTAAGCCTTCCAAGTTAAGAACACCCTAGTACTTGGGCAACTATAACTCATTTCTGGCTGCTCACCTCAGACGGGGACAGTCAGTTTTCTGGTGTTAACTTACCAATGGGGGTGGGGGGAGGTTGATACATTTCTGCACGAGCTGATTTTTATGTTATTATAAAGAAAATAAAGTGATAAGAAGGTAATAAGGTACCAGGCAGGAGATATTATGTTATAGAAGAGTTTATTAAGTGAACACGGAGAGAGAAAGAAAGGGGGGAGGGGTACCCCAGAGAGAGACAGAGACCGAGTGAGAGAAGAGAGAGAGGAAGGGTAAGAGGGATACAGAGACAGAAACAGAAACCTGGGGGGGGGGGGGGGGGGAAGAGAGAGAGAGAGAGAAAGAGAGAAAGAGAGAGAGAGAGAGAGGGGACCAAAGAAGAATAAGAGGCGGGATAGGTAGGACTGTCCTTTTATATATCTCTGAGCAGGCCCACGCCCCCGTGCTGGGTAGGCAATGACGTCACAGGTAGGCCTGCTGAAGTAGAATGCTAACACTGATGATTACCGCCAAAGCTGAGGCCCTCTGCAGAAGCCCAGTAAACCTTCCTAGGGCTGTACTTGCTCAGGTCAGTCTCACTCCAGTGATGGTTGTCTTTGCTCTGCGAAGCTCCAAAACAGATTGTTCTCAGTGTGGTCTGAAGTCTGAAACTAAAGCTTGGATCAGAAGGAAGGTCTCTGACACTGCTCGTGGGGCTTCGCAACGGCATTAAGTTCCACACTCGGAACTTATGTGCATGCTCCTCTAGAGCCATAGACGCCCCCTTCCCACCCACCCTCCCCCTCCCCATGATACGAAGTACTGTTCACCTGAAACTAGAGTTGTTTTATTTTTTTTCCCACAAGCACCTTTCCCACCAAGTCGTCTCACCATCCCAGACACTGTTCTTTGAGGAAAGTGATTTTCTTCACAGTCTCTGATTTAGCAATCAGTCAGCCTAATTTACTGTGGAAACGAAATGGCACGGCAAGCACTGATGAGCCATTTTCACTTTTGGGAGGCAACCCCCTCAGACCTCAGAGGTCCGTGAATCCTGGGGATGAGACTTTGGCTGTGGTCAGTGTTGGCGTCATCCTGCAGGGTCTGTGTCTCTGGGACCCTGGTCAAGCTTCCCATCCGGGTACACAGGATTAAGGCCTGGAAAGGGTTTCCAGGGGGCACTTCCGCTCCAGCTTGTTTCTATTTTAGAGCTGGAGACAATTAAAGACCAGTGTCTGGTGCCAGTACTTTTTTTTTTTTTTCCACAAGCTATTCTTAGAAACAGTTGGGCCGCCGGTGGTGCTGGAGTTCGAAGGCGCTGGAATCTTGTCGCGGTGACTTCTTTTTCCTGTGGTGCTTCTTATGGGCCCAACACTGTGCCTGGGATTGCCTTTTCCCAGGCAGAGGAAGCAAGGGAAGGCCTGGCTCCCCCAAGCTAGTCCTTCCTGCACTCTAAACTCAGCTATAAGTTCAAATGATCGTGATAAAAAATATTTTAAAATTGATTTTTAACCGTGGATGGATCTAAAACAGAATTTTTTGGCAAATGGGCTGCTTCGAATCTGATCAGATGTTTGTAAACAGAATTTTTACAAACAAAATGCCTTTTAAGAAAAGCTACTACTGTGTATAACACAAGATTATTTAAAGTCTAGGATTTGTCTTCAAGGAGAAGAAATAGGACACACGAGTTCGCTGTACAAAACAACCAGGGAACTGGATTATCTGAATGCACATATTAGAAAGCAGGTGACCTTGAGGTAAGACCCTTCTGAAAGGATTCAAGGGGAAACAGTGGTTTGCTTTTGTGTTTGAAATTCTCCTCAATAACACTGTGAAACTCAGAGCAGTGGAAGTAAAAATGCATCAACAGCCCTAAGCCTGTGGGTTCATCCTGCCTGAGCTATAAACAAGCATTTATAAGGTCGGTGGTCTGTGTGAGAGATGGGAAAGATGGGGCCTTCCTGAGGGGGCTGTTCAGCACAGCACAATAGCAAAACCAGGGCAGAGCAGCAGACCAGCTAGGAGGAAGGAAGTCATAAAGATAAGCTTAGCAATTAATGAGCTAGGACACAAAGGAATAACACAACTGGCCCAGACTGAGAGTGCGATAAAGCAGGCTGGGCTTCAGAGGCTGTGATCAGAGGAAACACACAATGTATAACCAGGCCTACCCTGCTCAACCTGGGAAGAGCTTAGGGTGACGACTGGCTGTGCCTTTGTGAGCAGAGGCACTTTGTTAGAGGAATGTGGAGTACTAAAACTGAAGGACCCCAGAGTCTGACTACACTCCCCATTAATAAGAGAGGTGACTGGAGAATCTGCTGGCTCTTCCAGTCTCCCCACCCTTCAAAAGACCCCAAACAAAAGGCAAGTTTACAGGTTCTTCAAAGAACAGATAAACACTACATATAAACTCCTTCAAAGAACAGAGAAAGAACAAACTCCTTGTATGGTTTTATATGTGTAACCTTGATGGTTTAAAAAAAAAAAAAAAAAAAAAAGAGGCAAGATTCTAAGGCTGTGAGTCCAAGGATCCTACATGATGAAACTAGTAAATGAAGGTTATAAGAAAAAGCTTAAAAATATATGACATTTGCCAAGAAGCACTCACTTCAGTGCTGGGGATGGGTCACATGACCAGTCTTCTGATGGAGCTCACCATGTCTGTCCGTTTAAAGAGAGAGAAGCGCATCTACATTTTTTTCTTTGTTTTGTGTCTCTATAAATTAGGAAGCCCTGGTCAACTTCCTGTCCATCTCTGATGGAGGTTCACTAGGGGCGTGGGTATGTTAACTATCACAAAAGTGTTTCATTTCTTAAAAACTATGAGCCTAAAGGATGGCTCACTGGCTAAAGGTGCTTGCTTTGCAAGCTGGACAACCTGAGCTAAATCCGAACCGTGAGAGATGGAAACCAAGAAGTGCCTTCAGGAAGCTCTCCTCCAAGTCCCTCACGCTAGCTGTGTGGGAGTAGGCAGGGCATCCTGCACACAACAATAATTTAATAAGAGGAAAAAGATAACTGAAACAAAGATGACTTAAAGGAAATAGTTCTTAGATCAGCAGGCGAATCCCCTGGTAATTTTTTTCCTGAGTTATTGAAACATTATACAACTAAATGTAAGCAGAAGAGAAGGGAGGGGGGAATCCAAGACTTGATAGGCTATGGCTTTTAGCTTAGTTGTGCTGCATGACTAGTCCGGGGGACTTACTGTTGATGGAGGCATGCCTGCTGTCTGTTTTACAGGGGCTGCGTGCATTAGGCCACGCCTACCCCATATGGTGTTGGTATTGGAATTAAAACCCTTAGCTCCCCTGACTGGCTGTGAGAAGACTGCTGAGCTGGGCTGGCTCTGGGTCCTGCTTGCTGCTTCTGTACAACCTACGCTCCTTGAGCACACCGCCCTATGGCTCGAGCCTCTTGGATTTGTAACCTTCCACCTTTCCTGTAAAGGATCTTAACTTGGTCCACTCTTTACAACATATCAACTTTCTGTTGGTTTCATTTTGCTGTAGCATGGTCACCCCGTCCCCAGTTTTGCATTGTCATTTGTATACATTTGTAGCTTTCCAATTACCCACAACTCTTTGTGCTTCTGAATTCAATTTTCTGAACCTCTTCTCTTTTGGTTATTCAATAATCAGATCTTTTAGGCAGAGAACTTAAATTCTCTCTGGACGCAAGGTTCAAGAAAATGGACATTCTATAATAACCTTTGTCTGTCTCCCCTCAGGAGTTAACTGAAAACTCCTAAGAATGAAAAGATCCAATGAACAGAGCTAGGTGTGTAAGAAGCCCCAGAGTCTCCCTGACATTATTATAGCCTCAGCTTCCGGTAGACTCTCCTGTCGCTTCCGGTAGATTCTCCTGTCTCTTAGCTACATAGGAATATTGTCATCTGTGATGGTTACTTTGGGTTGTCGGTTTGAATGGATTTAGAGTCACTGCGTTTGATGGCTAATCTTGCTTGTCAACTTGACTGGGATCAACTAAGATACAGGCTTCTGACACTGGGCAAGAAATTCTCATTTTCTTGATTAGACTATTTGAAGCAGAAAGACCCACCCTAAAAAATGGGCGGTGCCTTCTGATGGCTGTCCACGTAAAAGGACATTGAGAAAGAAAACTGCTGCCTTTTGCCTGCTTGCTTTCACTCTTGCTGGCAAGTTCATATATCCTGTTGCCGTTTCATTCGTTCATCGATATTAGAACCTACTTCTTCAGGCTTCCAATGTGGAGTCAAGACAAGCAGCTCTCCAGGTGTCATCCAGGTGTTCAGAGCCAGAAGGGAACCCCACAGGGACCTTGTTATTTTCTCTGCATTGTTTTCATTTTAGTATGTGTGCTACCAAAGCAAGCATGGGTGTTAGAATTTTTTAGCTTATTATTTAAAGAAGGAAGATAGCTCTCTGCTGATGGACGTTGGAGGCTTAGAGAAGATGGGGGGGGGCAGGTTTGCTCAGTAAACAAGATCTCTCTGCAGGTGGATCACATGACTCTAATCCAGAGACAAGATAGACCAATGCTCCTAGAAGATGAACTTTGCAAGATGAATGCCCATGGCTATAGAAAACCAAGCTGTGTGTAGGTCAGATGCTGCAGGGGGCGGGGTGGGTGGGGCGGGGGCTGGGTGGGTGTGGAGCACTGGGGAGGGCGAGCCACGTCATGCCCTTTCCAGGTTGTGCTTTGTGAAGCAGTGACTTGTACTTTTGATTCCCACATGAAGTGGCTTTTTTGTGTGTGTGTGCTGGGAATTGAACCCAGGGTCTCATGCATGCAAGGCAGGTGCTCTATCACAGAGCTATAGCCACAGTCTATTTTCTTAATTTCCTTCTGTCACAGTTACTAATGCTTTACCTTAGCCACTGCTGAAAGAGCTAAGTGGTGCCTTTCTGAAGGTTCTCCCCACCTCCTGTAATACTATGAGCCAAAGGTGTGTGGCAGACATGTTTGATGAATTAATGGGTCAGTGTTTTTTTGTTTGTTTGTTTGTTTGTTTGCTTGCTTGCTTTGGTTTGTTTTTTGTTTTTTTTTCTGCTCTCATCTACTGGTGTGGAAGTGGTGCTAGGCCTACCTTCACTCAGGATTTTTTTAGGAAACACTGGAGAGGAAGCATAGTTGCTTTTTAGGCACTGGATAGAGTAGTCATTGCTCATGAAAGCTTCATTAAGGCAGAGAATATCCCTGTCCTCAGCAGAGGCCACCTACTGAACTGGCCAACAAGACTTTGGAGCCTCCAGGAACAGTCTGTCATGTTTTCATAGCCTTAACTCGCTACCTGTTTTTTAGACAAAATCTTCTGCTGGGATTTGCTGGATCACATCTGGTTCTCCTAGTCCTGCCTGTCAGTTATTAGTTCAACACACGGTTCTTGAATATTTTGCAACCTAAAC
>OU015749.1:27084118-27109118 GCA_907169655.1 Acomys percivali | reverse complement strand
TTTGGCCTGGCCATTAGTCCTCTCTTTTCACCAGGAGTTTCAGAGAGTGACCTCACCAGGACATTTTTTCCTTACTGAACCATCTGGCCTCCTTTCGTCTAGGTTATTACTTTGCTCTTTCCCCATGTACATTCTTTGGGAGAACACCCAACTACAGGGTTGAAGCCAGCTATGGCAAGTTCAAGTGTCCATGTGTAAAGGGAGGAAGTACAGAGGGGTGAGCCTCTTGCCGGAAGGCTTGAGGCTGGAGGACAAGTTTGTCAGCCTGTACATCCTTCTGTGGACAGACAAACAAGAGACACTGAGCTGTGCAGCTTAGAGCTGTGCCAGCGGAAGTGAAAAGTACACTTTGGTGGACGCACGATGCTCCCAGTGCTATTTTTATTTTCTCAATTCTTAGAGTTTTGTTTGTTTTGTTTTCTAATTGCTGTATTGCTTTGAGTTTTGCCTCCCACTCCAAAAAAAAAAAAAAAAAAAAGTCAAGACTCCTCATCCACAGAGAAAGTATATCCACTTTCATTCTTTTCTTCCCTCTCTGCCTTTCAAGGAACATTAATTTCACACAATGAAAGTAAATTACAATCTTTCATTATTATTTCAAAAATGACAAATTCCCAGACACACTATGGTACACTGAAAACATTATATTTCTAAACACACACACACACACACACACACACACACACACACACACACACACACAAAAAAAAAAAAAGGAGCCATTTCTATGCAATCACTAGTCTCCCAAATGGGAGAGCTTCCTGTTCCTGGAGCAGGAGCGATGTGGGACACTGACCCCTCTCATTATATCTTCTACAGGCAGAAGCCGAGCGCTCTTCAGAGCCAACCGCCCGTGTGCAGGGCTCGTCACTCTTCGCTGTGCTCCTCACCCGCCAGAACAGCTCCAAGTCATGACAACCGGCGGGTGGGGGGGGGGGCGCTAATTGACGTGGAAGCCCTCAACCACGAGTGCCCAAGCTTCCCCCGAACAATTGCTGGATTGTTCCAAGACCTGTTGATGCAACAGACCTCGTGCTGAGAAGTTTGCCCCGTAATTAGCAAGCAGCAGCTGTCACGCCCGTCAAATGGCTTTCTGTGGTGGAGAGAGCAGGACAAAGCCGTCTTCTCCCTGGCTGCCGGCAGGGAAGGCGCTTGGGGTTTGAGTGGAACTGACACGTCTGTAAAGAGAACTAAGTGAACTTGGCTTCTGCCTCACACACAGTGCTTTCCAGACTGATATGGAATCAATGAAGCTCGTACCTGTCCCTGGAGTCTAGTTCTGGATACTGTACCAAGTGTACAGCAAAATCTAGGTAGCATTCACGCAAGGCCCAGGAGACTGTGGGATACAGGCTCAAATGGCCCCAGCAGCTTGTGGGAATCCTCCAAAAGGCAAAAGATGGTTTCTTCTACAAGAAGGGGACGGACATGCTGTGGTTCTAATCTTCATGCTGACTTTTTCTCTGTTAGGGGAACTTTAAGATGCTGGTCGGTGAATCGCCACTTACCTCGAGCTATATATCCTATATGCTCTAGATAGCATGCTTAAAGCAAATGTAAATCTTACATAATCTTTTATTTGGTCTTAGTGAGAACACACAGGAAGAAAGAGAAACCGTGGAGTGGTAGGAAGGGCACCAGATAAGGAAAATGTAAATAGACGTTGTTTAGCTTCTGAGGGAAACCTCAAGTTTATTACAGAAAAGCTGAGATGAAGCAAATAACCTAAGCTGAGTGAGCATAGGATATGACACGGTGTGGTGTGTGTGTGTGTGTGTGTGAGTGTGTGTGTGTGTGTGTGTGTGTGTGTGTGTGTGTGTGTGTGTGTCTCGCACGTGCAATTGTCTGTGTGTACTGAGGGAAGTTTTATAAGATTAGTTTGAAAATACCAGTATTGTGGTGACTGGAAAAAAAAAAATCACTGCCAATTGCTTGACACTGTTTCTATGGAGATTCTTTGTCCTTGGCTGTGGATGGGATACTGCTTATAGTCAGCAGCATCCTCATGACTTGTATGATTCTGTTGGAAGGGGCTGTAGTTTTCCCTTCTTCACTGGGACACTCAGAACTAGTGCTCTGAGCTAGCCATTCCTTGAGGAAGTGAGGAACACATGAGACAGACATGTATAAGTGCCCTGGTTGAGGTCCTAACTGTCCATCAGCACCAGCCACTGGACTGTGAGCGAAGATGCCTGCAAGAGTTCCGGTTCTCGGATGGCAGTTTTTCCAGCTGAATGTGGATAGCACTAAGCTGACATGAAAATCTCATTTTAAAAATCCATTCTAGCCATACTTTGCCATTCAGAAAATGTGTGCCTCCACAGACACAAACAGCTAAGTTGTAAGTGCAGTTTGTTCCCCAAATGTATTAGCAGGAACAACGGGGTGATGGGACCTCGAAGTTGGGCAGATAGGAGCTGAGGGCACCATAAAGTGTTCCTCTGTTGCCCTCTCGTTTCCTTTGTTATGACATGCCACGCCTTTGCAGCTTTCCTCTTGAACAAACACTGAGGCCATGTAAAGAGGTTAAGGAAAAGGGCTCAGAAGAGCGTCAATTTTGTAGGAGATAGGGGAAGTTCTTGCGGTCAGCAGCTCCAGGCAGCCATCTTCAGGCAAGCCACCATATACCCAATGTCAACAAACCTATGGCTACTGTAACAAAAGTTCCTTTGTGAGAGCCAGAATTCCAGAGATGGGGATTCTGTTTTCTGCAAACTCAGAGATATATATCAGCTTCCTAGCCAAGACTTTTCGAAAAGAATGTTTTCTATATAGGCTGTGGTAAAGGCTATCCTCCTGCTTGCCTGGCAAGGGAGACGGAAGGCATGAGTGGGTTAAAGCTGGGATTGTGCTGTGCCCAGGTCAGGCCAGACCTACCAGGCTGTAAGAGGGAAAGGGCTACAGGCGGAACACAGTGGGACTGAGTCAGGAGAGGGAGAGGGCTACAGGCTAAATACAGTGGGCTCATGGAGAGGCAAGGGTTAGGCTCCGGAATCCTGCATCCCGAGGAAAGATTATGACATGTTGAGGTGTCCACCTACACGAAGATTTGGTACTCACTCTATAACTGTGAAGTTTTCCCTGAGGACATAATTCATAGATTAATCTTTAAAAATGAAAATCAAATGATCTCAACTGGTGTTGAAGAAAGTCTTCTAAACCAGTAGGCTTCTTAAATAGCTGCTCTAATAGACCGATTTCCTAGATTCTTCCCTAAGTCTGTGGATAATATACTATTACGCCAGAATGTGACACTGGCCAAATGAGCCCCAGGAAAGGAGTGGAGCTCCAACGTAAATATAGGAGCTTGGTTAAAACTACACGATCAGATATCTTGCAAATAAGACACATAATTAAAATATCATTGTATATGAGATTGAGAATGACAGATTAGACAAGATAGTCCCACTATGCTGAAATGGAAACTTGATATACTAGCTGTTCTGCAAGAAGAATTTTGGGGAAATTGAACTTTGAACCTGCATAGGGAGAAGAAAATTATTATGCAGAAATATGGCTGAAATCTAGAGGCCATGGAGGAGCAGCAGCAATTTGTAAGTCTGTAACTGTGGGCAAATGTTTAGCAACCTGTTACAGCTGTGTGAGGGGCTAGAACATCTGTCATCATGAGAAGTTCTCAAGGTTTAGTGAGCAAAGGAAAAAAAAAAACACACCAGGCTAAATGCTACCAAGTCATACATACAAGTATACGTCTATATGTCTATATATGTCCTTAAAAAAGAATCTTCTCATGGGAAACAAATCAAATTCCAACAGTGATCTACTTACTTAAGGCAAAGCAAAGCAAAACCAAACCAACAAATAAACAAACGAAAAGCACTATACTAAACAAAAGTTAAAGATAGAGGGTTGGTTTTTCTTTTCAACAGCTCATTACGATTCAGTTTTGTCACGCAAAGTACATACTACAAGAGATGCAAGATTGAGCTTACCTTTCAATAGCATCAGAAAACTAAGTAAAGGGCAGGGAAATAAGACCCACAGGCCGAGTCAAGAAAATCAAACTCTAGAGGAGTACACCCTATTACACAGTTTGAAATAACTCATGGGCTAGGATTGGGGAAAGATTGTTGTAAAACTATTTCATATTGCTTTATTACTTCACTTTAATAAGACAGATTATACAACACGAGAGAGAGAGAGAGAGAGAGAGAGAGAGAGAGAGATTTAGACAAGATGCCAAGAAGAGACTTAAGAGCCTTCAGTAAATGAAGGTTATTAGATACAAAAGGAGGTCCAAAGATTCACATAGAACACAGTCTAATCTTTAAATTTCTTCTTCCTCTTCCTCCTCTTCTTCTTCTCCTTCTTTTCCTTCTTCTTTTTCCTCTTCCTGTTCCTCCTGATCCCCCCTCCCCCTCTTTTGCTGTAAATACCTCCCTTTGTGGGTAATATTCAACATTGCTGCTTTGGAATGTGGACAGGGCCTTCTCTCTGTGTGCTTTTTACATACTTGCAGGGGGTTTTAAGGGACACTAGGAGTTTTTTCTTTCCTACTAACAACTGACACCAGTCCAGCAGAACCACAGGCCTTAGTCTTTAAGGATCAAAGACTGAAATGAAGCTCATTTCTTACAATTCTCCAGTTGGGGAGAGTTAACTAAACAGAGAAAGCTCCCCTCTGTCATTTATGGAGCCAATTGAAAACACAAACACAGTTTTCAGTAAAAGGTTTATCTTACAACATGATGCCAGTTATGTTTCCCCTTTTCCTTCCCTCCCTCCCTTCCTTTTCTCTTCCTTTTTATCCCCTTGGAAAAATTAAAAGTAAATTTACCCTCCTTTTGAGGAGGCTAACAGTAAACACTAAATGCCCATTGGTTCACTGACTTTCTTATCAAGGATCTATGTGTAGAGTCTTACGCATACCTCTGTGACTACTGTGAGTAGGTTTATTACTTCTCTTTAAAGAATTGTCGTTTTTCTCTGTAGACCAACAGAAGAAGTGGCATCCATGTTGGAAGACTGCTGAAGGCTCTCAGTGGGCAGTCCTGCCATCAGGCAGTTGTTTTCTAAGACCGTGAACAGACTGAGCAGTGATGGAGTCTCTCTCCTATTGGCTACTGGACATGACCAGGTGAAGAAGTCTTGCTTTACTATCCACTGTGCTCTGCACCAGAAGACGAAACCCAGGGTGCAGGAGTCACACTGCAAATGGCACCATCACAATTACCTCCACTTTCATGAATTGGGTTGGAGGTTGATGTAGACCTTTAAGACCAGTGTCTTAAAGTCTCAGGGCCCTATTTTACTTTTAGGAAATGTTTGGAATACAGTGGGCGTGACAGCACACCCCTGTCATCCCAGTGCTCGAGAGGCAGAGGCAGGAAGATTGTGCGTTTCAGGAGAGCCTGGATTACATAGCAAGACCAGGTTTTAAAAACTGATGTTGAGGGGCTGGAGAAATGGCTCCAAGAGTACTTTCTCCTGCAGAGATCCTGGTCGCAGTTCCCAGAACTTGCAGAGCACCTTACTCCTGCCTGCTCCTCTGGTTCTAGGGGATTCAACATCCTCCTCTGGCCTCCATGGACACCAGTACATACTTGGTAGCCATACATACACCAAGACTCATACACATGAAATAATGATATACATCTTAGAAAAAAATGATATTGATTTAGGAGAGATCACAGCCAGCCAGGGGGAGCCCAGTCTTCCTCCTGTAGTCTGTCTTTTGACACATCATCAAAAGGCTTTGTGTAGTGAAATACACAGCTTTGTTTAATAAAGCTAAAGGTATCAGAGTAGAAAGGACCTTGTCATTTCAGCTCATTCATGGCTCTTAGGTGGAGCACATTTCCACAAATAGCTTGCGTCCTTACCAAGTAACCCTGTCCAGAGGAAGGAGAATTTTTTGAATATGTATCAAAGAGCAGGAATATTGTATGGGTAGATAGTTTCTGGCTCACAGAGCACTTCTGATGTCTTGGGTAAGGCTGGGGTGCGTTTTGTAGGCTTTCCTTTGTGTGCCAGCGTCGTTTTCAGCAAGGAAGGCAGCAAGATAAAAGAGAAGCCCTCCCTATTTGGAGATAAAAGCCCTCAAACTGGGGCATGCCAGACTCACCAGAGAATACAGCCTCAAAGGAAATGTTCCTTCTCTTTTGAAAATTCATTACTGTAAAGCCATTGTGTGATGAGGCCAGTTGTGTGATTATTGAGAAATAACTAAAAATAATAAATGGTTGCTTCCTCAAAGGCATGCTAATGCTGGCTGATCTTTTTCATTGGAGCTGTAAGATGCCCGAGAGGCAGAGTCTGCAGCCAGCATCTCCTCTCTCTTTCTGTTGTTTTCTTGAGACAGGGTCTTGGTGTACATCCCAGGCTGGCATTGACCTGGGGGTAACCCTTCTGCTTCATCCTTCTGAGTGCTGAGCTTTAAGGGTGCATCTTCACAGCAGCCTTTCTCCTTAGAAAATCCCCTCAGCATACTTGGAATTTAGAAACAGAAAATATTTTACATCTGTGCTTCCAAAGAAAGATCTATTTTTTTTGTGTTCTGCGCTTGGCTTGCCACCTCGGCCCTATGCTTTGATAAATAGTCAAGCTACCTTGTTAAGTAGTGTGGAAGAGATCCAGCCACTGTCCCTGTCTGGGCTCCACTATGGCAGGAAGTGGTCTGTTCCCAGGGGCCAATCTTATTTTCGTGACGCAGTTGTATGAGGGCTTGAAGCTCTGAATCAATACTTCTCATTCAGTGGGTCCTCAAAGGGAGGCAGGGATAAGAAAGAGTACAGACGGGGCAGAGAACCAAAGATGAGACTGGGATTATTTCCTAATGGACCAGCCAGAAAGCAGTGTGTTTCTCTAACACGCCCAGCTTGCCTTCCAAGCCTTCCCAGTCCCAGCTGCTGTGTCTGGCAGAGACATGGGCACAATTTTGTTGCTTGAAGCAAAAAAAAAAAAACCAAAAACAAAAAGAAAGAAAGAAAGAAAGAAAGAAAGAAAGAAAAAAGAAAAAGAAAAAAAAAAAGAAAGGCATTCACATATTTGTTACTTAATCCAAAATCAGATGAATCTCCAAATAATTGCCTACAGGAACAGAGCCTGGAAAGCACCCTAGAAAGACATGGGGATGCTGAACCCAGAATGAGGCGTAGCTCAGAGATAGAGTACTTGCCCAGCATGCCTGGGGGCTTTGGGTTCCATCTCTTATCACTAAAAAGGCGCCCACCTTCGCCTGCGCTTTGAAAGTCAGACATAGGCACTGAGGTTTTAAATTCAATTGAAGAAAAATTCACACACACACACACACACACACACAAGCGAGCGCAGGCTGAAGAGATAGTTCAGTGGTTAAGAACACTGGCTGCTCTTCCAGGGGACCTGGCTTTAATTCCCAGCACCCACATGGCAGCTCTTATAACCATCTGTAGTCCAAGTTCCAGGGAATCTGACAGTCTCTTCTGGCATCGTTGGGAACTGCATGCATGTATAACATAAAAAATTTACATGTCAGATTCAACTATTAAACTATTAGATCAAATGTATGTATATATACAGATGTATTAAGTTTGCTTAGATTATGCTAATTAATATTCCAGGATTTTAAAATCAGGATAACTAATTCAAGAGCCAACAAAATCAAGTCACTGAAAGCAGAAATACTCATTATTCCTCAGGTAAAACTTGCAGCCTGGAGGAAAGCCTTTTGGAAGCACTTTCTTTAAAACCCGGTGCTTGTCTGTTCCAGAATGCCTAGGGAAGAGATTAGAGGCTGGAAGGGGGCGGAGTCTTCTCTGTGTTGGGGGAATTTGGGCTGGTTGCCAGTGCCAGGGATACAGGCCTTTGGGGGTCTCCCTGAGATGAAGCAACAGGTCACCATACACCCTTGGCCTCTCAAGTGCCTGCACTCTGGGACCTGCAGGTTTGGGACCAAAACCAATGAGTCCTCAGAGTGCAGAGAGAGGCCTCAAATAATTATAATACACCAATGCGGAAGTTGCTTCTCTTCACCCCTTGCAGAGCCACACCTTTGACTAGGAAAGGAAACCCAGTCACCATTCAAAGAATCCTGGTTAGACTAAATTCTATTCAATGGAATCTTTCAAAAGAAAAGAAAAGAAGTCAAGATCCCTGTGGTAGGTATCAGTCCTTGGTTCCCAGTTACTCAACCTTTTTACAAGTCTTAAGGACCCCATAAACTTTGAAAGTTGCAGTAAAATATTTATAGGGCAAGTCAAAGAAAAGCATAAAACAGTAGTCTAGGTGAGATTTTGATGTGACTCAAATTCTCTTGAGCTCTTTTGCTTTTTTGATTCGGAGGAGTATAGACCTGACGTCTAATGGTGCCTCAGCTTCTTTCACCCTGACTTAAATAACCCCAGTGACCAGATAAAATAAGAAAAATATTCTTATTTTCCCTCGTGATGTTTACTTTAAACATGAAAGAGGTTATTTTGGTGAAAGAGGAGAGTCCAAGGCCATGCCAGCACCACAACTGGAACCTCCTAGGCAATTACCTCTTCTGAATGTTGCTGGGAAAAGGGCTTTGGATCTACTTTCTGCCTGCTTGCATGAGAAAATTCTAGAGTTGCAACTGGTGTTCCAGGATTTTAGGAGCAATATAAAATAGAGGCCTGACTAGTAAACCTGCCACCCAAAGCCCCAAGACACTCTTTATCCAAGCAGTGTTGGGGCTGTGGTGGAATTCCAACAGGATCAGTCAGACACTGCCTTCCTTCCTCCCTTTCTGGCTAAGACAGGGGAATTTTATGGTAGGATACTGTTTGGTGGCTGCAATGACATCACTGAACAGTGAGATCGGAATTAGGTAGTGAGTTCCAGGCTTAATAAGCATAGATGGATCAGGAAAAATCTGAGCACATATAAATACATGCAATATCCCAGGGAAAAACATGAATGTTTTAAAAGTAATACGGTATTTCCTCAGGAACTACAATGCATGAAAGCCAAGAGGTTTTGCTCACCGAAAATTTGATATCATAACAAAAGAACATATTATGAGGCAGGAAAGGGTAAAAAAAAAAAACACCCCAGGCAAAAGTAATGTGTCTTTTGGTTGGTCATTGCTACAAACCCCTCAGGAGTGAAATTCAGATCATGCCATTGTACTTAAAAACATCAAAAATAAGGGAATAACTCCTCAGTAAATATATCTGAACATATACCCAAATATATGATGTAGCCTTTAAATTGTTCATAAAGAACTTTAATTATTGTGACATGTTTGCTCAAAGCTCTTTAAATGTTTATTTATTTATTATTATTGGGATGGTTGTGGTTACGCATGGGGTGTGTGTACATGCCATGGCACACGTGTGCAGGTCACAAGAGAACTCTCAGGAGCCCTCTCTCCTTCTACCATGGCTTCTGAGGGTAGAAGTCAGATCCTCAGGCTCATGTGGCAGGTGCTTGCCCCTGCTGAGCTGTCTCACAGGCCCTTGACACTCTTTGCCCAGCTCACCAGGGGCCGTGTATACCTTATACCTATTCCCTGTTCACTTCAGGCTTCCTGTGTGTGATCGCTATGGATGTTTCCATGGTGCACTGTAACTAACTGGTTTCTAGGTCTGTATCCTGTATATGATCGTAACCTGGCATGGAGCAAAAAATTTTAAAAATTGCCTAGGGATGTAGGTCAGTGACAGAGTGAATGCCTGGTGTCCACAAGACTAGAGAGCTGATGTCAATACCAAGAGGAAAAAAAAGAGAGAGAGAGAGAGAGAAAAGAAAAAAATAACACAAAAAAGTATACCGCATAGCCTTCAGAAGGAGTTTGTGACCTGCTCAGACCTGTAGTCACACCCCAATATGCCAAGGTCATGTCCCACACGAGAGCTTCTAAAGTTGCCAAACCTGCTTTAAAATGCTCTTTGGTTGATTTTAAAACTCAAATTCAGCTTCTTGGTATAAAGATTTATAACCACTGAAGCCATTCTAAAAGAATGTGCTCCTGGCTCCAGAGGCACTTCTAGAAGAGGAATTTCCAAAATACTTTGCACTCTGATTGCATCATTGTGAGTGAGCATTATGGGAAAATATTGTCTGAGGCTGTCAGACTGCTCTGTGAAAAGGCCAGTACCCACTAGAGATGGAGAGGTGAGGTTGCCACTGTCTGGGCTTCCTTTGTTTGGAGAATGCTCGGTCAGAAGCATTTTAGATTTCTCCAGAGCTGTGGGTCATGTGATGACCATGGCTATTAACATGACGATGCTGCATGCTCAAACGCGAGCTCTGCTTAGTCTTATTAGGATGCTGTACTCCCTGCATCTTTGAAAGGAGACTTAATGTTTAGAAATTTTTCTCTGCACTGGCGTGCACATTTACTTATATTAGGACTTTGCAAGACCTGAGCGAATCCAGAAGGTAATCCAACCCTCTCTCCACTCTAGATTGGATGTAAAGTTAGGACAGGACAGTAAATAATGTTTGTCTTCATGCAGACTGGGCCAGGTATTAAACTGAGAAGGTATTAAGACCAGCAGATGGAAATGCACTCATGAGCCTTGTGGGCAGTGTTGCTCTTCACAAGGCTACACGGCCACTGGCCAGAGGTACTTCCAGTTCCTTCATCTCTGGTTGGAGACAAGCAGGTCTTGCATCCATCCTGAGGCCAAGGGACTCAAACTGGATGCAGAGGTGAGGAATAGGCTGGAAGCCTGACAGGAGGAGGCTGAGTGGTCCCATGGGATTGGGTGAGGTGCAGGCTAGGAGAGCCAAAGGCGAGCTTTTGGAGTTGCAGCTCTCTAGAAGAGCTACGTTAATGAGCATGGCAGTGCTTCCTGGGATTGTAACAGTGTCAAGTCCCAGCCTTCAGTCCCATTTCTTCAGCAACTCATTCCTTGCTGTACTCAGGGAAATTACAGGCAAAGCTGTGTCTGTGCTTGAAAAGCTTATGTGGGCAGGCAGAGTGGCCAGGAAAGCCAGTTTGGCGTCAGCTCTGGGGCTCTTGTGGAGGCACCGAGCATCAGCGAGCCCTGGAAGTCAGGTGGCTAGAGGGATAAGAAACTTCTCCCAGGATATCAGGGTGGATAGGCCTCAGACAACTCTCAGGAATTCTCTAAAATGTGCACTGAGAGAAGCAGGGAGTTATTTCTCAAAGCATAAAGGTGTCCTTGAAGTACTGTCATTTGGAAAATTAAAGATACATGGTCTTTTGGTCATCTCAGGAGGGGGAGGGTTGATCATCACAGTGGGGGGGGGGGGGGGTGGTCATCACCGGGGGGGGGGGGGGGTCATCACGGGAGGGGAGGGTTAGTCATCACAGTAGGGGAGGGTTGGCCATCACAGGAGGGGAGGGCTGATCATCACAGGAGGGGAGAGCTGATCATCACTGGAGGGGAGGGCTGATGTGTGAGAACAGCTCAGTTCAAACCGGAGAGTTACTGTAGTGCCTTTCAGCATGGCTGCTTTGCTTATGGAAGAACAGAAGATGGCTGTGATTCTCCACTTTATATGAGACAATCTCACAATTTAACTAAAACATTTACTTTCAGTGGTTCTTTTGAATTCTCAGCTATAACCTCTTCTCATCCATCCTGGATGAGTCTCGTGCTCAGGTGTTACTCATCAGTGAGTCTGTGCAGGCCAAAGAGGGGCTCTCACTTTATTTCTTCTCAGTTCCCATCACTCTGGTTAGAGCCACGGACTTCTTTGCTGGGCCCCTTGGTTCTAACAACACAGCATGGCAGGGCAGCTAGAGAGATACTTGAAAAGTAAGACTTAGATGGTGTCTGTGCACACCTGCACGGCTTCTTGGGGACTTAGGAAAAGAACCCTAATGAAGCCTGTTCTTTTCTTCTCGGAATAGGTTCCTATGCCTCCCCCCAGTGTTCTCTGCCTTCAGCAACTTAGGCCATTTGCTATTGTTTTCTTTTCTATGGCAGTGGCACCTGGACATTCTGCTTGTTTCTTAGGATTGTATGGCAGTTCCTTCCCAGTTCAATGTCACCTTCTTGCCAAGTCCTCAGAGAGATCTTACTCTGACCCCCCAGGCCAAAGTAATCCTTCCCCAATCTCTTTCCCATTACTCTGCTTATTCAAAGAACTTAGCATAACCTCAAGGAAGTGGCTAGTGTCTGTGTGGGTCGGGCTTGTCTGTCCCGTTTATAGTGATGTCCCAAAGACCTGGCCCAAGGGAGATCTAAAAATAAGTGCCAAGATGATAAAACAATGAGTTCCTATGTGGACATGGACAAGGCTATCTCAAAACAAAAGGCAGTGGTGGCTGTGGAACAGGTGTATACACAGAGAATATGTAAGTACACATGTACACACACACATACCACACACACACACACACACACACACACATACACACACACACACAAACTGCTCTTCAGGTCAAATTTTCTTCTGCAAGCCCCATTCAATGGTGCCACTTTTGTCTACCGGTACAGCCACCTCATTCGTGGGCAGTATGGATCTTTACTCTCTAACTCTTCTTCCCGGCTCTGTCGCTGGGCACCCACCACAAGATCTCTCCAGCAACTTTTCCAGCATCTAAACCCTTCCAGTCCCACCCTGTCCCCACTCATGACCATTCATTCAGTTATCCCAGTCTTTTGCCTTCAGGTTGAATCCACAGATACTACGTCTCATCGCTTCCTCCGGTCATTTCTATGGACATGATGCACCAACCTCCTCAGGTTTGGTCCATATGGCCTTCTGACTTTGTAGCTGTCCTTAGACATAGCTTTTGGGAAGGGTTGTGTGAGGAGGTGTGTTCCTGGACTATGAATCTGATGTCTCCATCTTGGCCCCTGCCACATGCCGAGTTTGCAGTCTTGAACCACTAGTCTCACTCTGGAGACGCTCTCGATTGTGAAAATTCTCAGACTCTGTTTCTTTCATGCCCATAAGCAGCTTTACAAAAGATCTCCTATGAGCATGGAGAGGGACAGACAAACACATGTCACCATGTCAATGTAAGGACAAGAGGTGTTTCAAAGGAGTCAACTGTCCTCACCAAAAAAAAAAAAAAAAAAAAAAAAAAAAGGCATTTGATGCAATCAAGGTGCTTTATAAACAGCACCTTGGCTTAGTTTATGTTAATTAATTAATTCATTTGCAAAACCAAGTGGTATAGTGTCCATCATTTTCTAAGGGAGTGACCCTCCATCAGGGCATAGCTTTTGTCATCTTATTGATCCTGATAATTGTTTGGCTTGCTTATCCTGCCTTTTTAAGAATAAAAGAGAGTTTAAGTACAATTTAAGATTTTAAGACACTCTTTGAGAGTGTCCTAGGCGAGGACTAGGAACCTGGGCCTGGAATTGTGCCTGGTTCCCATTGACCAGCCTGGTGGTGAGGTGCTAGTCAAGTGTTTTGTTGGAATGAGGTGGGTGGAGAGGCTCATTAGGGGTGATGTCACACTCGACGCCCTCGCCTGCTGTTGTGTTCTGATTCCCAGGAACAAGGACTTCATAAAAACATTCCTCTCACTCAAACGGACCATTAACCTTTCCAAGCTGGCTAATGATTAATGCCATCAGCTTAGGTGGGGATGAGAGCCTCCGCAGAGGGGATGGTGCCACTGAGAGATAGGCTGTGGGACCCAGTTGGCAGTCTGTCTGGGAGTGGAGATAATGGCTTGACTCTTGCCGGTGGCTTTTATTGCCGTCATTATTAGGCATCTGTTTGTTTAGCGCCTAACCTGGTAGGGAGGAGAGGGAACCCAAATAATAACATCAAGTTCACCCAGACCTAACCATGTGGACATCACCAATGATACTCTGTTTATGTGGTTGTCAAAGCAAAGGTCTCCTTGAGAGAGTTTATAGGCTCTATCTTAATCTCTTTCCTCCTGATCTTTCAGGTTAAACTTTTATAGCTAAACTTTCCATTATGAAAAAAATGGCCAAATAACAGCAATAATGCAGGGCTTGACCCAACATACTTTGTTTACAATTCTGGGATAACACAGGGATCTCATGGAGAAGACAATAAACAAAGAAAATAAACGCATCACTGAGAAGCTTCCCAAAGTTAGGAATCACCTATGATAAGACCTGAGTGCCCTAGCAAAGACTGTGGTTTCCACCCACTGCTATGTCAATGTCATATGTATGTGCCTAGGGACATATTCTAGTTCCCCCGGGGCCAAAGTCTCCAAGGAAACTAAATCAGGCACTAGTGTTCCTCTACGGTGCCTGAAATCATTTTCATGGTACTTTCATCAAGGTCCGAGGAATGTTTTTTTTTTTTAAACAAAGAATGGACAGTCTTAGAGGTCACATGGATGTCATAAATAGTAAAGGCAGGTTGCAGTCAAGATGTTTTAATAGTTTGTGTGCTTTAAGATAGCACTTCTTACTCAGGGCTGGCCCCAGCTGATTTATGATGAATAGATGAGAGAGGAAGACTAGCTCTACTTCTGGAGGGTACCACATGGCTCCGTGCCCACCTGGCACTATCACCACCACCTCACCACGCTCTGAGCCATGTTACTGGACACTGCTAGGATTCTTGTCTCTGGGTGATGGGAGAGCTAGGCTCCATGGCCAGCTCCATCCATGTTAGTGTGTTAAGCCTTTGCGTCTAGCCTCATCAGGCTAAGCCCCATCAGGAACTGTATGTCTGGTGACGCGCTTCCCTCCAGCATGGGTCCCCTCGGAAGGATACCTCCCCCCAGGGACAGCAATGAATCTCCAGTTGCTTTGGCATTTTGTCTCCAGGCCACACTGATCTCATGGTCTTTCTGTTGTCCTGAGTCTAGAGTGATGCTCACAAAGAGATAGGCTGTGGGGCCCGGGCAAGTCAAGCCTGCTGTTGTCAGCCTGTCTGGGTGTGGAGATGATGGTGTGACTCCGGCCGTTGAAGTCACTCTGCAGTATTAAATGGAACTTCCTAAGATTCCCAAGCCATTAAGGTTTTTTTTTTTTCGAAAGGGATGAGAGATATAGATTAGTGAGCTATTAAATTGAGTAATAATTATGCCAGACCCATGTAAGGGAGGGGAAGAGTGAGTTTATGCTGACTCTGTTTTAATCAGGCAGGAGTCATGGGTGACCACAATCTTGAATACGCACTCAAGCACTGAACTTGGAAGTTTGAGCACAAATGCAGTTATTACGTCATATTAATCTGTTTGCTGGCCTCTTCCACAGCTGTCACAGCCTTTGAGTCCCAGAAGTCTGGGTACAGCTGATTCCACCCCGTTGCTAGAGAAACAGAAAGGCATAGTGCAATTGCCATCCATGCGTTGGCCGTGGGCCTGAGGGTCACTGTGCACGCAGCTTGTAAGCTCTCTCATTGCATCTGAGTCGAACTGGCTCGGTAGGTTTCAGAAGACCGCTTCCACTACTAAGTGCAAGGCTTGCCATCAGCAGCAAACAGAGAGCATGTAGATGGTAGCCATCTCTCTGCATCCCGTTCCCTCATCACCCAGACAAGTGACAGGTAGTCACAGTGCTTTTATGTTTTTGGAGATCATGAATAGATATGAATTAATTAAACACAATAAGGCCAGAATGATGGAAAAAAACATGGGTCAAGTTCACCGTCACAGACTCCCGAAGAGTATTATATGTCTGGTTGGTGGCCACTTGGGAAGGACATGTTCTGTGGTGAGCTGCAGAACCAAAAGGCTGCAGCTGGCGGCTTGGGCTGTTCAATGCTAATACTGTTGTCTCCCTCTATATAAGCCAACATGCCATCCTTGAATTTTGTATGGACTAGTGGTAGGTGGGAATGCCCACACGTGAGGCTGACATGGAGAGAGAGTTAGTAGGTGTCCTCAGTGTTAATGGGTACAACTTTAATTCGCTTGTTTTCAGAGCTGTATAGTTTTCCTCCAGATGACTATTAAACAGCTGTGTTTTTCTGGAGCATGCATTTGGTCATTTCTTTTTTACATCCATTATAATTGTTGTGATATTTCCATAAACAAATTACTACAACTAGACGGCTTCAAACAGCAGAATTAGATTCATCATGGTTCTGGATGGTTCTAGAGGTGATATAAGTTGGACAAGAAAATGTCAGCAAAGGCCTTAGGCTGAAAGTCTTGTCCACTGTGCTCCTAGGAGCTGTTGAGGCTATTGGGACTGCAGCCTCTTCATGCCTCTCTGCTGTGCTTCCTGGCTACCGTGAGGTGAGTAGCTTAGATCTAACACCTGTTCCTATCATACCATCCGGCCTCACCATAGGCCCAGCATCCGTGGGGCTGATAGGACACTGGCAGGAACCCCTGATGCTGTGCACCACAAGAGACTTGAGAAGTTAATTATCTCAAGTATTTTGTCACAGTGATGAAAATCTACCTGAAATTGAATTTTTTTTCTTCCAAGGCCAACCTTTCTCTGGAGAAGAGGCTGTAGAGAAAACCCCTTCCAGGCCTTTCTCTTAGTTCCTAGCTTTGCCAAGAGTCTTTGGTGTTCTTGGCATGCAGACACACCCAGCCTGGTGCCTGTCTTCATGGCCACACAGGATGCTGTATGTGTGTCTCCATGTCTTTTCTCTCCTTACAGGGACACCAGCCACACTGACTTGGAGCCTCCTGTTGATGCCTCTTCGCTGACTGTATTGGCAATAGTCTGCTTTAAGAGAAGGGCCTATTCTCAGATTCTGTGGGAGAGGACATGTTGAGAAATTACTCAATCCGGTACCCACATCTGTGAACCTCTTATACACAGAACCTCCAAGCCACCTTTCTGTGTGAATGGTCCTTCACTGGGATTTCTGGGAATTTGCACATTTTTTTTTTTTTAAACACAGAATTAAGCTGAACTGCTTTTAAAGTTGGCTTTGCTGAACTGTTCTCTCATGAGCAGTGTGTGAGAGTTGATGTTGCTCCAAGTTTTTTAGTGCTTGTGTGACTGGGCTGGGAAAAGGCATTGCCTCTCCAGTGTTTGTGAAGCAGAGCACCTGTCAGGCTTCATTAGCATGTCTTCATGAATATGTATTTGTTTTCTCCCTTGTTAAAGAAAAACTTACATGTTTGTCTCACTCGCCTGTTGGCCCGTTTGCCTTCCCTTGACTTTCTGAAGGGAGCCACTACCCATTACACAGTCTAAGTTTCTCTCTCAATGAGAGTCATTTTATTAGTGGTGTTATGCTCTTCAACGGTGGATAAGATGAGGAGAAGTTTGTAGCACTCACCGGTGAAACGGGTCATTGTCTGGTCGGTCATCCAAGCTGTTTGCAAGTTGTTTGCTATAAAGTGATGGTGAGACCGACAGATTTACCTGCAAACAGTGTGCACTCAGAACTCCCTCTTTCCTAATTCACTTCCTTCCAATTAAGTTCTAGCTGCAAGTTTGCTAAATCAGAGTCAACATGTTTTATCTCCTTCCTTGGTTTCTGTGTCTGTCTGCCTATTTCTCCGTCTGTCTTCTGTTCGGATCATTTTACCTCACCCCAGTCCTGGCTTCTCACAGACAAGCACGGACAGCTCTTTAGCACTCACAGGCTCTGACAGTCCTCCTTGGACCATCATCTCTCCTCTTCCCACCCCAGGTTACCTTACTCTACACACATGTGGTTTTGAGATCATCTCTTTCTAGAAGGGAAGAAAGGGGAAGGCAATAGGAGGAACATAGACATATTTTTAAGGGTGTTTTACAACCATTCACTGAGAACTCACCAACCTGCTTGTGCATCACTTGTTTATGGCAGGACATGATAACCCTGTGGGAATATCCATCTTGCTCACTGTTGTACCTGTAGCCCGGGCTCTGGCACAGAGCAGATTGTTTAATGGCATGTGTAAGTCTCCTCACCTTCTAAGTTGTTCTAACTAGCTTCATTTTATCATAAACACAAACTCACTATTATCAACTGACAGCGGCGCCACCTCTAGTTCAGGCGCCATTGCATTGCTGGGTGGAGGCTTCTGTGAAGTCTACCTTTCTTTCCCTTCCCAGCATCCGGTGCACAGTTGTGTGTGTTGAATTTCCGTAGTGATTCCCAACACATCAAACAAGACAGCTTGTCTCCACAGCTTTCTGTTTCCAAAGTCAAATGCAAGATTGAACTCCGCTGGATGGGACTGGTTCTGTAATAACGCAATTAGAGAGAGATTGTGGTTTGTTTTTTTCTGATAGTGGGCAAGGGCACAGGTGACAGAATCTGGCATAGCTGGCCCTGATGCTGGATGTGCCCGCTGGCAGCTCAAAACCCTTGGGGGACTCTTTAACCCTCAGCCATTTTCTCATTGAGTAATGTAGGTAATCCCCAGGCGACTGTGGTCTTGAGAGTCTTAAATGAGAGATAATGTATGTGAAATCCTCAGGACAATGTCTGACACAAAAGAACAATGGCTGTGTCTGGTTGGATGAGGGTTACTATGGCCCTAGCACAGGCTTTTGAGAACTTAGGACATGCCCGTTTGCATCAAATGCCTCTATATATGCAAACGAAGTGAAAACAAACTTCTGAAGGTGGAGGAAGAAAGGTGCACCACTATTGCTAAGTTGGTTACAGGACTGCACTGCCTCCTAAAGTTGCTTTTCCTGTTCCGATGAGCTTTGAGTGCTGTAAATCTTTTTCCGGCTTTGCTTAGGAGTAGCAAGCCAGAGTGTCCTCCAGGATGAGGACCAGGGGCTGACAATCACCAGCCCACCCTGGGCCAGCTGCGCCTCCATCAAAGTCCCACGTGTCACCCATCGTCGTCTCTCCCTCCTCTACGGCTTCCTTCAATCCTAGCTTACCAAGAGCTTCCAATACATAACCAAGGGACAGTAAGGTGTGTGGGGGTATAAACTAGCTCAAAGACGTGAGCAGATTGAAGCTGAGGTACAGCAAGGCACAGCCCCAACAGACCGTCTCTCAGAATAAATAGTACAATGCAAACTGTGAGATGTTGTGTGGGCGTTTGTGAGCTGCAACAGCCTTAGGAAGGACAGAGAAACTTTCTTTTTCTTTTATCTTTCTTTTACTTTTTTAAAGCAATCGTCTGTCTCCAATAGCAGAACTAAAGTTCTCACACAACATGAGCCAGTGGTAATAAATATCTTTGTAGCTGTGCTATCTTTTCCCTGAACAAAGAAATAAGGAAAAAAATTCATTGGTAGAAAAGTTCTGAGATTTCTAGGAATTCTTGGTCAGAGGATGCTTTGAAGACTTGGCCAACTGCAAACTCATTTTCTCATCAAAACCTCACTTAGCCTTTCTTCGACAGCTATTAGGATTGGTTCCTAGAAGCATAAAAATTAACAAGCGACTTGGCTTCCTGTCAGTCTCTAAGCTTCGGACTGGTCCTTTCAACTGGCATTAATTCCCAGGACTCCCTTCACTGCACCTAACCATGGAGAAGAATCAAAGGTTGGGAAAGGAAAGGGAGGAAGGATGCTGGCAAACAGGGATGATTTGAAAGTGCTCCCTGTTTCTGTTCCTCTGCCCTGATCCTCCCTGGCTTGCTGCATCCTCCCCAACCCCTAGGGCTCCATCTCACCTCTCCCTCCATGCTCCGGAAAAGTCACTAGTTTTCCTTTTATGACACAAAGCAATCGCCTGCTTTTGCACAAGAATTCTTGGCTTTGACTCACAGGTCAGAGTCCAGGCATGAGCTTGAAGCCGTGGCAGTGATAGATAGCGAGCCCAGGGGCTTGCTAACTAAGAAAATGAAGAGAAAGGGCACGGTGCACAGTAGAATCCTGGGAGTGGTTAATACCCTGAGCAGCCACTCACTGACTCTAGTGTTGGGATAACAAAAACAAGGATCTGAAGCAATGGAAACACAGGTGTTTAAGAAGGGACCTCGGGTGAGATTCTGACCTCTGAGAAAAGTACCATTTCTCAGCCGTAACTGGTGAATTTGACCTAGGAAAATGACTCCAGGTGGCTAGGACTTGGACTCGGGGGTGGATACCATCTACCTGGTGGTCTGGAAGCCGGGGGCTGCTGGACCTGGTAGAGGGAGCATCAGGTAGGAAGCAGATTTGAAGGAAGCAAGCAAGCAAGCAAGCAAGCAAGCAAGCAAGCAAGCAAGCAAAGAAGGAGTGAGTGAGCCCAGACTGCGCAACTTTTCTTGGTACTTTATCCAGAACAGTTGCACGGTCAGATAACAAATGCATGAGCCTTGCGGAACTCAGGAGTAATAGCTTAGCCACTGGTTTACGCTACAGATAAATCACAAGGCTGTCACCAAACAGCACCATGCTTCCCAGTTGGCTCTTGGGGTTGTGGAAACCAGAGGTAGCGGTCCTGTTTAGGTCCAGAGGAAGGGTTCTGCTGAGGCTGATGAGTTTGGGAACTAGGAACTGATGTTGTTAGTCAGTTCTTTGCTCCTGCATTTGTACGACACGTGGTCATTCAGACAGGCTTTGAATTTGTCCCGGTGCTTTGCAACAAGGCAGATGCGTATTATAGAGGGATGTGGGGGTGGAGGTGGCAGGGTGGCCACAAAAGAGAACATTCCCCACATTTTTACCTTAGATTCCTTCTATGGCTTGTCATAGAAAGCCGCCAACCTTCGCCATCTGTAGGTACCAAGGGAAGATGTAACACAAGCTTTGGCAAGGACAGACAACTGACCCTCCTGCTGAAAATGCTGGCCCACAGCTGGTTTGGAGAAAGGAATCACGAGGCTCCCAGGAAAGTGTGCTAATTGTCCCCTCACCATTTGGGGCCAGGGTGTGAACAGGCAACACAGGGATACCACTAGAATGCCACACACACCAGCTCCTTTCATCTTCTTGTGTCTGCCTCATATCCTCATATGTCCGATATGCCTCTGCAAGTGCAGACTCCGTAGGAATGCGTATACAATCTGCCGTGGAAACATGCAGAGCCACGCTGGCTTAGCAGCAGTGTGTTGGATTCCATCAAGCGTTCGTCTTGGTGGAGGCACGGCACCCTGACAGCGAGCTTTCACAGAGAAAATTAGGCTGCAGAAGAGACAGCCGACCCACACAATTCAGGAGTTCTTGTCATCTAGATGTACTGATGAGACCTTTGCCTAACCATCATTTCATCTCATGAGATGCTACCAGGTTTGAAAACGAGCAAAAGAAGGTTGTCTCTGACACTAGATGTGTAAATCAGGGCCACCCGGGAACTCGGCATGCAGCCACTTGGCCAGTATTCACATTTTTAAAAATGTGATGGAAGATGGGTCTCCCTGGGCTTCTGAGGGGCCCAGAGAGAGGAAGAATGTGCATGTGGGAGCCAAAGGGCTTGGTGACAGGAGCTAGTCACTTAAGGCTCTGGTCCTGCTGTGACCCCAAGATAATGGGCATCATGACATGGTTGGGGAGGAGGCTGACAGACACTGACACCTTCTCCTGTGACCAGACATGAGTCATTTATAGTCCCCTGTCGGCTGTACAGCCTTGGTCAGGTGATCCAGGCTGACAGGATGTAATTCTTGCACATCTGTGGTGGGTGGGGAGTTGAGTGATGAAGCACCCATCTGACGTCCTCCTAGGTAGAAATATGGAAGGGGGAGGTGGTGCCTAATTCCCAGAGGGAAGGAATACAAAGGGCCCACCTGCAAGTGACTTTGTCATACATCTAAATGGGGCAAATGAACTTTCTGTGGCACAAGCCCTGCAGTGAATGGCTTTCTCTACTAGACACTTTCAGGTGTCTTGAGAGAGCCTTTATGACATTCCTCTATGCTTTCTACCAATGCTAATGAAGCTGATCTGTTAGCTTAAGAGTTTTTAGTGGAAGCATACTGTGTTAATGGGTCCTTGCGATGTTCTCTCAACGTTTTATGTGCTGTATATTTTGATATGCTTTGATATATTTGATATACTGTATATTTGATAACTTTCCCAGGTCTTCATTTGGTACACCAGTGAAATAGAATCATATACACATATGTTTACATGAATATATGTGTATATAAAATATATATATACACACACACATATATATATATGAGTCCTAATTATTGTTATGTGAAAACACTGTCAGAATTTGTATTCTGAATCAAAATTAATGATCAAGAAACTAACCATACCTGTGTCACAGAAGTACATTTATTGCACACTTGTGCCACAGAAGCACATTTTCAGTGTCAGCAGTCATGACTGTGACTGGTTAAATCTGATAAGAGCAGCCGGTGTTTTACAAAGCATGAGTAAAATATTAGCCTCGAACGTGCTATACTCAACCTTCTTGGGCAAGGCCGCTCGCCCTGAGGCTTAGGTGGAATAGGACTCAGTGCCTATGAGCACTGACTCTGTAGCCAGGTAACCACGGGTTTAACTTCTCTCTCTGCCCCTAGTATCTCTGTAGCCTGAGGTGAATCACTTTCCTATCTGAGCCCCGGTCCCCTTATTTATAAAATAGGAATAATTATGCTCAGCTAACAGGTATCGTGGCAACACGCTGTTCCCTGGAGGGTGCTACCTGTGAGTCTCATCTCTGTGGTGGTGAAGATCAAGCCGACACACTGAAGTTGGCAGAATCAAATATGGAAGGAACTCAGGCCCTCAAACGAGGCTGCCACTTGCAATTGCCAGCTCTCTGCTACTGTGACATGACACCCACGAAAATCAACTTAAAGGCCGGAGATGTTTCTTCTGGCTTGTAATTTCAGAGGCTCCAGCCTATCCTTGGTGGGTCCCAGTGCTTTTAGTCCTATGGCAAGGCAGGGAAGGATGGAAGAGCAAAGCCATTCACCCCAAGGAGGCTGGCAAGCAAAGAGAAGGAGAGGTGGGGGCAGAGCCGTAATGTCTCTCAGCCAGTTCCAAACAGCACCAGTCCCGTCTCCCCAGATGTTGGCTAGGACATGTGTGACCAAGTGTGTTAATAGGTGTAGCTAAAATCGTCTTAGTAAGAGAACACTTTTGTGTTAATGAAATAACCTTCTACAACTGAAAACACAAATTAGGGAAAAAAACCTTTTGCTAGTGATATTTAATGATATTTAGACCAAGTCTAGCAAGAATGTCTAGAAAACATTTAAGAAACAACAGCTGAAGGGATTCTCACAGAACGCTTTTCCAAGGAGAAGCCCTGAGGGAGCTATCTTCATATGTGTTATAACGAATCCCTTAAAGGCTGTATGTGGCCAGACTTGTTAGTGTGATGGCTGGTCGTCACTGTCACGTTGACTGGACCCAGAGTCATCCTGCAGTCAAGCCTCAGGGTGGCTCTGTGAGGGAGTTTCCCAGAAGGTTTAACTGAGACGAGAAGACTCAACCTTGATTGTGGATGATACAGCCTGTGGACTGGCGACTCACACTGAATAAAAGTGACAGCCAGATGGACTCCAGCATTCATCTTTCTGCACTTGCTGATGGTGACCGTCACACTCTTGTCATCAGTCTTTCCCTGCCATGATAGCCTGCAGCCTGTAGATCTGTGGGTCGAAAATGAACCCTTCCTCCCTCAGGATGCTTCTGTTAGGTATTCAACCACAGTGACAAGAAAAGTAACTAATGCATCTCTAACTCTCAGGGCCAGGACTTTGCCTTCCAGCACCATATGCAGGGGGCATGTGATGTGTACAGAATACACCGGATTCTTAGGATCAAGAGAGTGGCACAGAGGTATTCTTATGGGGCTTAGTTTTTTCCTTAGTTGTGGATGTGTGTGGAGAAGCACCTAGTATGAATACATATTCCTGTGAGAAATGTTTCTGATAAGACCACCACAACACTTCAGGAAAACAATGACGTGAGGCTGGAACTACCACTGAGGTGATCACCGTGCTCGAGGAGGAAAGCAGACCTGCGGAATTATCCAGAAGACAATCAGCACTAACACAAAGAGCAGGAAATAAGGTATCAGAGAAACCAGAGTGGGGAAGAGAGAAGCAGGGAAGGAGGAAGGCAGCCCAGCCCATTGTCACCGACAGCATCCATCGGCCTTCTTCAAGGGCTGTCCTTGCACCCAGGTGAGGCTGGACTGTGCGTGCAGCCTTCTATTGAGTCCTCGTAAGAACTCCGCAATGTAGGCTCTCACACTGCTCCCTCTTCTGACAAGGGAACCCATGTATCAGAGAGTTTAAATAATTCTGCTGCTCCGGACGTGTACTCATTCAGTGCACTTGTTTATTAGGACAGGACACCGAGTAATGCAGAGTGTCAACCAGGGAAGGACAGTGCCATCTTTGGTACTTAGGAAGTCACCATGGAGAGACATTTCTGGTCAATGGCATGCCATAGTGTGAAAACAAAGCGAGGGATGGACAGCAGTAGCAACCACTAGGGAAACCAGGCTGTCAGGCTGGCTCCGCATAGAGAAGGCGCCACTGAGAGCCTTTCCATTGAGCCTCCTGGAAATTGTTCATCTCTTTCGGTTACAGATGTAGATGCTTGGCCACACCACTCAATAATGTTTGCCTGGTGTCACCTACAATTCAAAATGTCTTCAAATCTGTTGTCCTTTCCCTAAATGTCCACCAAAGAAAAGTCCATGTGGTAAGGTCTAGGGTACCAAGGGGGGTGGTATTGGGAAGTGGTGGAACTTTCCAAAGGCAGGGCCTTGTGGGAGGGTCTTGGGACACTGAACGCCTGCCTCTGACTGGGGTTTTGGGGTGCTGGCCATTTCCTTGCTCTCATTTGCTCCCAGCTATGACATGAGTAGTTGTCGCTCTCATCCTTTTTCCACCATCGCCTGTGGGCATCCTGCCCAGAGGCCTAAGACCAAAGGGTCCACCTGGTTAGTGACTGAAGCCTCAAAACTGTGAGCCCAAATAAGTGCTTTCTCTCTGTGCATTACACGTGTATTTGTGGTAACACGCTCAACAAGGAGCAGCTGGAGGAAGGTAGCATTTACCATGGCTTACAGTTCAAGGGGGGCAGGCCATGGCTGCAGGCGCAGGAGACCAGCTGGTCACACCACATCTGCAGCCAGGAACTAGAAAATGAACATGAAATGGGGCTCAGCTACAAAACCTCAAGACATGGCTCCAGTGACTCACCCCTTCAGCAAAACACCACCTCCTAATGGTTCCAGCATCTTTCAGAACAATGCTACCAAATACAGGTGCCTGTGGGGGACATTTCTCATTCAAGCCACAACAGTTTGTTGTCTCGGGTTTTTCTCAGGGTGATAGCCATATATAGATATAGATATAGATATAGATATAGATATAGATATAGATATAGATATAGATATA
>OU015749.1:27044917-27082789 GCA_907169655.1 Acomys percivali | reverse complement strand
ACACACACACACACACACACACACACACACACACACACACACACACATCCCTCAGCCTCCTAATCATTTAGCTCCTGTGAACCTGTGGCATGAGTGAGAAATAAATCCTTCTAACTTTAAGCCAAGAACTTGGAAGTGTTTGTTTTTGGGGCATCACATGGGCTGGGGCAGTGTGAAGGCTTGGCTAGCATCTCAAGCTCCTCTGTCTGTGTTACTTTGGGATGTGACTCTGTAAGTACTGAGGGGGCAGAGGAGGTCTTTCCTTCATTTTGTATACCTGGCTTCAAGGGAGATACTTGATATTTTATTTCATCTACAGTGTTTTATTCTGTTTATTTGTGGTGGGTAGGGGGGCAAAGAGTAGACATGCAGCTACATACATCTCATGGCACATATGTAAATGATAGAAGATTACTTTCAGGAACCAGTTCTCCCCTTCGCTGTGAGTTCTGGGTTGTCAGGGTTGTGTGACAAGGGTCTCCACCTGCAGAGCCATTGCACCAGCCTGATAATATGGTATTTCTTAAAGACATGCTTGGGTATCTGAAGAGAGGGCGAAATAGGAGAAAGATGAGTGAAATCCAGTGTTTCCTCTTCGTTATGTTTAAACATCCATTTCCCACTTCTCTCACTCTGCCTTTTAAAAGATGCTTTTCACAACTGGTGTTCACCAAGTGTGTTCTCACTGCTGTGCTGGTGAGGACTCTGACGGTGCTGGTACTAATGTAGTAGATATGGGGAGGGGGATAGTGTTTGTGGGAGATAGGTTGTAGGAGGGAGGAAGGGAAGGAAGGATGGAGGGATGGATGGAGGGAGGGAAAGAAGGAAAGAGTACTCCTCCCCCTAGCCACAAAACCACAGTGGGCATATTAGAAAGACATTGCAACTTCTGTCACTCTCTCTCTCTCTCTCTCTCTCCCTGTGTGTGTGTGTGTGTGTGTGTGTGTGTGTGTGTGCACGCGCATGTCCCACATACATCCCTTTCTGTGTATGTGTGTCTCTCTCCCTGAGACAAGTTTTCACTGTGATTTGGGTACTTTGAATTTGCTGTGGAGAGTCCAGGTCTTCCTGTTTCTGCCTCCTGAGCGCTGGCATCCGTGGGGTGCATCAGCTTCACCTCAACAAAGGTGGTTTTCTCTGGATGACTGAGCACTCCTGAGGCCTATTCTGGCAACAGGTGAAACCTAGTCTTGTGGACAGTGGTCCTAATGTCTGCCACTCACCCAATGACTGAACTGCTACCTCACTTCTCATAGTTCAATGAGATTAACTCCATCACTTCCCCAGTTTAGCTGACGGAGGCTGCAATGGTCAGTAATACCACATGAAGTGATTCTATTTTTAGCCCAAACCCAAAGACTGCTTTAGTTAACTTAAGCCAGCTGAATGCAGTTTCTATTGAGCTTTCTAAAAACAGTATGTAACTTGAAGAAACTTCTACCTTTGAGTCACAGTCTAAAAATTGCTTGCTAATTACTCTGAGCAGGCCCCGGCTGTGCAGCCCAAAGTGGCCAGGCAGATTTACATTTCTCTTCCTTTAGAAATCTGTGTTTTCTGTACTCTGGTGCCCCATATTTGACCAAGTCCCCTGGATGGGGAGGCCTGGTGGCACTCAGAGGAAGGATAGCAGGCTACCAAGAAGAGACTTGATACCCTATGATCATATACAGGGGGAGGAAGTCCCCCTCAGTCACAGTCATAGGGAAGGGGAGTAAGGGGAAAATGGGAGGGAGGGAGAAATGGGAGGATACAAGGGAGGGGATAACCATTAAGATGTAATATGAATAAATTAATAAAATAAAAAAAAAAGAAATCTGTGTTTTCAAGTTGGGAATTTTGTTTAGTTGGTCACTTGGCTTTGGTCCTGTTTTTTGGAAATCTTAACAGTGCTGCAATGCACACCCACGACTCAGTGTGTACTTGGCCAGCAGATGAAGCAGTGGATCAATGAATGCTCATCACATCTGGCTCAATCACAGAGTCATGTTTGTATGGAAAGAAGAGAGAAAGCCTCACACTCCTCTGTTTAATAGGCCAGCGATTAGTTCAGCATGCCTGGGGCCACACACAGACTTGGGGCCAGGCCCTGCGATGGAGCTTCAGTGTTGTGTCAAGCTCAGTATGCCAGTGGCTACCATTCCCTGCTGGAAGAAAGCAGAGGTACCCGGTTGCATACGGGTATGTATGAATGCAGCAGGGGCCTGTCACACCTCTTCAGCAGCTACTCAGTATCCATGAGCAAAGAGAGAAATTAACCCACCCAGTTCTAGAAAGGCTGTGTGTTTGTGTATATGTGTGTGTGTGTGTGTGTGTGTGTGTGTGTGTGTGTGTGTGTAAAGGGTACTGAATGTAGGGCATCTGAGAGGCTTACCCCTTCCACTGTGAATGTGAAATGCCTTTCCTTTCCCCCTACAGCTCATTTTAAAATCACAAGTCATTGAGTATTTTAAATGAGCTTTCTGTTGTGTCATAAATATTCAGACCAGGGCTGGTAATTGTTCCCTGTGATTAATTCTGCCTACTGGGGGAAAGTTGTGCAAGGTTCTCACTGGAGGGTATGTCTTTTATGTTTGAATGTTACTCATGTATAATGCAATTTGTCCTGAACTTGAGTTGGGACAGTGGAGTTAGGGTTAAGGATTTTTTTTTTTCTTCTTCTTATGGCAATGTTTGGAAGTACTTAAATTGGATGGTTTGTCCTCCCTCTGCCTAAGCTGAGATTAAGGTAATTGATGGGGTTGCAGGCCAGAAGTTTCTACTGGCCATGTCAGTCGCACTGGCCTGGAGTTAACGGAGAAAAGCGCCCTGCTGAAGGTTACAGCAGTTCGCTCTGCTTCCATTTTAATGACACTTGCTTGCCAGTGTTTTCTCTTTGAAGAGCAATTTAATAAACAATCGCTGGCGTTTCATGTTGAGGGCAAGATTGGTAATGACATTCATCTCCCCAGGAGTCCTTCTTAGCATGTGACTGGACCAGGGCCACCTCAGTGAATACAGCCCAAGTGTGGGTGGCTCCCAAGGCATCATGGGTCTCCTCCCTGCACAGACAGAACTGGCCATTGGGGGGGAGGAGGGGGCAATTCAGAGCTCTGCTTATATGCCTTTGATTTATAAAAGTATCTGAGGAAGACAAACATGAGCCTGCAGCTAGCCCCAAGACCTTTGACTGAAAAGTCTGGCAAAGGGGGCACATCAAGGGCTGTCTCCTACTTTGAGGTCAGGAGGAAGGCTGACAGCCTGGAGACTTCAGTGTTGACTGTGCCAGTGGGAGCTCATCACCAGTGCTTACAAGGCACCCATGTGTGGAAAGCATCGTTCTGGGTGCTGTGCAAAGTCAGCCCAGGCAAGGGGTCAGACTGTACACATTTATTATTGATTTAAATCACATGGAAATTTAACGGTCCATTAGTATGGGCCTCAGACTCCAACTAAGACATTACTTGGGTTAAGTAGGGCTGAGGCCCAGCATCACATTCAGAAATGAGGGGCCTGATGTCTTTTCTGGCACCTCTTGTGCTATAAATAACCACAGCAGTGTTCTCAAAAGATCACTTAGGCCAGGAAGAGCGTTCAAAGAAGACAGTTGCATGACATGGACCTGAGGTAGGGAGGGTGACTGTTCTGCCTCTCAGTGAGTGTTGTCACTCCAAGCTTGGTTGTAGGCATTCATATGGCTTGTCCCAAAGACCACTGCACTGGCAATTTCTGATGGACAATGGGCTGACAGTATTTCTAACATGACAAGCTGTTTACCTATTCTTTTCTTTTGTGGTAGTGCAAATTTGGAATGAAATCAGTAGCCTGACATCACTATTTTGAACTCTTTAGAAGAGCAGAGAGTATGACATTTAACAGGAGAGAAAGCAGGCTATGACAGCAGAGTAGGGCTGGTGACAGATTTCCCATTCATACTGTCAGTACATATTTCTGTGGTGCGGATATGTGGGCGAAAACGTTCTACACCCTGCTCATCTTTTCCAAACACCCACCAGGATGAGGGTGCAGGCCAGTGGTGTTGTGTTGCCTTGTGTGCACTAAGTCCTGGGTTCGATGCCAGTGTCACAAAACAAAGCATGCTGTGGCAACAGACGTCTATCGCATGGAGGCCTTACCATTAGGAAGAACACAAACTTATAACTAGACACAGTGACTGGAGGAGAGTGAAGCTGGCCTCTGAGCCACGATACTCGGTGGTACACGGAGACAACTTTGGCCAGCGTTGTTAGGTTAGAGCCAGACCTGCGGAATAACCCGTGAAAGAGCTTTATGGTTAGCCTCTTACTCTGGCCCCACATTGTCTAGGAGGCCAGGACCTTCTCTGTGTATCCAGAGAAGCTATTAGTTGAAGGATAAACAATTAGGTTCCAGCAACCTAACGGTGCCCCGTGCTCCAACTGCTTCCACTCACTCCCATTTTAGCTAAGAGTGCACACTGAGATTTTTGTCTGAGACCCCGATCCACTGAGTAGACCAAGTTTCCCTTTCTGTTTCTGGGTCAAATAATTGGTTCTAATTCTATAGCTGTTCTTATAGCAGAACGGTGCTAAGGTATGAGCCACCCAAGACAAAGCATATTACTGGCAAGGAGCGAGCTTTTCCTAGAGTCTCAAAGGGCTGGATTGCTAGGAGCACCACAGGCCAGCTGTGTTGCCACACTAATAAGGTGGCTCTGGGACTGTTTTTTCAGGCTCTAGTCTGTTACTACCTGTCTTACCTAAGCCACCTGCTGGGTCATCTGCGGTCCAGGAAGTGGCCGTTCAGGTCTTAACCTGGATGTGGTGAGGGCTGTTATTGTAAGGGGTAGGTGAATACAATGTGCAGAAAGCAAGCCAGTTTCCTAGTCATAGGCAAATGCTACTTTTATTTCTTAATCCAGAACCTCAGCAGGTGGATGTATGTCAGTCCTCCCTCTCCTTACAGACTCTGTACCAAGACCAACGTGCTGCCACGGTGAGCCATATCTGCTTGACTTGCTAACAGAATGATCAGTAACAAGCCTCATGCTCTCTACAGCAAACATTACTACGTGTTTGCTGAGACGTCCAACCCACTTCTTCCAGGACAATGAATTCCTTATTTCAGGTCAGGCTAATAAAGCTAACGGAAGAAGAGGCAAACTCCATCTGGGCCCTGATCAATAACAATATTTTAAAATATAAGTGTTTTAAAAAGTCACCGAGGCATGTCTTTTGTTCCTCTCCCACCAGGTACAGTAGAGTTACTTGGGGTTACACTGCAATTGCTACTGAGCTCTGAATCCTCAGAAACACTTGGGCCCTGGATGCTGGGGTCTCCAGGCTACCCTGTCCCTAGGGTGCTACTTGCAAAGTGAAATGAAGACTCTTTGTAAAGAAAGGTGGCCTGCTGGCTGTGAGGAAGGACAGATACGAGTACAGCCAGGCCCAGGAGGAATCTACTCCACCCACCGCCTTCCTAATCACACAACACATGGAAAAGAACAGTAAACTGAAAGACAACTCATTGCCTTCCCACCCCCACCCCACCCCCACCCCCACCCCCAGCCCAGGAGGACAGGACAGCCTTATGTCGTTAAATGCACCAACCAAGAGAACATTTATTTCTAGGCTCCTTTGTGGGGGTGACAGCGCTGTCCGGGAGATGGCCCTGACTCCTGGCAGCCTTCTTCCGCTGCCTGCCAGGCAGCTGGAGGCCACTGCTCTCATTAGGTCATGTTTACTGAAGGTGCTTGTTTTCTGTCTCTGCTCACTCAGTTACAGGACGCGGATGGGACAAAGCGTGTTGTAACTGACCACCAATGGAGCCAGCTCTGTTCATGGATTATGGTTGCCTTGGCAACCAGCCTTGCTGAGCTCACCCCGGCAAACACAGAATGAACGGCTAGGTCAACAGCTCAGACAAAAAAGAGGGTTATGCAACTATTTGCAGAACCCTTGGCAGAGGTCCCCCTCCCCCAACATCTCCCTAATACCCTCATACTTAAGACTTCCAAATGAATTTTTTTTTTTCATACAAAAAAGAAAAAAAAAAAAGCAGCTGCTTTGGAAATATAAAGTCTAGAGGAAGTGAACTAGGTGTTTGTTACATCACTTTCAGAAACAACTCAAAAGCACATTTAACGACGAAGCTTCTCTGGACAGGAAGCTGGAGTGGCCACTCATGTATTTCTAATGATCTACATAAATAATTTCATCTGCTTAGATTCAAATTTTTAGTCATTAAATGGTTTTATTCTCGTCTCAGCTAGAGAGAGTCTCTAAAATGAATTTTAAGATGCAGAAATAAGCCTTTGGAAACAAAGCAAAACAAAACAAAACCAAAAAACAACTTGAGACAGGATGGAGCCTCTCTTTGTGGAAAAAGCAAATTGGCCAGAAGGACAATTTATTTAAGACAGTGAGCACAAAGCAGGCAGGCCTGCGTCTCCTGTTCCCTGAGCCATTTAATTCTAGGCAAACAGTTAACTGGTAACAGGACCCGGGTTCCTAGGGTAGTTTGTGTTTATTTCTGATGGTGATGGTCTCTGGAAGGAAGCTACTGCCTGGGTGACAGAGCCAGAGTCCACGAGGCCTGTGCCTGGGTGACAGGCACATCACTCTTCCTGATTTGTGAGTCCCTCAGATTTTCTGAGGCCTGGAGAGTGGCATCCCCCACGCACATTTTCTGTGCTTTTCTTCACTCCCCAGGTGGAACCAGGCCCCTGTCTATACATTAAGCAGATGTGAGGTCAGGTTGGTCTCTTTGTGGGTTTTCTTCGGCTTTGTCCTGGTTGTGTTTGCTTTGAAGGGAGGCTTGTAGGCCAGGCTGCTCTTGACCTTGAAGTCTTCTTGCTTTGTCTCCCAAGTGTGGGGATTCCAGGTGCTTCCTGCTGCGGGAACAGTTCCCTCTGAGCATCTGCTCCCATGTCCCCAGGGCTGTGGACGTGCTAATTGCACCACCTCAATTGTTTGTTCTGCTCAAACTGCTGTGGGAGAGGACCAAAAATACCTTGAAGGTTGCCTTATGTTTACCTTTTAAACAGTTATTGTTCATGACCCAGATACATTGTTTTCTATTGCATGGTAAGTGTGGAGGGAGATTTAGTGACCAAATAACTTCAAGATGGCATCCTTCACTCCTTATTTTTATCCTAGATACAGTCTGTTCTTTTCTAAAGAACTATGGAGGAAGAAACAAAAATGGACGCAAGTACAAAAGAATATATAGCTTTACAGAAGCAAGTATTCCAGAAAGGGCTTACTCCCACATTTAACTTCTTGTTTTGGGATAATGTAGAGGACCCAGGAAGCTGCCAAAACAAAAACAAACACAAACAAACAAAAATCATATAAGAAATTCCATTGTCTCTTCATCTGATTGTCCAGAAAGCATCTTGCCTGATGATAGCAACAGTTCTACAGAATTCAAAACCGTTCTAGCCCCAGAGATGTGGAGGCAAGTGGATTAGGAGTTTAAGGCCAACTTCTGCCACATACGGAGTTGGAGGCCAGCCTGGGTTACCTTTATTCAACTAAACAAAACAAAACAAACAGTTCCCTCTTAAAAACACCTCAACTCAAAATAGACCCTGATACGGTTCATAGTTTCTTCAAACTGTGTGTGTGTGTGTGTGTGTGTGTGTGACTATCATCATAAAGTGTGGACAACTGTGATAGCACCACCAAGCTCTCTGTGCTGTGTTTATATAGTCACCTTTGCTCCTCCCCAAACCCACCTGTCCCTGACCTTGGCATTTAATTGGTTGTCCATGTCTATAATTATACCTCGCTAGCAGATGGTTGAGAATATGAGTGTGTTTTCTTTGGTCATCTCATCTTTTCACTATACATATCTTCCTTAAAATGTACCCAAGTTCTTGTATCTATTGATAGTCTCTTCCTTTTTATTGCTGAATAGTGTCATACAGTAAGTCCCTTGTGATTCCAAAAGAAACTGTGAAAACGTTTCCTGAGTTCTGTGTCACTCATACTCCAATGTGCGCGTGCCTCAGTTTCCCTACCACCTGCCCAGCATCAGGTGATAGAGTGTTTCACACTATCTGATAAGCATGTCAGTGAAATATCACAGATTTTTAACTTCCATTTTCTTACTGGATGATGGTGATGTTTTGGGCCTGAAAGATCTTTTTAAGTCTTCTTTAGTGAAAATTTCTGTGACTTTTGTCTATTTCCTAATGGATACCATTGCCTTTGAATTTTGAAAACTTTTTTTACATATTTAGATATGACTGTTCCTTTGGATGAGTGACATGAATATATTTCCTCCAAACCTGTACTATGTCCTTTCATCTGTATTGACTCCTTTACAGGGTAAAAGTGCTGAGATTTGAATGACCTATATACATATTTTTCTTTTACATGTCTTGTGTTTGGCATCAAATCTAAGAACTCTTTGTGGCAGTTAAATTCTAAATATTTTCTCTTTTTTAAAATTTTAATTTATCATAATTTATTCAGATTACATTCTGATTGTTATCCCCTCGCTTGTGTTTTTCCTTTCTCTTCTTTTTATAACATTTCAGATTTTACACTTAAGCCTATGATGCATTTCAAAGTTTCTGGCTGCTGTTGCTTTTAATAAGGAATAATGTTTATTACAAGGTTCATTTTATTTCTTTCACAGAGGCCCAAATTCATAACACTATTGTTTCCAAAAGGAAACCATATTCCCTCTCTTAAACTAGTTTGCTCTTTGTAATCAAACTAACTAAAAGGCAGAGAGACAATACCCGAGTCAGCAAAACCAAAAATGAAAAGGATTATTAGGATTCTGCTTTAGTCTGCCTACCTGTGATGTCACTGCTTACCTGCCATGGGGGCATGGCCCTGCCCTGGGCCATATAAAATAACAGACTTTCCAAGTAGCTCTTTCTATCTCTCTGTCTTTCTACTTCTCTCTCTCTCTCTCTAATCTCTCTCTCTCTCTCTCTCTCTCTCTCTCTCTCTCTCTCTCTCTCTCGTACCCCTTCTCCCTTTCCTTCTCCCCCCATGCTCATCTAATAAAGTCTGTATAACATAACATCTGCCTGGTGCCTTGTACTCCATCATCTGCCTTAATCTTTAATTTTGATATATAACAGACATAACAACAGACACTGAGGAAATCTAAAGAATCATTAGGTCTTACTTTAAAAGCCTGTACTTCATAGACTTGGAAAATCTAAGAGAAATGGACCATTTTCTTGATAGATTCCACTTGCCAAAGTTAAATCAAGGTCAGGCAAACAAGTTTCTTCGTCTTCCCCCTTCTCCCCTCTCGCCTGCCTCCCAACCCACCCCAGCACGTCAAATAAAGCTACTATGAACACAGATGAGCAAATGTCCTTGTTGTTTGGTAGAACATCTTTTGGGTATTTGCCCAGAAGTGGGATAGCTGGGTCTTGAGGGTACCAGCCCTTTTCTGTTGTTATTTTGTCTTTATTTAGAATGATCTTACTCACTTTTGAACAGTTAGCCTCTTAGTGGAAGTTCTATCAGTTTTCCTTAATTTGAGATGTCTTTATTTCCCTCAAATTTTGTCAGGGCTAGGTTGCCCACTGGCATTTGGCCATTTGTTTACTTTAACACTGTGTTCTGGATTCTGTAGTTTCATCTGTGTGTCACTGTTTCTCCACAGCCTAAGAGCCAAAGAAGCAGATAGGATTTTAGCCATTGCTGTTGCTTCTCTAAATCTATGAACTCACTCAAAGGGGGTCACCTCAATTGAATTTTAACCTTTTTCCCCCTTTAAAACAAAACAAAACACATGCAGTTTGGAAACCTGAGGCTTTGTGTCCTGGGGGCACAGCCTGGAAGGCTTGTGAGTTTGGCCAGTTGACTGAAGTCTAACAGTGTCTGTCTCTAAATCCTTGAAAGGCACAGTCATGGCTAATTACAACAAATAAAGGCTAATGGGAGAGCCACATCTGTTTTGTTGATTTATCTTAGAGAAGAATTCTGGGTTAGGAGATTTAGTCAAATAGCTTGACCAGCTTTCGCCATCCCTAAACCCAATCTGCAGAAACCTTCGAGGGACCCATTGAAGCCCACGAGAGAGAGAGAGAGAGAGAGAGAGAGAGAGAGAGAGAGAGAGAGAGAGAGACTTTCCTGCCTTAATGGCTCCAAAGAACCTAGAGTCCTAGAGTCCAGGTGTAACCAGGTAAACTCTTTCCTGGTGGCCAAGCCTCCACTAGTCTTGAGGATGTGGTCTGACAAAACTTTCACTGGGTACACAATGAATGTATTACTATTTTTTAAATGTTACCTGGTGAACTCTTTTGTGTATTCATTCACTCATGTATGTGAACTTGGTGTATGTGGTTCAGGGACTGAGTTCAGGGACTGGACTTTGCCCAGTGAGCCATCTCATCACCCCGTACTACAAATGTATTTTTTTTTTTAAAAAAAAGTTATCATTATTAACATTAGTTGTTATTATTAAACTGTGTGCATATGTGCATATCTGTGTATGGGCTTGTGCAGTACCTTTGGAGGCCAGGAGAGGGCGGAGTTACAGGCAGTTGTGAGCTACCTAATGTGGTGCTGGAAATCAAACTCAAGTCCATCCCTCCAGCCCCTAGCACTAGTTTCCCAACTCAGGCTGTATTACAACTTACTCTTATAGGTTTAGTCCTATTCTTTGTGCAACTTTTACATTTCTGTAATAAAAAATTGATGCTACACTCTCACCAAATAGCACTTACTATTTCTCTTACTGTTATCAAATGAGCCCATAAGCTCGTGTGTTTGAACACTTGTTCTGAAGGTTGTGGTGCTATTTAGAAAGGCTTTGGGGGTCTTCAGGAGGTGGAGCCTTGCTGGAGGAAGTTCACTAATGGGTGTGAGCTTTGAGGGTTTATAGCCTAACCCTCTTCCTGAGTGGGGAAGAAATGTGAGCTATAGTGGAAGTAAACATGTTTTAGTGCAAAGCCTACATTGGCCATTTTATATCTCCATGGGCCAGCCTCACACCCCTGCTGCCACACCTCTCCTGCAGTGATGGAAACTGTAAGCCCAAACACACCCCTGTTTCCTTTTTGTTGGATTAGTCTGTCTTGGCTACCAAGAAAGATGTAAAAAGTTGAGAGCATAGGATGCCGCAGGCATTTCCTAAACCCCTTCCTCCCGACCAGGGCATGTGATAGCTTCTCACCAATGGGATAGGTGAGCCACAGATCTGGTCCTTAGAGACACTGCATCAGAGCACAGAGCCCACTCGTTGCCTGGTGCAGCAGCCACGAAAGCTCAATGCTGAGCTCACTTCATCAAAAGATGGAGACAGCCTGGATCCCTGCCTCCTAGGTAGAGGAGAGAAGACATGCAAGGTGGCCTCATGCAAGCATCTCTGTGCTCGGCGACTGGGATTTCTGTGTGCATTGATTAGTATAGGATAGCCAGAGTTGTCCCGTTAGTGTCCCCTCATTTTCTCATCCTCATTCTTCCTTTCTCAACCCCCAGAATCTCAGCTTTTTATAGAAGGATAAAATGTCCTTACTCTGACCGTGCATCTGACACTCGTCTTACCTCTACCAATCCCCAAGCCAAGGGGGTTTGATTTCCTTTGATAACAGGCGTTTGGAGCAACACTGACTTATACATGCAGGTTATGTTATATTGAGCTCTGTGTTCGATGGTGTCTGCTCTACATTAAATCAGGCTGCTAGCCAAGATTTCCAAGGCCCCCCAACTGGCCGAATGTCAGCCAGCCCACACACAAAAAGCCACAAATGCTGAGGCATATTGCAACCGTTCGCACAGGATTCAGGAAGTAATGTGACCGTTGCTGGGTGCTTGTGTTTTCTGTCAGTGGCCCCAAGCTTTCACACTAAAGTGTCTGCTCTCAACATTCCCTCATTTCTAATTTTGCCACTCGGAGATTTCCTCTGAAGACACGGTGGTCTCTTGTCTCTTTCTCCTTTCACACTTTTGAGTTTTGTTCCTCCACTTGAGCTACCAGAAAGCAGCTTTTTATTGAAGGCTTAACCGTTCTTCCCCCAGTCCCCCATTTGATGCTTGAGCAACCTCTGCCAAGTCCGTGGTACCTGGTGTGATAAAAAAATCTCACCGCACTACAGCACTGGACTGTCTCCGGCCACTAGTTTGAGGATTGGAAAGTTTTTCATCTGTTCTCACTCTAACATATGGCAGTTGTTAGGAAAAAGAAAACAGAGAAAAACTGACTAATCTCAAATACAAAAGGGCAATACCATGATAAATACTACAAGTTTTAAAAATTGTAAGAAATGAGAAATAAAACAGGTTAAAATCAAGCAGTAAATAGCTCCATATTTCTATCAGCGTCTTATGGGGAAATTCCAGAACTTTTCAAAGACCAGATAATTGCTTATTTATTATTTAACAAACTGTTCTAAAGTCATTTTGAATCTTTTTCTTTACATTTTTCTACACTCATTTCTTCATCCTCTTATTGGCAGCCCTGTGCCCTTACAGAGGACAGAAGACAGCTTAGGATGGTTCTGCCCTTTCAGCACGTGAGTCTCAAAGACTGAACTCAGATCATCAGACTGCTGGGAAAACCTTCACTAATGAGGCGTCTCACTAATCAGTGTTATAGAATATTAGGATATGCAAGTAGAGTTAAACTTACTTCATGAGAGAGACCACATAAAATTAGATCAAAATTATAAGGGATAATAATAGATATAAAATGAATATCAATTATAATTGGATTTTCTAAGTTTTTACATGAAATATGAGGCAATAAAATCGATGATGTATTAATATAACACTTGGTAACTAAATATAGTTCATGTCTGCAATGTGTACAAGTTTCAGCATCAGGAAAACCTAATATCATAAGTCCTGAGGTTAACATATCAATGACAAAACATATGATTATGTCATCATATACTGAAACCAATTTTTATAAAACATAATCACAATTTTAAAGAACAGTTAGTTGATGAAATCCATTGTAAAAGGCCACTGCCTTACCCTGGCTAAAAAACATCAAATATAAACTTTCAGCAGGCACTGTATTTAATGAAAAAACATTAAGATTATTTTTACTGGGTTGGGATGGGTGTGTCTCTGTGGCACACTGTAGTGTAAGCAAGTTCTTAGGTTTGACCCTTAGTATTGCAAAGGGAAAAAGTAGTTTTGCTAAAGTCAAGGAAAACTCTAGACTATTTGCCATCAGTCATTTTTATTCTACTTTTTTTTGGATGCAATGCTAACTAATAAAGCTTACACACACACACACACACACACACACACACACACACACACACACGTTGAGGTGGGAGGTGGGGGAGGGAAGGAGAGCGGGAGGGAGAAGGGAGAGAGAGACAGAGAAGCAATAAACAGGAAATATCAAACTACAATGGTCATTGACACAGATAAAAGGACTTAGTATTAGCACTAACACTCAGGGCAAGGAAAGCATTCTTAAATAAAATTCACCAAGCCTTTAAGATTTAAAAAAAATCACAATTCTGTATGATATACAAGATTAGGGGCCAATAAACAAGAAAATAAACTAGAAAAGGAGCCATATCCAATAAAGAATTCTGAGTGATGAAGACATTAATGAAGAACAAGCAGGAGCACAGCAGAAAATATTTGTAATTCAGCACTATGTTGTCACGTGAGACAATCCCTACAGATCAGCAAGAGAGGAAAAAATACTTATGAAAGGAACAGAGGAAAGACAGGGTATGAGACACTAGAGGAAGCCAGTGGGAAGGTGAGAAGGTGACTGGCTTAATGACGCACCATCCCTTTGCCCAGCAGAGTTAGCTAAAGTTGCAAGGTGGCTCCTCTTTCAAAACTGAAGGGTAGAATGAGAGGATGGAGAAGTGTGCCTCTTAGAATACCTGGTGCCATCAATGAAGATGCAGCAAATGCATGCCAAGTGTGCTGCTCAGACTTCATTCCTACAAAAGTCATGCATCTGCATAAGGAATTGTGAACAAGGAAGCATCATCATTTATGTGGACGTAACTTTGACAGCAACAGAAAAGACCATTAGCTAGGGACTGCTGGAATGACCCAACGCCACATGAACATTGAGTTGAAGAACAAAAATCTAAGGACACTAGTAAGAAATCACATCTTAAAATAAGACACATGCAGCACGCACATCTACACATTTCTACAGGTGTTGCTGTGGTCCCACCTCTGTGTCCTCCTTGGATTCATGTTGAAACCTAGTCTCCAATGTGATGACTTTCAAACTTTGGAAAGGAACCCAAGCATGAGATTTCCACAAGGGGACTTGGCTCATGTCTTCTGCCAACGAAGAGGACCAGGCCTTCTCCAGACACCAGAGTTCCCAGCCTTCATCTTCGGGTTCCTAGCCTCCAACAATGATGTTGTTCAGTCTGAGCAGACTAAGATATTTATGCAAACATAGAAGCTAGTAGACACGGGCACAAGGAAAACACTGGAGGGAGATAGTCAGGATGGGGTTGGATAATCACAGAAACTTCATCAGTGTTCTTACCTTTCCTTTTTGAAAAAAAAAATGTAGCCATCTAATCAGACCCCACCTTTTGTAGTTAGTGATGGACTGTAAAAAGATTGTGTGAGTGTGGGTCTGTGAATGCAAGTCCAGGTTACTTGTGGCAGCCAGAGGTGTGGGCTCCCCTGAAGCTCAAGTTCCAGTGGTGTGAGCTGTTCCAAGTGGGTTCTGGGAACGGAAAATAGTTCCTTCGCAAGAGCAGCAAGTATCAAATCACCTCTCCAGCAGCAAGGATCTTTGTTTTAATTGTCCACGATCAGGGCTTGTAACTTAACTCAGGTGAACTGCAGAACTCAATAGGGCCAGAGGTGCCTGATCTTCTCAGTCTTAAGTGTAAACAAATAAACAGGATAAAAAGAAAACAGCAACATTGTTCCTGTGGTGTCTTCTTGCAGGTCTTTGTTTAATCCTCCCAGGTATTTAAGGTGATTAAGTCCTGGGGGTGGGTTTAGGGGTCACAGTAGAAATCCTCTAGGCGCTATAACTGAAAGTCTTAGTTGAGTCAGTTGCTAAAAGTAATTGTATTACTTTACAGTGCAGGGAGACATTAAAACGATATAAACCATACACACATATGCACAGGTATACAGACACACACATATATGCATATACACTGTAAAAAGTTCAGCTTGAATCTGGAACTATACCTCTGTCCTCCAAGCTCTGCAGACTTAGAATAAGGGTCCCCTCTTGGGGTTCCACATCTTTCCCCATAAAGCTCATTCCTCTAGAGGAGTGTGCTTTATCTCCAGGAAAACACAACTGGGGGCGCCTGTGAAGCCAGCACGGTTCGGATTCCTCACAGATTCGGTAACTTTCCAGTTAGTCATTACCAGACGTCTAGTTGCCTAGTAATAATTTGATAACAGTATTTGTTCTAGTAACTCCTCTTTTTCTAGCTTTCAAAATGTAAACATTGTTTTGTAGGAACAGCATTCTTCTGATATTTGTTTTAATGAGAATAAGAAACTTGAAATTAAAATCACACAATTACAATAATACAGCATATTAGGAAAGATTAACTAATTGTGAGTGAGGGGGCAATAGTTGGTCAGGAAAGTAGCCGGGCAGCATGCTTAGCATCCTGCTTTCAAGGCCATTGTCCTTTGTTTCACAGAGATAAGAGCAAGCACAGCTGTGCCTCCATAGTTGATCAAACAGGTTGTGTCTAGTGTGTCTTGTGGAATCACTCTTTATTGATATTTGATGAGGTTACAGGAGGACACTGGGTATCCTGGAATTGGGATTATAGGCAGTTGTTAGCTGCCATGTTGGTGCCTGGGTCCTCTTCAGCAAGTGTTCTTACCCACCGATTCATCTCTCCAGCCTCCAGACCTTATATTTAAAGGTAGACAGACTATTTGCATAAAACCAACACAGCCCCTCTTTAAAGTGTGAGTCTACTACTGCGTGCATGCTGCATAAACAGTTGCCGTGTTATAGTGTTTAGGGATAGAGACGAGGGGAAAAGAGCTATACATACTTAGTACAGACACAGTAAAAAACAACTTGTTGGAGTAGAAAGCTTGAGCGATGTCTCAGTGGGCAACAGCACTTGCTGCCTGAGTTCACATCTAAGCACCTGTATAGAGACCCTGGCATGGCTAGTGCACGTCTGTCTGTAGTCTCAGTGCTGAGGCAGAGGGGACGGACAGGACAGTTGCTGCGGCTTGATGGCATCAGGGTTTTAGTGACTGCCCCTGTCTCAAAGGAATAAGGCCGGGAATGCTAGAACAGGATGTAGTGGATGTAAACATGCTACAACAGGACACTGAACATCCCTCCCCCCACCCCCCCCCACCCCCCCGCCCCGGTCTCCATACAGGCATACATATGTACATACACACTCATGTGCACACACTACACTCACACACATATGTGCATGCATGTGTACACACATACAAATATTTTAGGTTGGAGTCTGTTAAATCTGGGGATACAGAACTGAGGACGAAGAATGTCAGTGGTAGTTGACCAATTTCTGTGTTCTCTCCTCTTAAGAAACTTACATTTCAAGCCAGAGTAGCAGAAAAAGACACTTGGTAGCTAGAGGGATTCCTGTTGAAAAGGATGTAATCCACAAAGACAGGGCAGGAGCTGTGAAGAGCTGAAGGAGAAGACACGGACATTTGCCAAGTCCAGGGCAATGGCCCCTCCCCCACATCATGGAGTCTCAGAGACCTACCTGTTGGGCTCTGGTGGCATAGACTGGGAAACTTGCCTCCCCTGGGAAAGCAAACAGAAGCCCAGATGAACTGAGTTTCTCATCAGGGCCATCTCATAACTAGCTCCTTTTGTCACTTTGCAGGAGACTGAGTTTGAACGTTGAGACATTGCTTGAAAAATGTTTGCCTATCTGGGCTGTTGCTGACAATTTTCAGTCTTCAGGGAGGAAAGGATTGGGGGCATATCAGTAGCTAAGCGAAGGCTCCTCTTTCTTCACCAGTGGGCGTTAGCAGCAGCCTTTGGATTTAGACTTGGCCAAGCCACCACACCGACTATACTTTGACTGGTAGGGAACTTTCCGGCACAATTTCATATTAATTACTTTTGCTATCACTATGACCAAAATAGCAGAGAAAAACAACTTAAAAGAAGAAGACATTTATTTTGCTTTTGGCTTCAGAGCACTCAGTCTGCGGTCATGTGGCCCACGTGCACGGACATCTAATAGTGGGACTGTGTGGAGGAGTAAGTCTCTTTACTTAATGGAAGTCAGCATGCCAGACAATGAAACAGGAAGAGGCCATGGCCTGCCCCACAGTGAACTACTTCCTCCTGCCAGGCTCACTTCCAAAGGTTCTACCACCTTCCAAAGTAATGAAACCAGATATATAGATGTGAGGGTTATCTGGCTGTCATGTCTATTACCCAATGATCCCCAAGGCCTATTTGTCTGATATGGCTAACTAGACAGCTGTGCCCTTCATCCCTCACTACCCTATGTTCCCCTACCCCCCAATACTGTGCTTGGTCAAAGAAGATGACCTCCATTAGAGACAGAGCAGTCTTCAGTCAAGGAAGAACCTTCTAGAACAAGCTATTCAAGTACACAGCACATCAGCCCATGGGAGACATTTTCTTTTCAAATCTTAACAAGTCCACAGGGGTCTGTGGCAGGACCTGGCTTCCTGAGTCTGCAAGCCCAGCTGAGAAGCAAAGCGTCATCACCGCCATGAACTGACTCTAGAAACAACCTCAGCACCTTCTAAAATGTGGTACCCTTCCCAGCCACACCTCTAGCCAACTACACAAAACAGTTCCCCCCATGCAGATTCTGGTTCCTGTTTCTTAAAGCTCCGGATGGTTCCATTGTGTTAGCAAGTCAAGATGACTTCCAAATAGCTCTGATTTGCAAAGAAAGCCCCAGGATGTTGTAACCATGCAGATTTCAGGGCTAAGGATTGGGGCACCGCTCAGTGGGTAAAAGCATGAGGACTTGAGTTCAGAGCCCAGTACCCATAAGAAAGCTGGGTGTGGTAGCACACTCATGTCTGTAATCCTGCATCCTGACACTCCTATCTTGAGATGTGAGGAGGAGGCAGGAATGCCCAGAAATTGAGGAGCTAGCTAGCCTGGCATATACAGTGCACGCACACACACACACACACACTCACGCACACGCGCATGCACGCACGCACGCACACATGCAATACACCACACCACACCAGAAAGAGAGAGAATGGGAGGGAGGGAAGGAGGGGGGGGAGAGAGAGAGAGAGAGAGAGAGAGAGAGAGAGAGAGAGAGAGGGAGAGAGAAATGGGGTCTCCCAAACTGAGGCCAGAAGAGAGCTTCATTTACAATAAATTCCAAGAAAATTCTAGGGCTGTTGGTCTATGGGCCTTGCTGAGTGATGAGGGTCTAAGTGAAACATTTCTCCTCCCAGTGAGGAACAGAGTGAGCTATGGTTGCTGGGTGAGGCGGGGGTGAGGGGAGCCAAAGGCAGGGGAGGGTGCATCCTGAAATGCAGGTCCCTGAGCCTCACTTTGGACACATTCGGTCAGACTCTGGGGAGAGCTGAGTCTAACCAGCCATGGAGCTTTAATAAACACCCAGTAGTTCATTTTCTCTCCTCCCAGAACCAGCTCAGGTTTTAGGTGTGGGCTGTGGCCCGGGGAAAGGGGAGGGAGTGGTGGGGAGGGGGACACATTACTCTCTCTGGTCTTCCCAGAAGGTTCCAGTTTGAAGTTCTCAGAGTGGAGAGCCCTGGGTCACAGCAGTGTTTCCCAAACTTGTTTGAACACTGAAAGCACTTGGCAAATGCCAAATACTCCTGGTGCCTGTGTGGGATTTCACTGTCTAGGTGTGGCCCGGCTTCTGGAATGTTCATAGGTTTCCAGTTGACCCTGACGTGCAGCCAAGTTTTGGAAAATCTGGTGAGGGTGACCACATTTGAGCATGCTGCCCCTGTTACGGCTTGGGAGCCTCTGTCCTGAGCATCCACTCTTTCCATTTAGGAAGGGAGAACTCCCTGTGAGGACCTCACTTGAAAACCTGCTCGGACTTAGAACTACGACTCGATCTTACACCATGTGTCTGACTCACTGGACGTGGGAGGACACGGGTAGCAGAAAGACAAGGCTGGAGGAACCTTGTTCTGTGTTTTCCACAGGGACTTAGCCAGGCTGGCTTGTACAGCAGGGGAGCAGGTTGATCAGCATTACCAAAACGCTAGATTAGAACAGGGAGTCTCTGATTGTGATAGCACTCAACCTCTGATCCGACTTCATTCCTTTTGATGGCTGATTTGAGGTAACAGTCTACAGTCATTACATGTAGAGGAGTTCTTTGCTCACAGGAGAAAATAAAGCCATAGTTTTAGTGTAGTGAGGCATGGTTTTAATCTTAGCACTTAGGCCAAGCAGAAGGGTTGTGTTTGAGACCATCCTATGGTGTATAATGAGTTCAAGGCTAGCCTGCATTACATAAAAATAACAACAAAAAGTGAGGCCATATAAAATACAGTGCATATCTGATTCTGATTGCCTCGTAGACCCATGTAATGATTCTGGGCTAAGATCTCATATCTGAACCAAGTATTGTCATTGGAGGGTGAGAGGACTATACTTGGAGGGCTGGAGAGATGGCTCAACGGTTAAAAGCGTTTCCGCTCTTCCAGAGGATCCAAGTTCAGTTCTCATTCTGAGTTAAGTGGTTCATACCTTCCTGTAACTCCAGCTGCTATAAATGTAACTCCCTCCTCCTGACTCTGAGGTTACCTGAGTGTATGTGAGCTTTAAGGTTTTGCTGGGCTTCCCCTTCCTTCTTCCCTCCTTCCTTCCCTCCTTCCCTCCCTCCCTCCCTCCCTCCTTCCCTCCTTCTATGCTGGGGTTACAGGCAAGCCCTAATACCGGTTACGACTCAGATCCAAACTCAGACCTTTATCTTGCAGAGGAAGCACTGAGCTGTCAAGCTGCCTCCTCAACCCTGTAGTTTGTATCTTAAGTGCCCTCCAAAGGTTCTTGTGTTAAAAACTTGGTCCCCAAGGGATGGGGCTGGGATTGGTAGGTGGGGGGGTGGGTGGGGGAGATGGGTGTTGTAATATTGATAAATAGGCCTCCACACAACCTATTTGGTATAAGGAGATTTATTGCACAAAGGAGGAAGGGGGAGAAAGAAGGGGAAAAAAGAAACCCCAGGGCGACAGAGAGGAAAGGGAGCCAAGGAAGGAAGTGACAGAGAAGGAGTGGGCAGGGATGGTAGGCAGGTTATTCCTGAGAGCCTGGTGCAGATGATGACATAGGATGAAAGTGGTGACATAGGACATTGTTGGGACCCTAAAGGGCCCTGAGGGCTGACCAGTTGAATTAATTACCTTCACACCAACATAACAGTGGGGACCTACAAGAAATTTGGCCTTGCATGAGGTCTTTATGTCATGTAGCTTGTGCCTTTGAAGGTGATGGTAGGATTCTGACCTTTTTTCTTTTGCTTCCAGTAAAAGAGCAAGCAGTTTGGTTTTGCATTCTAGACCCAAAGCAATATGGCTAACTAATCATGGGCTGGACTCTTTAAAACTACAAGCCCAAATATATCTCTTTTTCTTTATAACTTAATTACCCCAGATATTTTGTTTCAGTGATAGACCGCTGACTAACACAAGAGGTTTTCTGGTACTTGTAGATCAGAGATGATTAATTAATACGGCACCATTATTTTAGTATGTTTCAACACATATGTAAAAAGAGTGCCAGTGCCCCCTTGGGCAACTGGAGAGAGTTGATTACTCAGCCCAGGTCACAACAGTGCAAACCAGTGGCTGGAAGCAGAGGAGCAATGCAAAATGTGAGATAGGAGAGAATCAAGTCATTCGACCATCCATCTAAAAAACAAACAAACAAACAAACAAACAAACAAACAAACAAGCCTCCGAGTGGATACCAACAGCCATTCTCTAGTTATGGATCGCACTGCTCAGGAGCAGAGATGTTAACAAGTGTCATTTACACCTCTTGCCATATGCTGGCGTTTTGGGGCTTGTAGGGTAGTAAGTACAAATACTTATCATATATTTTACAATTTACAAATATATTACAATTGTTTTTTTGCCATTTTTAGATGAGCAAATTGCTTAGCGAGACAAAAGCCTGTGGGAAAATCTCATGTAAATGACGCTGGAACCCAAATCTCGGCTTTTAAAATTCAAACCCATGGCCCACACAGCCCTGTCTCTCTTTAAGAGGTAAACACTATTGTTCTGATGACATCAGCAACCCAACGCGCAAGGGAGACTTTCCCAGAAAACTGTTTCCTAATTTGATAATGGAAGCCAATAAGAAAAGGGTGGGTACTGCTCTGAAGTGGCCATGTGTTGGCCGACGGCAGTGAGCATCCCTGTAAAAGGAGTCTCTAAGCCGATATTTACCTTAAGCTCCCAGGTCAACTGAAGTGTGTGAGACCAATGGGAAGATGAGGGGTCAGACTTTGGGTCCTCGCGTTATCATCATGGATGCTTGTACAGCCCCAGACCAACTCCTCACCAGTCTCGAACCTCGGTTTCCTCAACGGTTAAATGAAAGAGCTGGAGGACCTATTCTCTGAAGACTCTTGCAACCCTGTAATTCTGTGCTATTTGCTAGAGTGCTCACAGCAAATGATGTGCACTGCGCAGTGGTTTATAGCTCACTGTAATTACAGGCTTCGGGCGGAGAAAGCCAAGACTCCTCAATCAGTCCAACCTCCCATTCCTGTTCAGTCACGCTGCACCAGATTGTTTTCATATACATTAAATTTAGGGTATTGCCCCCTCTTCAGGGAGGAAGGGAGGGGATGGGAGGTAATGTGTTCAGGTGAAGAAGGCCAGCAAGCTGTGAATAACAAGTGTGAGAGCCAACAGTGTTACCTTACGCTCCTCCAGGTAGACTCACAACAAAGCTTTTGAGTGGCTTTTGCTCTTCTCTGTTGTCCTGTATGGGAAGCGAGGTAAAAGCAAGTTTATGGGATTTGGTCCAACTTTCCCGGCAACAACGTCCAGGATTTCTGGCTTTGGATCCAGTATCCCTCCTCCCAATTGGAGAGTGTATCCCCTGGGGAGTTGTGAATGGTCACACTCTCACTAGCGACAAGTTGCTTTTGGATACCTAGAAAAGAAGTTGGCAAGTGTCATTCTTGTTGACAGAAGTTGAGGAACAAAGTCCCTTCCCAGTATCCTGTCTCACTTTCAGAATAGTTATGGAGACAAAATACTTGTGCATCTGCAGGGTCTTCATAGTCAGGGCTGAGCTAGAAAGAGAATTCGACTAGATTTAGATAACCGTATCATTATTTCCGATTGCATCTGGATGAAGGGAATGGTGTTTTTAGAATGTCATCATCAGCTCAGGCCTTTCATTACTCACTTCCTCGCAGCCCCTGTGACGCTTTTCTCTGAGTGCACATGCAGTTTTGCTTTGCGTGACTCATCTTGAACGTTACTATCACACTCATGGTAATGATGCTGGCTGACAACACTTTAAATACCTGGCTTCCCGTGACACAAGGTCATTAACTTTTATATTGCATCTTTTAATGCAAAAGCATTCAAGATCAAACCAAAGAGCTGGTGAATTTTGGGGGCACAGAACTAGATCCAGACAGTATCAGATAAGTTAAAATGCAGATTGGGAAAGGAGCCATGTGAGGGCCAAGGTTACTAGAAGGGGTACTGAGTCAGCTCGTCCAGCTAGTTCTTTCCTGATGTGTTGAAATGTTGAATGGTCACTGGGGCATTAGAACAGATGCACAGCACTTGTACTTATAAATGTCCTTTTTCTCCCACATAGTTTTCCAGAAGAGATTTAAAATGTTAAAACTTAACTTATAGGTAGCTCCAAGTGAGCCAGTAAAGGGCAAAAAATAGGGCTGTAAATCTTCCCTAGGAGAAAGGGATTAAAACACAGGGTTCTTTTGGTTTTATTTTTCCTTTTTTGAGACAGGGTTTCTCTATGTAGCCTTGGCTATCCTAGACCAGGCTGGCCTCAAACTCACAGAGATCCGCCTGCTTCTGCCTCCCGAGTGCTGGGATTAAAGGCATGCACCACCATGCCCAGCTTGAAACAGAGGGGGTTTAAAGTCCATTGTTGGGAGAATGGCATTCGTGCTGCCTTGCCCGCTAGTAGCAGCATGCTGTGCCTAAAGACTGACTCAAGTTCTGGTTGAGGAAGGCAGAGGACTACAGGGGCAAAGGGATGACTCCAGCACTTTCTAAAAGGCAGGAGTTAAAAAGAGATTTTACTCCTGAGTTCAAAGTCTGAATTAGAAGTGACATGGGGGTTTGTCTGCTCATCGACAGCCCTTCCTGTCTGGCCTTCTTCATTCTTGACGTGTTCCCTGAACTTTTCTAGACAGAGGACCGTCCCCAGTGTACTGCAGCTTTCTGACTGGCTGTTTTTGTTTTTTAACTCTCTCTCTTGTTTTTCTAGCTCTTCCCAAGGGAGGATTTGTCTGTATCCATTATGTTAGATGCCAGGCAGGTATAAAAGAGTGCCCTTTCTCTCTCAGATGTTTGCATTTCCATTCTGTGTGTGGCAGCAGACAGCAGGAAAAACTTAATTCCTGCCTCATGTTTCCAGGAGCCTTTAAATAATCTCCAGTGAGGTGATGTTCCTCCATCGTGCAGTGGGAAGAGACCACTAACACAGCTTGGCTGCTTTAAGCTGTTGTGCCTGACCCCTTGAGTAGTGCCACACTGACCGCCTGCTCTCTGGCTACAAAGTCTTGACACCTACCACTGTAGTTTGATCCTGGATGTCCCTCGCATGTGTATGCCCTGAAGGCTCAGTCCTTAGCTTGTGTGCTATGGGGAGATGGAATCTTTAGGCGGTGAGTACCTGGGGTCACTAGGGGCTCTGGAAGAGCCATCTTCATCTCTCTCTGCTTCCCAGCCACCAGTATTCTGCCTTTTACTCTCCTATGTCATACCGTGCTGTCACAGGCCCAGTGTAAGCATTCCGTGCAAACATGGGTAGAAATACCTGAAACCAGAAGCCAAAATACAACACACCATTTTTAAAAGATGATTGATTGTCGCAAGTACCTTGTCACAGCCATGAAAAGCCAGCTAACATACTGGCCACCTATCCTTGAGCTTTGCCATCAGACTCTCCCTGCAATGGACTTAGCTGCTTGTGCTGCATTCTGCACATGCTCCATCTTTGTTACCTCACTTTTAGATTTTTCTCTGGCAGAGGCTTAAACTATCTCTGAGCTTCTTCCTCCATTACCCTTGCATGTGACCACATTTCCCCCCTGCTATCTTGCCCTGGGATACAGCCTTCTATCTGGACCCCATGGTCTAGACAGGGTTTCGGGAACTGAGCCAGAGGCCAGAGCTAATGGTCGGACTGCCCTAGCCTGGACACCAGAGCAGTGTAATGGGCTACAGGAGGCCTTTCGGTCAAGTCTGAACATAACCCCGGTTCAATCGAATCCAGTGCAGAAATCTTAATTTGTGAACTAGACTGTGCTGATCCAGAATTACCGTGGTGATCATAGGGGCTCTTTTAGGGGGGATCCTCTCTGCTTCCCTTCTCACCCATGCCAGGAAGCTGTTTTGGATGGCTCTGTGGCCATGAGAGGCTAGGCTCTGACTCTAAGCCTCACACACTGCCACTACTCACTCATCCGTGACTCAGTGGCTCTGCTTCGCAAGGGTGGGCGTTTCTCCGTCTCCACCTAGTCTTATCCCTACCTACCACCTGACAGTCTCAGCTCTTCAGGGTGTCACCACAAGGACGTCTTTGCCCTCAGCATCTCTAAGATCTTGCCCATTATCTTTCTTTGTCATCTCCATGCCTTCATTTACACCTTCTGTTTCTTCTAGGGTTGCAAGGAAGGTTGAAATGATCCCAGACTTCGTATGTCACTTCTTAACACTGTGTGGCCACCCAACCACTCTTTCCTCTATGCTACCTTTAAAGTATCCTACACCCACAAGCTAAACCTTGCCACTGCCCAGGCTTGGCTTTTGTCATTTGTGGTAGCAGCAGTCTTGTCATGAATCCCAATCTGGTGCTTTCTCTGAGCCATTCTAGTCGACAGTGAGACCCTGAGCTGTGTGAAACTGGGCTGGCTGCTGGAAACTGGGCAGGTGATTCACAGGACTCCGTGATGGCCAGTGTCGACTATCAACTTTACAGGGGTTCGAATCACCTAGGAGACTAGTCTCCTGGCATTCTGTGAGAGATGATCTTTATTAGGGTGACTGAGGTGGGAAGACCCACTGTGAGGGATGTCAGCACAGTTCGTGGTCTCAAACTGAGTAAAAAAGCTGGTGGTAGCTGGCCACCAGCACTCACCGATCGGCCCCTGCTTTCTGACTGCAGATTCAATGTGGCCGGCTACTTCACACTTCTGCCTCCCTGCCTTCCTACGATGGCAGACTGTGCCCTAAAATTGTGAACCAAAGTGAGCTTTCCTTTATTAGGATGCTACCTCTAGAAAAATAGCTAAGACAATCTGCCATTATCTGATAACTCTGATTGGCTGTGTTGAGTTTGGTTGAGCATGTCCTCCTGAGATGCACTGAGGGACATGCAAACTCAGTGTGCCCACGGATTAGCCCGTTGTGTTTCCCTGCTCTCTAATCCCCCTTTCCTTCTACATGGGAGGAGGCGTGATGCCAGCTGGCTGTTGTAGTGAGCAATGCATCCCGTGGGCAACTCACTGCTGCTCATCACTCCCCAGGGCAATCTGAATGTTTCTCCCTGTATGCTATGAGTTCCTGCATGGTCAGAGAACTCACTGTTCCGTCTCTCACTGCTAGGGGCTTTGCTATGACAGAGAGATTACTTTTCTTTTCTGTACCTCTGAAGGGTGCTCTAATTGGGTAGCCCCCTGATGACCCCTGATGGGTAAGACAGTTTCTGTATTGCTCTCTGTGTCCACTACTTGCATACTGAAGCCAGAGAGAAGAAATCCAAACCAAGGGAGAGCATGGGATAATGGGGCTATTGTAACCGCCAGTGTTCATGGGAGTTCCTTTCCATTGATCATCTCCTTCCCTGCGCATAGCAGGTGGAATGTGCTGTGGCCCTGTGTCTGCTCTGGACATGTGCTGAACTGCCCTGTGGCTTCAGGGCGTCACCTCGAATGGCGCTGGAACTTACAGATGTGCCGGTACATGTAAACAGCAGCTCAGAAGCACAGAAGCGCTAATGTCCGTCCTTCCTTCCTTCCTTCCTTCCTTCCTTCCTTCCTTCCTTCCTTCCTTCCTTCCTTCCCGAGACAAATACAAAACCAGGAGACTGTGGAAGAATGATGTAATGAAGCCACCAGAAAAATGTCAGGTTTTAATTTTAAGTTTTCAAATTTATATTCTCTTGCAGTACTTTTAAGTCAACAAAACATTGGAGATAAAACTAAAAATTTCTTCAAATCATATTTTAAAAGTTTATTTATTTTTGTCAGTATTTTAAGGTGTGTGTGTGTGTATGTGTGTGTGTGTGTGTGTGTTTGTGCATATGTACACGTGTGTACATGTACATGTGTGCAGGTGCCTGCATAGGCCAAAAGAGGATGCAGATCCTTGGAACTGGAGCTGAAGGTGGTTGTGAGGCACCTGTAGGGACACAAAGTTGGGATTTCCGCAAGAGCAGTCAGTATTTTAACTACTGAGCCATCTTGCCAGCCACTAAAGTCCTCTTTAGCTCTCAGCTCTCTCAGCTCTAGGTCTGTGCTCATCCCCAGTCTCCACACTGAGACCACAGTCCTCGCAGATGATGGATGTCCATGTACTATGTACTAATACTATTACCCATCGCATTTGGATAGTTTTAATGACGATTTGATATAAGTACCCATATTTACATTTTTCTTTCAAAAATCAAGATATCATTGTCTGCAGTCTCCTCAAGAATGCAATATAAGTAGCACACAGCTGCCAGGCGATGGTGGCGCATGCCTTTAATCCCAGTACTCAGGGAGGCAGAGGCAGGCAGATCGCTGTAAGTTCGAGGCCAGCCTAGTCTACAAAGTGAGTCCAGGACAGCCAAGGCTAACACAGAGAAATCCTGTCTCGAAAAAACAAAAAACAAAAAAAAAAAACAAAAAAAACAAAAACCAAAAACAAAAAACAAAAAACAAAACACACACACACAAACAAACAAAAACACAAAAAACCAAAACTGTAGCACACAGCTGCCTTCAGACTTTCCTACTCTACATGCATTGATGATTTACATCATATCCTCATTTAATTTCACCAGCATTTTTCTCCTCTTTGTCTTCTGGCTTCTTTTACTTAGCACTTTTATCTTCTTAATTTTGTTTCTCTAGCATTTACTTATAAAATGGCATTAACTGGCCTTCCCCATGTTTTTAGCATTTCTTTTCTCACCATCTCTACTCCTTCATTAGAGGTTTGCTTTCTTCTCACGTAGCTGTCTCCTGGTGGCTTTTCCAGCAAACATTCGTGAGAGGGTGTTTTTTAAGTACACGTGTCTCTGAAAATGTTTCCATTTTGCCTTCATTCCTGCTAGTTTGGGTTTATAACTCCAGGTTTGTACTTATCTTAACTTCAGCTATCTTAAGATAGCCCTATGAACATGAACATACACACATACATACACACACATTCCCACACACGACTCAAACACTTTCCAATATGCATACACATACGCATGTTTAGCGCATACACCCAAGAGCAGGTCCTGCCAGGAGCAGGGTTGCACACCTGTACTCTTGGCTACTCAGGTGACTGGAGCAAGTGAATTGCTTGAGCCTGGGAGATACAAGCTAGATGGGAACCCTGGGGAGATGGCTCACTCGCGATAAGGTACCTGCTACAAACAAGTGTGGAGACCTGAGTTCAAATCCCCAGAACATATAAAAGGCCAGACACATGTCTAATTTTTAGTGCTCTCATGGCAAGGTGAAAGTTGGGCTAGAAAAATCCATGGAAACTGGCAGGTTTCTGCGGTGGTGAACCAAAGAGAGACCCTGCCTCACATGAGGTGAAAGATGAAGATCTACATTAGAAGTTGTCTCTGACCTTTGTAAATGTACCATGAGGTCCATACACAAATGTATGTACACACACAAACATACACACACACACACACACACACACACACACACACACACACACACACACACCACACAAAAAAGATAGAATTAGGCCAAGCATTGTAGTACACACTTTTAATCTCAGTACTTAGGAGGCAGAGGCAGGTGAATCTCTGTGTTCCAATCAGCCCAGTCTATACAGTGAGTTCCAGGGCAGCCAAGGCTATGTAGAGAGACCTTATCTCAAAACAACAACAAAACCCCTTTGGGATTTAGATTTTTTTGAATTAACAAATTTAGTTTTCATTATTGAGGGGGGGGAGAGACAGAGAAAGAGAGAGAGAGAGAGAGAGAGAGAGAGACAGAGAGAGAGACAGAGAGACAGAGAGAGAGAGAGACAGAGAGAGACAGAGAGAGACAGAGAGAGACAGAGAGACCCACATCTACATGCAGAAGCCAGAGAACTTCTGGAAATCGGTTCTCACTTCTCACCACGGAAACAGGGGCTCAAACTCGGAGTGTCAACCTCTTCAGGTAAGAGATTTTCATCAAGCCGTCTCACTATCTGCAGAACTTTGTTTTTTTATGGCAGTTAAAAAAAAAAAAAAGAGCTGTGCATACCCAGATGCAGTGGCACGTGCCTTTAATCCCAGCACTAGGGAGGTAGAGGAAAGTGAAGTTTGAGGCCAGCCTGGTCTATATAGAGAGTTCCAGGACAGCCAGGCTACATGGAGAAACCTTGTCTGAAAAAAGAAAACAAAGCGTTGTTCATGAGTAGTCTGCTACTGATGTGCTTTAAAATGAGAAATAAAATGCTTTTCTCTGCTAATGTTTCTGTTAACTTTCCGCCTCCAGTTTAGTGTGTTTAAGTTTACTGGTCCCCAGAAAGCTCTGCTGTATGTTACTATGGGATGGGGTTCTTTTTTAAATAGAATTTCTTGGGTTTGTTTGTTTCTTAAATTTACATCATCTATTTTTTTTTTTGAAAAATTTTATTGGAAGTGGTTAAACTCTCATTTTGTTTCTTTTGTATTTTAAGACATTATTTAAACTAACTTCCATGTTTTCAATTATTTATTAAGTTCTGAAATATTTCTGACTATTTCTGTTTCCTCGGTTTTGAGTATAGTGTTTTGCTTCTTCTTTGTGATGGTTGGTAGTTTTCTAAGCTGTCTATACATTTAGTACAGGAATAATTTCTATAAATTAAGAGTGGTATGGAGAGATTTCAGGTGTGTTGTTAATTTACCCTTTCTACTGTTTCGGCTTATACTAATTTTTTTCTGAATTATTACATATACTATTGTTACAATAATCATTTTTCCCCCAAACTCAATACCAAGTTTCATGGTTTGACAAAAGAACTATTTTTGCTTTTGTTTTTATAAGTTCTCAATTTTTTAAAAAAGTAAAAAGTCTTACAGAAGCGGTACAAACAAATCACATTTAGCAATTTGTCAAGAACCACAGAATGTCATGAACCACAGTGACCTCACACCACAATCTAAAACGGAAAGTCTCAGCATGTGGAGTAAGTGTGTACAAATCTGTTTTGAGGCTCAAGGCTGACAAAGCCCGCAGAGCCCATCCTGATTCCCTCGTCTCCAGACCTAGGCAGTATTTAGGAGGTAACAGACAGCAAGGCTATATATTTCCTATGTTTTCTCTAAAAAAAAACCTCTCAGAAGTAAACTGTTATTCTTCAGAGCACAGCAGAATCCAGCAAAAGGTAAAGGAGTTTGAAATTCTGCAGGCCATGACTTCTGTATTTGTGGACAAGCTCTTGCTGTACACAGAGGAGGGCTCACTGCGGCCCTGGACACCCAGCCACACTCACTTTTCCTTGGCTTCCTGGGTGAGAAGTCAGCAGCACAGTTAACATCCTTCTATAATGGGGTGAGCATAATCTGGTCTTTCCTTTGTTATTTCTCATGGTCGTATGTGTGTATGTGTGTATGTGTGTGTGTATATCTTCCTGGCTATTAATGTGATAACAATGCCAGGAAGTGTCTTAGCTGAACGTGTAGGTGCTCTCCGGGGCGGGGGCGGGGGGGAACACCTTGGTCAGCTTCCCCGTAGATGTAAAGATCTTAGTGCTTACTATAGGACGGAGGCTTTGTCTTCATCCTTGGTTTTTGGAAAACTAATGAAATTAGTCATGTGTGGATTGAATGTACGAGGGAAGTCACAAGTTCTGTGTGTACCTTTGAAAAGACAAACTGCTGAAATTGCAAGCAAGCAGCATTAGTCTCTGAGCCTGAGAGAGCGAGCACTCGCAGAATTAAACTCAGCTGTGGTTTACTGTAGCTATACATGGAGTGCCTGTGTATTACAGCGCATCCAATGGACACTGGGTTATAATTGGCCTCTGCTCACCAGAGAGGTCACAGGACAGCTCTGAATGTCTCCCTCCACACCCTCCAGGAGAAATATCTGTCTGCCATAAAGCTCTCTAGATGTCACAAAAGGGCATTTGTTTATGCAAAGGAAAGAAATCTGCTGGAATATATGGGGGGGGGGTGGAGAAGAAATCTCAGAGTCAGGATTCTAACATTAATGAGGGTAATGCTAAAATTGTATTTACTGTATTTCATGGCAATGTATTCATGGATAGTATATTATCTTAAAAGCATTACACTAAGACTAAACTAATGGCCTGGCAAGATGGCTCAGAGGGTAAAGGCACTTGCTACCAAGCCAGAGACCTGAGTTCAATCCTTAGGGTCAACACAGCCAAAGAGGGAACTGACAATTTGAAGTTGGCATGCCAGCACATGCACACCCACACATACACATAGAAATAAACGAATAAGTCAATTTAAAAATTAGGGCTCTCCTGTCTTAAAAACTTGTTGTTGTTGGAACAAGTGTCACCGCAGCCACCCCTCTTGACCAAGTCACCAGCTTTCATAACTGTCAATGATGAAAAAATTAGGTCTAACCCAAAGAAAAACACACTTGTATTACTAATGCCTGTCGCTGGAGAGATCTCCAAGACTGAGCAGGTTTTGAAATGTTGTGTGGCTCCCAGTTTTTATCTGCAGCCTCACTGTATCTCTCTAGTCTCTTCTTGGAGAGCTCCCCAGTAGCTGCTTTCTCTCCACTGTCTTGCTCAGAAATATTTAGGTAAACATCTAAGAATAGGCTAATTTTTTTTTTTTTTTTGTGGGATTGTATTAGTGGCTATTCCCATCGCTGTGACGAAATACTTGAGGGAAGAAAGTTGAGGAAGACAAGTTGATTTGTTACATTCCTGAGGCTGGAATCCATCCTGCCAGGGGGGACCTGTGGCACTGAGACTGATGCCTCTGGGCTTGATGGATGGATGAAAAGAAGAGTACTTGAGCTGCTCAGAAGCAGCCAGGGCCCCCTTCCCAGAAACCCTCTCTTCCACCTAGGACACATATCCCAAAGGTTTGTCAATCTCCTGGAACAGCATCCTCAGCTGGGGACCAAGTATTCAAACACATGAGGCAATGGGGTGCGTTTCATATTCAAACCCTAATGTGATAAAAAGATGACCCTTTTCAATCTTAATCGTAAATGTAAGCTAGTAGAATGGAAGGAAGCTAAATATTTATAAATTTCTGGAAGAAAACAATTAATGCCTTGAGACTTATTCAGAGTCCCACCCCACACCCCCGTCCTCTCCCTCTGCCACTCTGCTTGCTGTGCAGTGCAAGTGCAGTGGTCTCCAGTTCATGAGATCTGTCTCCAAGTGCATGCATTACAGGTGTGGGCCATCACACCTGGCTCAGTAGCAAGCTTTTGAGACAATGAAAGTGTATTGTATATGATATATATACTATGTATACATAATGTATACATTATATAATGTATATAGTATGTGTACATAGTAATGAATATAGTATATAAATAACATATATAGTATATTATAAATATGTACAAAACAAATATATATGTATTTTAACACCAATAGCAATAAGTTTTAACCATGTTTTACTCAGAGAAGAAGCCTGAAAAATACAGAAGAGAAACAAATTCTAAGATGGATCCCAGAGGTTAGAGAAGTTCCCAGCATTCTATGAGCAGAGGACAAGATAGCAGAAGAGTTTCTCTGAGTAAGATGGTGGTGGCGACGCAGCCCCAGCATTGGCAAGTAGGTCAGATTGAAGGCATTTCACCAGGGAAGACACATGGAAGATGGGAGCTTCTTGTAGGAGATAGTTGTAGGCTCAATTTTCTTAACAATTATATTTTATTATGAACTTATACACCGAGAATACCCCACTTATAACCCTACTAAAGCTAAACAATAGGAAAAGGAGATTAAAGAACACAATAATGAAACCTTAAGGATATCAATTCTGAGGAATGATTTTCCTGGTGTAGTCAGCAGGATTTCTTCTACTGGAACCTAGAGCAACCAGAACCCAGAGTCTTAGTCAGAGTCCGGAGCCCCAAAGCCTTCCCTTGAGCGGTTCTCTCTAGGAGCATCTCGAAGTGGAGCAATGAACAGCCAAAACTATCTCAAATCTCTCCAAAAAGCTCCCTCTCCTGTTTTGGGCTCATATATATAGCTCCTCCCAAAGTCTGTCCACGGATTTTTCAGCTGGCCACAATCAAGCTCCTGCATGAGGTGGTTTGTCTTCTAGTGGATTAACATCACCTGTTCCCTCACAAGTCCGTTCCTCATCCCACTCTTGGGATCATAACAAAAAACATGTTTATCTCTCCTTCAGATAGTTACAGAGGGTACAGAGTTGCACCCCGTGTCCTTGGCATCTGCCTGCTGAAAGCTCTGGACATGCCTTCATTCTTTTTCATCCAAATGGAATGGCTTCCACTCCCCTGCTATCTCAGATTTGAACTTCTTAGATACATATTTTTAATTAAAAATCAATGGGTTGGCACCCATAGATGGCTCTGTGGTGCTCATGACGCTGAGACTCAAGTGGACCCCACCCCCACCCCAGGCAGGGTGACCCAAGAGGAGACAGCACAATGGACAGCACCTTGAGTTCCAGCCCACACCTTCCCTCCAGTCCCTTCATGCCCTGGTTCCTACACTACAATACCTTTGTTTGTTAAGTACATACCAGCAAAGCTCTGTAAGAGCCATTTGCTCATGTTCATGTCTTCTGATGGTAGGTGAAGGAGGTGAATGGAGAATAGAGAAGTGCCTAGTGAGGGCTTGGAGAAAGGCTCCCCACCACTCATATCCTTAGAACATACACTTTGGGAAAAAGGAAGAATTAGAAAATTGATCGTATTACCTTCCCTCATTCCTTATTTTTATACCAATGTACAGTTGTTGTCTCAGTAAGAGCCTGGCAGCTCTGAACTAGGTTTCAGTGGTTGTGAGTCCCAGACAGGGTGAACATATTGTACTTCAGTTTTTGGCTCACATTACTCCCACGGTCGCTGCTCTATTCCAAGTTATTATGTGTTAGTTTATTATGGCTGCTGTAACAGAGTGTCACACTGGTAGCTTAACACAAGGCAAGTTAACTTTCCTGTATAAGTTCAAATTTTGTTCTCTTGCCTGAAGGACAAGTTCAGCTTTGGTTGGTCAAAAGCAAGGCATTGGGAGGAGGCTTGGGCCCCTGCAGAAGTTCCAGGGAGGAATCCATGCACTGTCATGTCTAGCTCTGTCAGCAGCTGGGGTTTTCTTAGCTTGTGGATACGTCACTACCACCCTTGTCTCTGACGTCATCATATTGCTGCCCTTTCCATCCTAAATAAATCTCTTTCAGCCCCCTTCTTAGGACATTCAAAATGCATCAAAGCACAACCAGGAGGAAGAGCCTCTTCTTCCTGTGGCCCTTCCCCTATCGGCAAAGCTTTTTCTATATAAGGGCTCCCCAGGTTTCAGGGATTAGACTAGGTTTAGAAAAGACTTGTTGGGGGTATCTTGAACCACTCGGTAGGGTAGCATTTTCTGATGACTTGGTACTTGATTTCAGAGAAATGACCCATTTGTCGTCTTTCCCCTGAGTGCTGATCACCGAGTGGTAGTGGCAGCAGCACACAGGTCCAATGGGCTACAGCACACGCTGGCTGCGAACACTCAGGTGGAGAAGGTGTATAATGTCTTCACTCTGTCTCCTGGCTGCCTGGGCAGCAGCACTCTGTTCTGTTGGAAGGATTTACATTACAGGGTGCTTTTGCTCCTCCAGGACATGGCCTGTGCATGGTGCTAAGACAGAGGCGGGAGAAAAGACCTTCCTGGCATGGAGAAGGAAGGCAGTCACCTCGCTGTCACCAGCACAACGTGGCCAAGAGAAACAACTTACAAGGAGGAGAGATTCCTTTGCCATACAGTTTCAGTCTGTGGTCACGTGGCCCTGGTACTACTGGGTCTGTGGTGAGGCAGCACCTCTGGTGGCATATGAGACAGAGGAAACTGCTCACTTCATAATGGCTGGGAAACAAGAGGTAGTGGGAGGGCCAAGGTCCCAGTATCCCCTGCTAGGGTGCCCTCTGCTAATGACGTAATGCCCCATCAGGCCCCACCTGCTAATGCTTCTGGTACTTTCTCATGATGCCATATGCTGGGACCAAACCCTCAATGGATTTGCCTTTGGGGGACACTTCAGATCCAAACCCTAACAGCTTTGCAGAAATAAATAAGAAGTGCACAAAATAGATAATTATGGTAAGAGGGGGCTGGAGAGATGGTGAGATGGTGCAGGACTTAAGAACACTTAATGCTACATCATGAAGACGGAGTTCACATCCCGACACTCATATCAGGTGGCTCACAACCGTGTGTAACTCCAGCTTCAGGGGATCTGATGCACTCTTATTCTCTCTTATGGCCTTTGTGTCTACCTGAGTACACACACACACACATACACCGTCAGTAGGAACCATATTTCACTTTTGGATACAGATCTTGTCTTGGGTCAGCTCATGATCTTACACTGTTTGCAGCAGTCAGCTTTCCCGTCTGTTTCTCTGGATTGTCTCCCCTAACTGACCCAGCACGCAACACAGTGGCTGACATGGGCCAGCAGCTCCCTAACATTGAGGGTAGAGTGGATGAGCAGATGGGAGGGAGAAAGGGGATTCTGGGCAGATGCTGGGAGGCAGGGCACCCTCACTCCAGTCAGCAGTATCAGGGAATGAAGTAAGTGGGGGACACTGCTGGGCAGTGTAGGAGAAAGGAAGCAAGGAGATGGTTGCTCTTTCTCCTGACTGGCAGTGTTCCCATGCTTGCTCCTGGCTGGTGTGAAGGAGGTGGCAGTCAAGTCCTGGAAGAGCACATTGGGTGATGTGGGAGGTCAGGCCCGAGAAGGCAGAGGGCAGGGTGCAAACCCAGCCCCAGGTCTCCCACTGTATGGGCCTCACTAGCTGCTTGGATGTTCTGTTGAGGGCTCTTGCTTGTAAAATGAAGATCCACCCAAGACAAGCCATGTAACCAGTGCAAGCACCTTGCCTGGAATGTAGCTGATGCTGTGATTAAAGTAATTACAGGTGATCCCTGGCTTAGGCTGACTCTACTTAATGGGTTTTCAACCTCACAGCGGTGAGAAGCTGTGGCCATGTACAGTCGGTAGGAAGTGTTTCACCTTTTGAATTTAGACCTTTCCCTTAGCTATCAAAGTACAGTGCAATGTCCTCCTGAGAGGTGGGGCAATGGCAGTGAGGCCGAGATCATGAGGAAATCAGCTATGGTGCACTGTCGCTTGGCCAGGAAGGTGCATGAACTGGGCTATTCAATTCACTTTCAGCTTAGGATGCAGTGGCCCATAACTTGTAACCCCATCATCAATGGAGACGTGTTATTACACGGTCCCAGGGCATCAGCTGCAGTTGCCAGTGTCTTGGCCAGCAGTACTGATCCTAGAGCAACTTTGTACAGAAAGCAGAAATTCTAGGAACCAAGGCTGTCTCTAAGGCCTTATGTGCAAGTCTATATCCCAATGGGGCCTTTGGATCTGGCTGGGATCTTGCCTGGAGCTTGTCTCTCAGCCTTGGGACACAGAGGGGAGGCATGGTGGGCTCCCTGCAGCATCCCTGCTCCACTAGGAAATGTGGTCAAATGAGACAGATCTGATTCTAAAGCCACACTAGGACCTTTTCCTCAGATGGCTGAGACTAAGGACCACAGCAAGTGTGACCAGTCCTGATGGGACCTTAACCCAGATGTGAACTCCAACAAGCCGGAAGTCCTTCAATGTTGGTTCTCCAAGTTAGTGTCTTAGACGCTGAGGTGTGGAGTACAGACAGGGCATGGAGAAGTGAGTGTTTCCCAGGTCTTCACCCTTCTGGAGTGGGTTGCCTGGCAGGTTTTCCTTCTCATCAAGGACATAAGAGGTCAGAAGGAGCAGTGCATTTCAAATTACTTGATGGACTAGGTAAAGCAATTTGCCAGCTGAAATACTTTAATAGACGAGGCCCTCACAAGAGTTCTAATTAAAAATCAATGTGATATATAATTAAATTCTAGTAATCACATATGCTCCAGCCTGTCTCTTTAGCTTTCAGCCAAAAGCAGGGGAGGAACCCTGCTATTGATTAACACAGGAACCCTTTGAGGCTGTCAATATGAGACGTCCTATCTGAGGGGACACCAGAACCCGGAGCCTGAAGGACACTCTGCTGACCCCAGCAAAGGGCTCCATGTTCTCTAAGCATGGATGTAGCCTGTCCTGCAGGCCAGGGCCTGCTGATTCTCCATCTTTTCTCATCTTTCCACAGAGTGACCTGCCAGGAAGGGAGTTAGGGGTAGAGGGAGAGAAAACCGGTAACGCTGCCTGACTCAATGTGTCCTTTTAGCTTGCTTCTCGCCATTGGCGCACAGCAGGCCCTTGTTAATTATTTTCAGCAAGGCTTGTCAAGTACAGAATTAACTGTGCTGAGTCAGAATGACTCCAGACCACGCTGATTAAAGACTTCCCCAGAGGCAGCTGGTGTGTTTAGGCATTCAGCCCTACTGAGAAAACTCCTATTGGGGTAAAAAAAAAAAAAAAAAAAAAAAACCAGGATATTGATATTTCACTGTATGCCATTACAGCAGGCTCTGCCAAAATTCCTAGTAAAGTTTGTGATGGCAACACATGTAATGCTTTATCAAGACTGACAAGTGTCTGATTTGACTATTTCTCTGCTCATCATAACACTTCAAAGAGGAGAGCATAGTATTTGTAGTCCCACCTCGCAGGCACGCGTGTCCATGTCGGAGGCAGAGAGAGATGAAGAACAGGGCCGTATTCACTCACCGCAAGAGGCTTCTGGAGTGCTGACTGTTTCCTCGGTGTCCTGTGCTGGCTGTTGTCTGGATACTTATTGCTAACGCAGTTGGCGGGCCAGGCCTTCTTACTTCCAAGACTCTCTTTCCAAAGACAAGTTCAGTTAATGTTTGTTTTGTTTTGTTTTAAATTGGTGTGTCCTTATTTGTTCTCTAGATTTGTATCATGCAAAATATAATGCACGATCCTTATAATGAACTTGAAGTGTGGGTGAAAGAACACAAAAGAGATGTTTGTGCTCAGGTTGAACACACTGCCCTGCTCTCCAAGCCCAGGGCTACGCACCTTCCTCCTCCTCTTCTTTTGTTTTTCCTCTTCTTCCTCCCCTTTCTCCTTGGCTCTTCTCTCCCACTCCCCTCTCTCTCCTCCACACCCCTTTCTGCCCTGCCCCTCTCTCTTTCTCCTCTTTCTGCATGAAAATAAAGCAAGTATACTATTTTTCAAAAATAAAGATGATAATTTTAGAAACTTGGCTTTGTGGAAAGCAAGAGTTTTGCCAGCTGATTTGCTCTGTAAAGGCAAATGACCAAAGTCTTGAACCTCAGAGCTCTTTCATCATGTAGGCTAAAGTGTGGATGATGGATTTGGTCATTGAGACGGTTTGGAAGGTGAGCGTGGCAGGTAAGAGAAGAGATGAGTTTGGTGTTTTCACCACTTGTACCTTGTGGGAGACAGGGAGAGGAGCCATCAAGGTGGAGAGCAGAGCCATGGATCAGACATCAAGGTGGAGAG
>OU015749.1:27026749-27044907 GCA_907169655.1 Acomys percivali | reverse complement strand
CATCAAGGTGGAGAGCAGAGCCATGGATCAGACATCAAGGTGGAGAGCAGAGCCATGGTCAGACATCAAGGTAGAGAGCAGAGCCATGGTCAGACATCAAAGTGGAGAGCAGAGCCATACATCAGACTGAAAGGCAGGTTTGTCACCTTGTTTTTTTCTTTGTTTTCTCCTATTCTGCATGGAGTCTACTAGAAAATCTGTGTTCCATCATTATATATCCCAAACTCAACCCCTTTTTTTTGATCATGCCCCAGCTAACCTGACCCATGGTACAAGTGCTATATCCTTGGAATACTGCTGTGGCCTCAGTCCTATGCCAGACCCAGCTAGTGAAATCCTAAAACCTAATTATTAAATTTGTGGAAGATTTTCAGATTGGCTGTTAAATAGCCATTATTAAAAATAAGGTAACTGGGGAGATGGCTAAGCTACTAAACTGCGTGCCACACAAGCATGGGGACCTGAGTTCAGATTCCCAGTACACACACACACACACACACACACACACACACACACACACACACACGCATACACAGCCAGTCACCACAGAAGGCATTGGTATGTAATCCCAGCACTGAAGAAATGAGGATGAGAAGCTCTCTGGAGCTCACTGCTCACTCCGTTTGGCCACCTTGATGTCTGATCCATGGCTCTGCTCTCCACCTTGATGGCTCCTCTCCCTGTCTCCCACAAGGTGCACGTGGTGAAAACACCAAACTCATCTCTTCTCTTACCTGCCACGCTCACCTTCCAAACTGTCTCAATGACCAAATCCATTGTCCACACTTTAGCCTACAGGATGAAAGAGCTCTGAGGTTCAAGGCTTTGGTCATTTGCCTTTACAGAGCAAATGAAAGAGCATGTCTCAGAAAAAGCACAATGGAGAAGCAGTGAAGGAAGATTCCTGACTCCCGCTCTGGCCTCCACACATAGGCAAATACACATGCACACATAAAACCCAACAATATAGATTCTCTTCTCAGTATAATTTGAGTTGGTGTTAGAAAGCTGACTCCATTGCTTTGGGCCTAAAGCAATGGCATAGAATATCATGGTGACAAAAGTGTGTGTCAGAGCCTCACAGGGACCAGGAAGCAGGGGGAGGGACAGAGGGGATGGACGGTGTCTCTCTAGGGTATGTCTCCAGTGGCCCACACTTCCTACAACTAGGCTCTACTTCCTTCTCGTGCTGTCATGGTCTGACACAGTGATTAGGACAGATCCCTCAGAATCCAATAACTTCCCTCAGAACCCATTGGATGGCAAGTCCCCTGTCCCTGAACCTATGGGAAAATCTCACATAAAAATCTGTAATACAAACAAATTATGATATGGGCCACCCCCAGCACAGCTTCTTGCAGGGGCTCGCTGGAACCTTGAAAGGACTGACTCACCACTGTCAGCTTTGATGGGTAACTTCTGGGCTGGTTTTGAATTCTACTGAGATAGCTATGCTGGTCTTTGAATCAAGCAATATGAATAAAGCCCCAGTCATCTATCTTATGTGCCTGTGGATGCTAAAAGTTGTAGCTCTTCTGGTACATGTAGATCATGTCTTAGGGCAGCATCAAGATGGTATGAGCCGATTGAGGCAGGGTGCTCTGACTCTCAGCCTTGTAGCTCTTACTGGTGACTGACCTGAGGCCAGTGATTTGACTCTTACCCTGGCCTTCTTCACGAGCACAATGGGCATGATTTTAGGATTAGATTGAGATAGGACATGTAAAGAGCCTAACAGGGCCTGGCACACGGTCAACACTGCCTAGTCTAAGTTGCCTTCCAGAAACACAGGTCAGGGCCCCTCAGCAGGGCTCTGGCTTGGCCCTGCCTGATGTCATTCTTCCCACAGGTTTTAAGCTGGGTTCCTTGCCTGTGGCCAGGGAGTGTATTCCAAAGCATTCCTATTTGCCAGCTCAGGCCCCGGGGCTGCTGGGAACTGCAGTTGCTTTTACGGAGCTCCTGTGTGTGACAGGGTGTGCCCAGCTCTTAAAGTGCTTTGATGAAAATGCCTTTGTGCTAAAAAGCTCTATAAATATGGAGCACAGACCAGGGCGTGGAGTTTCCAGTATTACTCCTAGTGTCAGCTGTCATCAAAGGCTCAGGTCAGAGGGAAGATGGGAAGGGAGGTGCTTCCTCTGCTCAGTGACCCCAAAACAGAGGTGGCTTTCTCAAATCAGTTCTCCTTTCTCAGCTGCTTATGCTTGACCATACAGGGCCAACCTCATCTTTCTTGTGTCCAGAACTACGAAAATCTGATTTCAAATATCCTTTGAAATAATTATCAACTAAGCATTCCACCCTCCATCCCACTTCACCCAGTAGCTCCCCCTGGTGGGCGGTGTGGAATGTGGTTCCCCTACTCCAAATTCAGTGCTATCTCCTTCTGTGCCCTTCAGTAGAAATTTACTCCATCATCCATCCATCCATCCATCCATCATCCATCCATCCACCCATCCATCCATCATCCATCCACCCATCCATCCATCATCCATCCATCCATCCATCCACCCATCCATCCATATTTTATTAGTTAGTCACTAATAAGTGATTAGTTAGTACTAACTGATAAGGAATTATTATGATAGATTCTGGTGTGCTGTGCCTTGCCCAGCTCAGACACAGAGAAGCTGGGATCCGGTGGGCCATGTCCTGTGGGAGTGATGTGTCAGCAGCAGCAGCATGGAAACCCAGGAGGGTTAGCTAATCTTGTTAGGAGATCTGTGCAGGGAGCCGTCCTGAAGGATGGTGTGGCTGATCGTTTCTGCATAGGCCGTTGACTTTGCTGCACATACTGGTGTTAGCTCAAGGTCAACTGCTCATCAACATTCAACCTTAGTACTCTGACCAGGAGAAGCCTATGCCACCTCATGGGTCTTGGGACACTGGAGTCCTTGATATGGCCGAGCTCATGTCAGTAACACACAGCCACTCAGGACTCGGGTGCTCCCCACACTTGTGGTACCAAGGAAACAAAAGTTGTGGCTCCTTGAGGAAACAGACTTAAGTTCTTTCAGTCAAGCAGTGATTGTTCCATGACATAGCCACGTTGCCAGGGGAACAACAGGCAAGGACACAGAGGACTGTTTATCTTGAAGCTAATAAGCCCAAAGTTTCTAAACCTGATCATTTGCATGGGTGCCTTCTAAGGCCCTAATTGTGTGTGTGTGAGTGTGTGTGTGTGTGTGTGTGTGTGTGTATGTAGTTTTATTAATAAAATTTACACAAGGAATTTAAAAAGGAATAATCTGGAATAATCTAGGTTTCTCTTTTCTTCCATACTAAGTATTTCTGTAATGTTTCTCTTTTCATAGGTGTCACAGATGCAGAGAAAGCTATTTCTAGAGAGCAAGCTAAGGGAATAGAGTTTGGGGTGGCTGTCTGGGGTAGGTGAGATGTTTCTGTGTGCTGCTGAGTTGTGACATTTCTGTGAGGAAGCCCTGTGTGGAGTAGGGTCCAAAAGCACTCTGATCACACACTGCACTCACTCACAAGAGTCACAGTCAGGGTGACAGCACAAGGCAGACATGCCTTCAAGCTCCCAGCATCAGTCATTCTTGAGTCATGGAGGAGAGATAAAACTTAAATGTGTGGAGCCAGAAGGGACACTGTGGACTGTCCCTCGGATGGCTAAGGGTGGCATTTTGTATGAGGAGGGCTGTTTATGGGAAACCGGGGAAAGGTCTTCTTAGATCTCACACTACTCTCAACACTGTACATTCTAATACCGAGACTGTGCTGTGAGGCTGAGAGAAGTGAGAGGCCGAAACAATGTAAAGAAAACCACACCAGGTTATACAGGAGAAAGGAGAATAGACAGTTCCCTTCTTTGTACAGAAAAAAACAAAAGATACAAAAAAGATACATGATCATAGATCCACAGCTAAAAAGACAAATACAAGAGGCAGACGCAGGCCTGGGCTTGTCTCATTCTCTGCTGTGCCTTTGTCCCTGGACATTTTCAGTAAATTTGTTGCCTCTTTCATCTCCCGTCTACTGTGGGGAGCTCAGAACAGGCTACTCTCATCTGTCCCTCTGCCCACATTTGTCACAACAGAGATGTTCAGGGGCCAGGTGTGGCGGCACACATTTTTCTTTAATTACAGGGGACAGAGATAAATGAATGTCTGTGTGTTCAAAGCCAGCCTCATATACATAGGGAGTTCAGACCTTCAGACCCTATATGAGAGAGAGAGAGAGAGAGAGAGAGAGAGAGAGAGAGAGAGAGAGAGAGAGAGAGAGAGAGAGAGATGAAGTTTATTATGTCCCTGACTCATGAAACAGGAATGACTACAAGCCTCAGTGAAAGGCATGGTGTGGGAGGTGCCAAGTGCCATGTTAGTGACTGTGATGGTTGGTGTTGACCACCAACTTGCAGGCTCTGTAATCACCCAGGAGACAACCCTCCAGGCACACCTGGGAGAGAGTATTTAGATGAAGTTAACTGAGGTGTGAACCATTCCCTGCTTGGGTACTGAACTGCATAAAGGAGCGAGAGGAGCTTACACGCATTTACCATTCCCAGGTTCCTGACTTCAGATTCAAAGTGTTGTCACCATGATGGGCTGTACTCTCAACTGTAACTCAAAATGATGTCACCATGGTGGGCTGTACTTTCAGACTGTAACCATGATGGGCTGGCTGTACTCACAACTGTAACTAGTGGGCTGCACTCTCAACTGTAACTCAAAATGATGTCACCATGATGGGCTGTACTCTCAACTGTAACTCAAAATGATGTCACCATGGTAGGCTGTACTTTCAGACTGTAACCATGATGGGCTGTACTCACAACTGTAACTAGTGGGCTGTACTCTCAACTGTAACTCAAAATGATGTCACCATGGTGGGCTGTACTCTCAAACTATAAGTAAAAATTATGTCACCACAATGGACTGTACTTTCAGACTGTAAATAAAACTGATGTCACCATTGATGCGCTGTACTCTAGGACTGTAAGTCAAAATGATGTCACCATGATGGTTCTGAGCCAAAATAAACCCTTTCTCTCTTAAGTTATTTTTGCAAAGCTATTTTAACACATCAACAGGAAAAGTAACTAAGATAGCTATGCATTTAAGTAATTTTTAGTATATTAAAATTAGTTTTATCATACTTTTATACAGTGTTCAATGATTAATTTTTTGAGGCAGGTTCTCTTGTATCCTAATCTGGCTCCAATTGGCTGTGTAGCTAAAAATAACCTTGAACTCTCATCCTTCTGCCTCCACCGTTCAAGCTCTGGAATTCCTAAAATAATAATTTAGTTTTTAAAAAAAGTGTGTGTGTGTGTGTGTGTGTGTGTGTGTGTGTGTGTGTAAGTGAATACAGGTACCCTCCGAGACCAGAAGAGGACATTGAGAAGTCATAGGCATTTGTGAGCCACCCAGAGTGGGAGCTGAGAACTGGACCTGGGACCTCTGTGAGAGCACTCATTACAGCCTCTTAACTGTGGAGACTCTCTCCAGCCCCTAAGACAGGGATTGAAATAGAGAAGATGATTGTGTGGGCTGAAAGGGCATTCAGGCCAACAGCAAGAGGGCAGCAATGAGTGACACAAGGACAGCCTATGGCTCCCTTTGTTTGTCTGTCATCATCAGTCGGGGGGGGCATCTTGGGTATTTTGAAGGGCACTGCTGTGAACGTTCACTCTTCTGCATCTGTTCGAGCTTCAGTCCTTACTTACAGGTGCTGCCCTGCTGAGGTACTGTCACCACGTGTGGTCCGATGCTGTCTGTTCTCTCTCTCTCTGTTACAGCTTCTGGAATATTCATTATCAACCGTTCCCATTGTTTCTTAATCTTTTCATTTCTGCCACCTTGTCCTCATGTTCAAGGATACTAAAAAACCCAATGGCAAATAAATATTCAACTGCCTTCAAAGAAAAGTCCCTAAGAATTTGGAGTACAGAGAACCTCCACTGTCAAGCTGCTGTGGGTCAACACTTGCAAAGTGTCATGAGAGTTTACCTCAACAAGGGTGTGTGCACATGCACGCGCACGCATGCACACACACGCCACACACAAGTATTTTGGAAACAGAAGAACAAATCTCAAATACACTTCTTATGACCCCCACCCCTGTGAGATAGGGTCTCGTTATATATCCCAGGCTTGTCTGTGACTCACTTTTTTTAAACCTAGGCTGGCCTCAAATACAAGACCACCCTTCCTCGGCCTCTGGAGTGGTGAAAATACAGGTGACAACTATGGTGCTGGGCCTTTAGGGAGGCATGGTTCGTCTGCTTCGTTGCTGAGCAATCACTACATGGACAGCCATTTTTACCTGTTTGCCGCTTGGCCTATCTCCTACTTACAGATTTGTAAGGATAAAAGCTTCACACAGATTGAGGCCAGACTCTGTACCTTCCCATGGGCTGATTTATTTCTTAATTCAATGACTTTGCAAGGACAGATTGATTGCTTGTACATGCTGCTTTGTACACGGACAAATGCAAAGCCAGAGTGAAACAAGATGTCATCAAATCATCTGAGCTGGAGTCAGAGGCAATGTTCCTGAAAAAGCAACCAAAGGCATTCTGGGTATGGCAGGATTCGGAAACATCTACTTTAGACAGTTCATATTGCCATCTAAGGTTTCCTTCCACTTTGAAAGCCGGAGGTTCTAAACATATTGCTGGTGTTGTCCTGTGATCATATGCCACTCCTAGTGACATTTGTGGATTTGTTGAAACATAGATTGGCTGTGTCTTAGTTAGAATTTCTATTGCTATGATAAAACACCATGGCCATAAGCAGTTTAGGGAGGGAAGGCTTATTTAACTTGTACTTCATATCACAGTCCATCATTGAAGGAAGCCAAGACAGGAACTCAAACAGGACAGGAACCTGGAGGCAGGAGCTGATGCACGGGCCATGGCGGGGTGCTTCCTATGGTTTGCTCAGTCTGCTTTCTTGTAGCACCCAGGACCAACAGCCCAGGAGTGGCATTGCCCTCCCGTGTCAATCATCAATTACCACAGTTACCACTAATCTGGTGGGACCGTTTTTCTCAAATAAGATTCCCTCTTCTAAAATGACTCCAGCTTTTGCCATGTGGACATAAACCTGACTAGTTGGTGAGCACATTTTCATTGTGATGAAGCAGGTGCACTTCACGCCCCTTGAGCTGCTACAGCCTTTGTTTCACAGGAGGTGCTTGGTAAAGGACGCCCCACAAGATGGGCTTTAGCAGTTAGCAGTTGACGCAGCTCAGACTCCATGTGGTTCTCACCAGATAGCTTTCAAGTCCTTAAAAAGAAAGCAAAATGTCTTAAAGTTTCAATACAACCATCAAAAGATAGTATTTTCTCTGTTTGGTAAGAGACATAATGCATACCAGGATGAAATGGTCTATACTTTCATCTCAGATGTGTATGTTGTTTGGGACGCTAGAATTTCCTTCATTGCTGCTTGGGTGGAGATACTTGGACTACCCATCCACATTCATAATATTCTTATGGCGTGTGCTTGAAGCTAAAGATGCTCCTTTCACTTGCATCTTATGAAGCTGTTACTATTGTTTTTTCTTTATGATGATCTTAAGAAGCTGGAGGCCTGGGCTGTTGTGTTTTGAGAAGAACATGCTGGGCCGCCTTCATGCTGTGGCCTTTGCAAAAGTGTCTCAGGAGGTCACTTCCCTTCCCACTATAGAATTCTCATACCTTATTTCAGACACCATAGTGCAGTCTGGTTGAGGTTGCTCTTTCTGGCAGACTGATTCTTTCTTCTCAAGTGTGTCCCCTGCCTGTCAACTGTGAGACCCTTCCCTCATCGATCCCGTCATGCAATGCTTCCATTACCTCTTTCCATCCACTCTAAAAAGGACTTGCTCAAATAATGGCTCCAGGATAAATGGCACGAAGGTCTCGGTCACCTGCGCATTTCCTGCCTGTGTGCATTTTCAGGTATTGACGGTGACTGCTTAATGAATAGACTGCTCTCACAGGATCGATAGTGTTTGCATCTTCAAGGGCCATCTGGTCTATTATTGAGCCATTGAGTGTCTTAAAACATAGATTCACTTTGGTATTTAATTTTGTGGGGACATGGATTGAGCAGCTTGAGAAGGATGAAGTTAGAGGAGCAGCAGCAGCTGAAGGACTTCCCTACAGCAGAAGGAGGAAAAAAACTGTATGTTTTTTAAACTTACTACTGCTTTTATTTGAATAAAACAATAGTTGTGGTTTTTTTTTTTTAAATAAGAAGGAGCTTGCTTCCTTCCTTTTTAACACAAGGAAGACCAAAAACTGTGCAATGCTTGAGAATGCACAGCCTTTGTCTGTCTTCAACCTTTAGCCTCCTCGTGTTTGCTCACCCAGCAAGAATTTGCAAGCCCATATTTCATTTGGAATTATTTGCACGTCCCGTCCCCTCAACATGCACTGCGTAAGTGCCCCCCTAGTCAAGAGTTTGTTCACTTAACAACTGGTTATGGACTGTCCACTTAGTAGGGGTGTTCTGTGTGTACCCTGGGCACACAGACAGTCAGTCCACTCAGGCGCGCGTCCTTAAAGAACTTGCAAAGCTGCTAAAGGGGAAAAAAGAAACAAAAATGCAAAGGAGGGGGCCATGGACACATAAGCACCAAGTGCCAGCACTTGCAAATTTAATAAGGATGCCCCCATGTTAATAGTAGACAAGTTTCCAGCCCCGGAGGCTCTGTGCCTCTGCTGAGGCAGAGTAAATGATTTTTACCACAAAATATTGCATTAGAAGAGATTCATTTATGGGTTACATGGACTATAGGGAACATGTAAGTGCCTCTAGAACATAATCGCTTGTATAATCCTGGAGACTCTCAGCCTGTTTCTTTTTAAATAAGCAGTGGAGTTTCTTTTAGGTGCTTTTTTTTTTTTGAATCCCCCCAAAAGCCAGAATCTACCTTTGTCTATATTTCTGTCCAGAACCACCACTACCAACCTCCAGCTCCTTCCCCTCCCCTCCTCTCTCCCCTCCTTGCCCCTATTTCCTCCTCCTCCTGCTCCTCCTCCTCCTCCTCCCGGTCCTTGCCCTCCTCCCCCTTTCTCCATCCTCTTCCTTCTTCTTTCTACTCTCTTCCTCCTTTCTCCCCAATCTCGTCCACGCGCCTGTGATACTATAGATGGGTCCCGGGCTTCATGCACGCCAGGTGAATACTCGGCCAGTGAGCCACATCCGTGATGATGTTTAGTGGGGCCGAGTAATAAGCCCTGGTAATCAAGGGGTCTGCACCCTAGGTTGAGCTTTCTTGCCTCTTATGTGGTTTTGCTTGGTTAAGCAGTTAAATATGGAAAGAATCACCCCGATGTTTATAGCAAACCCTCTCAAAAGCAAGTTCACAAAGAAGAAGGAGGCAGGCTGGGGTGTTGCTCAGCGCTTGAATGCTTGCCTGGCACGAGCAGGGTGCGGGACCCATCTCCAGCACTGCACACATAGCCCCTTAAGAGAGAAAGGGTCAAGTCTTAACCTGAGGGGTGGGTGGGTGGGTGCCTCCTCTGGATGGAAACACAACCAGCTCTGGCGCCTGTGGGGATTCTCTGCTGGATTTTCCTCTGTGTCTATAAAGAATTGTAGCATTGATCAGTAACCGATCTGATCATACTTCTTTATGCAGGGACATATAAAGCAGTCTTTAATAGTTCATTAATTATGCTCACATTGTGAGCCACACGTTTCTACTGTCTGAGAGGGGAAACAAACCTGCAAATGATATTCATTGAAAATTAAGTCTTTCTGACCCTCCTCTCCTGAGTAGCTGCCGAGGCCAGTTAAGTGCTCAGCGCTGCTGGATTTCAGTCTGTCCAGTCAGCCTGGCTCCAGTGGCCTCTTCCCGGCTGGACTCACTCATGTGTGAGTGCTTGTCCCCTGTAGCAAACAGTGCAGCAAAGGCTTTCAGTAAGTCCTTCTGTGATTGCGTTGCCGTTCTGTGTCTTATCCCTGCCCCGCCCCTCTCCCGAAACCAAATCAACACTAGAATTAATAATACATGTGGAAGAAATCAGGTTTTCTACCTTTGAGGCGTCCATAAGGGCAGAATAAGAAGGAAGGATGAGGCTTAGAAAGGTAGGGCATTTGTTTGTTTGTTTGTTTGGGTTTATTGAGACAGGGTCTGGATATGCAGGTCAGGCTGCCCTCCAGTTTGTAAGCTCCCTGTCTCAGCATCCCTAGTTCCGTGATGAAGCACGCCTACTGGAAAGGCATATTTTTGAGTTAATAGAGGTATGGCCTTCATCATAACTGTTCACGAGCTGGGCCACTGGGAGATATGAGAAGTATTGTGTGTGGAGCTGGGTAGGTGAGAGGCTGCATTATGCTTCCTGTCCCAAGGACTGTAAAAACAAAAACAAAAACAAAAGCAAAAAAAATCTGTGCCAGGTTTGGGTGTGGCTCAGAGGCTGCCTTAGAAAGTGTGATGATCTGGGCTTAACCTAGCCATTTTCAGCAGAAAGGGAAGGGAAGGGAAGGGAAGAGAGAGGAGGAGGAGGAGGAAGAGCAGGGAATGCCAACCCTGGGAAGTTGAGGCGAGAGGGAGGGGCATGAGAGAAAAATGGGGAGATGAGTGGAGGAAGAGGAGGAGCAGATGCCAACACTGGGAGGAAAGTGGTCAGAACACACTGGTCGTGTCTCCCAGTGATTTACAGAATCACACACCTGGCAGCAGTTTTCCCTTCAGTTAATCCCCCCCACCCCCCCACCCCCACTTTCTTCACCAGAGGAAATGGAGCTTGCCAAGGTGCTAACCATTTGCTGTGGCAAGATGAGGACTCTCTCTCTCTCTCTCTGTGTGTGTGTGTGTGTGTGTGTGTGTGTGTGTGTGTGTGTCTGTGTGTCTGTGTGAATTTACATTCGCCATGTACCCTAATGGATACTGGGGACAGCCAACTTCCAGAGGAAGGAGGTTCCCATGGCTTTGGAGGTTTCAAGCTATCTTGGGGTCCCCACTGCTCTGTAGCAGCACATGGCTGGAGCAAAGCCATTCGCTTCCCAGTCAGGAAAGGAAGAGTCCAGGCTGGCTGCCCCAGTCTTTGGTCTACCAACTAAGATCTCATCCAGGATCTTCAGCCCCTAATAGCACCAAGCTGGGGACCAGGCCTTGAACATGTGTACCAGTGGGGGTCATTTCGGATCCACACTGTTATCACTAAGGCTCTCAGGACTGTGAGCGTCCCTTTCCATTCACACTCTCGCTCAAACATGTGGACTCATTGGTCGTCATGTGGTTAAGTAGGTAAAGTGACAGAGAATGGTTTCATGAGAATACCTTGGGCCTCCAGAGCAATGCCCTATTAGTCAGGGTGGAGTTGATGGCTGGGGAGGGAGCTGGATCTGGCAGGGGTGCAGGGCTGGGGAGTCTGATTAGCACGAGGTGGGAGAACAGTAGGATCTTCCATGCTCTGGGCAAGTGGACTCTGGACTACAGAAACCCTCTCAGCCTGTCCAGCTGTCCTGGAGGTTCTTTGAGGAAGCAACACACACACACACACACACACACACACACACACACACACACACTGTTCTCTCACCAAGATGCTACCCCGGAGCTCTGGATTTGACACCATTCCCATCTATCATTTGAATTAGAACATGGCTGCCCGAGAAGACATCTTTCTGAGGAATCTGAGGTAGCTGAGGACTGAGAGCGTTCTAGAAGGTTTGGGGTCTGAGGTCACTGGTGTCTCTGAAGATTATCACTGGTGCTTTTGCCCCTGTTTCAGGAAGCAGGAGACATAGCCTCAGATGCCCTGCAGGCAGTCGGGGAGCCCCAGCTGCCCTGCAGGCAGTGGGGGAGCCTCTGATGTCCACTTGACATTGGAAGCCTCATTCCTTCCTGTGCACATCCTTCCTTCCCTGGCCTGGGACCCTCACTCACCCTCTCTGATCATAGGGCTGAAGAGCCCTTCAGTCTCTTGCACACATCTCATAACTGCCTGCTAGCTTGGGTGAGACCCCCCCTCAGTAATCAAAGTGTCTTTTCTTCTGGTAGGTGATATATTGTATCCTCCTGTTGACACAAATAGGCAGAAAAGCCTTTTGTCTTTGTGTGAGTGGTTATTGCTAGTTAACATGCAAGTGCAGATAGAGGATAGCCAATGTTTTATCTACAGATGCAATAAGCTATTTATTTTAAACAGGAGAGTATTTAAATTGGCCTTTTTGTTGTAATAGCAGAATGTTAATACTATTTCTATTTATTTTCATATTTTTGCAATGTCATTGCTTATTGATACATTTGGTTTCCATGTAGTTAAGTAGTGTCATAGTTTTTCCAGTCACTTAAAAGTTTTAAGACTATGTGATGAATGTTCTCTCTAAGGTAAGGGAATCTAGCATTTCAGTCATTTGCTGAGACCTCACTGCATGAAGAGTTGCTGTCATTTTGGTGCTTGCGTTCTTCTAAAACCCACATTGAAATGAACTCCCACAGTAGGGGTGAGTGGCAGGACTTCCAGAAGGTAATCAGCCAGGAAGACTTATCTCTCATGATTGGAAGTAGGACCTTGATAAAAGGGCTCAAGGCCTTGCTGGGTAGCCTAGGCAGGGTTTGGACTCCCCATCTTTCCCAGTGTGTTCCACCAAGCCTGGCTGGCTTCAGCATCGTAAACTACCACGCATGCGATCCACACCGTAAATTTCTTCTGAACATTAAACGAGATATGCAAAAATAGTTAAATGATGTTAACATAAACTTTCCTGGAAATCTCTATGACGTAGTAGAAGGGGGCTTACTAGAGCAGGTGGGGCCTCTTTACCCTCCTGCCACACCAGGACCTACGAAGAAACAGCAAGCTGGGAGTAGAAAGCAAACTGACCAGACTTTCAGTTTTGGTGGACTTCAGTCTTATGGGTACCAGTGAATGCTAATAGCTGGGGCGAGGTCCTCACATTTCAGGCTGGAAGTCCTTTAGATTGCTGTGATATAAGTTGTCTCCTGCTGCTGCTGTGGAGCTTGGACAAGGCTGTGCTATGTCTTCTCCTGAGCAGGGATGAATGCATGACTCCTGTTTCTATGCAGTTTCTTCCATCCTTTCTTCTTCTTCTATCTCTTTCCTTCTTGTCCCTCATTTCTTCCTGGCAGCCCACACTCATTTCTTGAGGCAGAATCCAGCACACAAAGAGAAGCCACTGGCATATAGTATGAGGGCATCAGACCCACCAGGGGCATCAGGACCGTTAGAGGCAGCAGGGCCTAGTGCTGGGCCAGAGAGCTAAGGCAAGTTTCCAATAGTAATAGATGAAGAAGCATGGGCTCAGAGAAGCATCCATGCCTAGCTCTCAACTCAGGCCACTTTCAACACTGACATCTGACCCAGAGGTGGATGCCTTCCAAACCATGGGTGTTCCTTCCCTCCTGCTCCATATGGCCCAGATAATGGTGACCTGGCTGAGAGAGGACATCAAGGACTCTAACACACACCAGGGGCCAGTCAGAGCAGAACCTTCTTTATTAGGCATGAATTATTTATCCTCTTACTGCCTGGGGTGGATGAGAATTCCTCCTGTCACAGGGTTGGGCTCTTGGAGAGTTGCTACCCAGAAGCCATTTGGTCACAGATACCAATGGGTGAGCATCACGGAGTGTTCATCTTTGTGGAGAAGATAAAGTAGTTGTGGGTTGCGAAGCAGGGGAGGGAGCTGAATTTTAACATGGTGGGGATGGGAGAAAGGGTCTTGTCTCTTTCTGAGACGACATCAGGACTGAGGTTGCAAAGTTGAGAAACAGCTGCTTTTTCCAAGAGCTCAGGGCAAAGGCAGAACAAAGGGCAAATGCCAAGGTCCAGAGTCAGAAAGAAGGAAAGAAATGACCTGCTTAAGAGGAGGGTTGGGGGGCAGAGTGATGGAGCGTGGTGACAGTAAATTGGGGGAGTTAGAGGTTGGAGGCAGAGAAAAGGGGAGTCTCTTGTTCTGTGGGATCTCAGAAAGGAAATAGGAAAGTTTGGTTTTTTTTTAGGTGGCATGGGTCTCTCATAAACCAGGAAGTTGACTTTGCCCAGGAGCCCCACCCTTTCTCTGAGTTTACAGAACCAGAACCAGTGAGTCAGCAAGGGTCAGGTGCACTGTGGCCGGCTTAGGATGTCCCACCAAGACATTGCAGTCTAAGGACTCAGATAACAAAACTTTATTTCTTCATAGTTCTGTAGATGTGAAATCCAGTGCGGAGTCAGTGTGGTCAGGTTCTGGTGGTGACCTCCTCCTTCCTTGCAGATGCTACTGTCTTGCTGTGTCGAGACAACACACCATTGCCTTTGAACAGGTTTGGTGTTATTGCCTTGAATGTCAGCATGCGCTGGGTTCCCTCCAGGAGGGATGGCTGGAACTCAGTCTTCGCCTCCCAGAGGTGCAGATTCAGCTGCTCTGGATTTGACTTCATCGTTTTACAAAATAATCCCATCCTAGAGGGTGATGCTGTTGGTCCATGGACACTGAACATCATCATAACCTCATCATGTGTTGAGTGATCAAAAATAACAAGGGAGGGCTTAGGATGTTTCTTAGTTGGAAGAATGTTTGGATGTCAATCATTTTGGCAGATGTAGATATGCTTTATAGATCTACTTACAGATCTGTAAATAGATTTATAAATCTGAAAATCTCTCTCTCTCTCTCTCTCTCTCTCTCTCTCTCTCTGTGTGTGTGTGTGTGTGTGTGTGTGTGTGTGTGTGTGTGTGTGTGTGTTTGTGTGTGGTGTACCTGCATGCTCGTATGCATGGATGCCTGTCTGTGGAGTCCAAGTGTCTTACCTCTATCATATTCCTTTGAAACAGGGTCTCTCACTGAGCTGGGATGTCAACTGGCAAGTTCTGGTGGTCTTCCTGTTTCTACCCACTATGACGCTGGAGTGATACTGGTGTGCTTGTGGCCATGCTTGGCTGTTTGCACATGGATGCTGAGCTTTGAGCTCGGGTCCTCATGTTTGTACAGCAAATGCTTTCATCCACTGATCCATATCTCCAGCCCCAAATTTATTTATTTGTCTTATGAAGTAAAACATTCCTTGTAGCATTTGCATACATACTTTGTTTTGGTCAATTCCCCTTCCACCCCCACCCCCACCTCCCTGTTTATTTTCACTGAAGTACTGTTAACCTCCAGCTAACTGGAGGCCTCCTGTCTACTTCCCTTTGGTATAGCCTAAATGCTTTGCAATGTCATTGAATCCCTCACATCCAGGCCAAGTGGAATAGTGAATTAGTAAGTAAATAAATATGGAGAAGAATGAGGCCCCGGAGGGACAGATGATTGAGACCCATATGCTAATCATGACAGAGCAGGGTGCAAGAAGCAGGACAGAGCCTGTCAGCAGAACCTTGGCAGTATGAGATGGAGAAGGAAAAGGGGGTAGGTGGAAGAGGAGGAAGTGGAAGGGGAGGAGGAAGAGGGAGAGGAAGAAGTGAAAGGGGAGGGAGAGGAGGAAGAGAAGGAGGAGGAGGAAGGGGAGGAGGAGGAGGAGGAGAAGAAGAAGAAGACAGCTTTGTGTAACCTTCAAATAGACAATGGACTTTGTATGTTCATTAATACAGAGACATGAAGTTCTCCTTTAATAATAGCCTGATGGGACTGGAAAGACAGCACAAACTAAGAGTGCTTGCTTGTTTTCTAGAGAACCCCAGCGTTGTTCCCAGCACCCACATCAGGTAGCTCCCAAATGCCTGTAACTCCATCTCCAAAGGATCTGATGCCCTTCCTCTTCTGGATTTTGTGGGCATAGGCAGTCATGTGGCAAACAGAAACATATATATGAATAAAAAGATTTTATATTAACAATTGTAAAGTCCAACAGCCTTGGCTGGAGGTCTCTGAGGTTATAATAATCAAATCCCACAAGGATGGCTGGGTACTGGTGGGTGTGTCCCACGGGATGCCCCAGTATTGGTGGGCATTCCTCATGGAAATGCACACCAGTGAATGAGAATTCTCAAACTCTAGCCACTGTGAAGTGCAGCGTCAATGCAATAATGAGTCACAAAAGCAGCATTGTTCCTGTTGTACCACCATTTTACCTAATTATTTCTGGTATAAACCCCAGTGGAAACAATGCATATTTTGTTATGAAACTCCAGCCAAAAACTTTGGCCCTCAGACAAGAGGAAAGCTTTGGCAAGAACTCCAGTATAAAGCTGTGGTATGTAAGTTCCCATGTACATGAAATGAAGAATTAATGTGTGACACCACGCCAAGAGAACACTACTTAATATTTGTGCATTTCTATTAGAAGGAAACTTGCTTAGAGGAAAACTGATTTCCCCTGTTTGTTTCAAAACTTTTATTTCCAGAATTGTCCAATACAAATAATTTCAGAGCATGTTGTTTCCAAATTCACCTAAAAAGTGTTGATGAGTGAGGACCACTATTGAAGTTGGCAAATAATATTCCTTTAAAGAACACAGCTAGGTGGGCACTATTGACAGTATTGTGTCCCTAAGGGCAAAGCAGCATGTTCCCGGGATACAGATGCTAATGGTGAAAGTAACTGGGAGATAAGATGGTGCCGTAAACTTCACAAAAAGATGTTTGCTTTGTTTTGTTTTGTTTTCCTAGACAAGGTCTCTCTGTTTAAAAGAGTCCTGGCTGTCCTGGACTCACTCTGTAGACCATGCTGTCCTTGAACTCACAGAAATCCACTGCCTCTGCCTCCCAAGTGCTGGGATTAAAGGTGTGTGCTACCATACCCAGCCTGAAGGGTTGAAGAGATGGCTCAGTGGTTAAGAGCACTATTTTTTCTTCCAAAGGTCTTGAGTTCAAATTCCAGAAACCACATGGTGGCTTACAACCATCTATAATGTGTTCTGATGCCCTCTTCTGGCCTGCAGGTGTACATACTGATAGAGCACTCATATATATATATAAATAAATAACTATAAAGAAAATAGTTTTCACTTTTAATTTTGAGGTGTTTGAAACTTGACAGGCTCTTTAAATTATTCTGTAGCAAGATCCTGGGCACACCAGTTCCCCTCAGGGCCACCAGATTTGTTTTCTCTGCCTTATAACTGGAATTCCTATATACTACCTACCTTTATGTCAACTTGACACAAGCTAGATTCATTTGGGAAAGAGGGAATCTCAACTGAGAAAACACTCCCACTAAATTGGCCTGTGGGACTTTTTTTTAAAAAACAAATGATTGGTATAGGAGGGGCCCTCCTTACTGTGGGAGGTGCTATCCCTGGGGGCGTGGTCCTGGGTGCTATAAGAAAGCAAGCTGAGCAAGCTATAGGGAGCAAGCCAGGAAGCAGCACTCCTCTGAGCTGGGGACTTGAAGAGTGGTGCTTGCAGGTGTCAGACAGGGAAGCAAAGCCGGAGATGAACATTCTTGGTTCTCTTAGTGGCTCTCTGTGAGTGCAAAGCCTGTTTGTGCCTTCTAGGCTCCTCCATGGTCTCGGCGTTCGCCCTCCCTCCCTCCAGATTCCTGCCTTGAGTTCCTGCCCTAACTTCTCTCATGGATGAAAGTACCTGGAAATGTAAGATGACATAAACGCTTTCCTCCCCAAGTTGCTTTTAGTCATTGTAGTTTATTACAGCAACAGAAATACTAAAGCACCCTAGCAACCACAGATATGATCTCTGTTTCTATAATTTTGTCATTAAACAATGTCATACAGTGCTGACTGTCTCTGCTTGACTTTTTCCTCTCTAAGTTTAATGCTATAGATCCATCTAGGCTGTTTGTTCGGCAATTGCTTATCACATTTTATTTTTCATGGGAGGTCTTGGTATGTATCCCAGTCTGCCCACTCACCATGTAGCCCAAGCCACCCTGAACTGGCAATCCTCTTTCTACAACCTCCTGAGACCTGGGATTATAGACAAAGACCACCATACTCAACTCTAAAGCATTCATTTTTGCTCCTCAAGTAGTATTCCATAGTGAATTTAACTATATGTTTACTGAAGGCCAAGTGAACTAGTGTGTGTATGAGGGAATGTGTGTGTGTATATGAGAGAGTATTGTATGTGAGTGTATGTGTATGTGTGTGTATGTGTGTGTGAGTGTATGTGTATGTGTGAGTATGAATATGTGTGTAAATATATGTGTGCATGTGTGTTTAGGTATGAGTGGGTGTGAATGTGGATGTGTGAGTGGTATGTGAGTGTATATATGTGTGTGAATATGTGTGAGTGTGTATGTGTGTGCATGTGTGTGAGTGTGTGTGAGTGTATGTGTATATGTGAGTATGTTTG
>OU015749.1:27004641-27026739 GCA_907169655.1 Acomys percivali | reverse complement strand
GAGTGTGAGTGTGTGTGAGTCTGTGCATGTGTTATGTGTGTGAGTGTACATGTGAGTGTATGTATAAGTATATGTGTATGTGTGAGTGTGTGAATATGTATGAGTATATTACTATGAGTGTACATGTGTGAGTGAGTGTGTGTGTGTGATGAAACCCACGGCCTTGTGCATGTCAATCAAATTCTCTACCGTGGAGTTGTGTCACCAGCTCTGGGTCTGGTGCTATTATAAATAAAACAGCTACAGACATTGGTGTGCCAGTTTTGCATGCATTTGGTTCTTACTTTTCTGAGATAAATGCCCAGATGCTCACCCATAGGGCAGCTGTATGTTCCAAATGTACAGAAACTACCAAACTATTTTTCAGAGTGTCTGTATACTTTAATGTTCCCACTGACAACGTCTGGGTGACTCAGTTTCCCCAAATCTTTGCCACCCTTTACTGTTGTTGCTTTTTTTTTTTTTTTTAGGTCTGTTGGGAAAAGTGAATTTATTTTTTATTTTTTAAGATTTCTTGACTAATATGTATGCAGTGCTCTGCCTGCATGTATACCTACAGGCCAGAAGAAGGCATCAGATCTCATTATAGATGGTTGTGAGCCACCATGTGGTTGCTGGGAATTGAACTCAGGACCTCTGGAAAAGTAGCCAGTGCCTTAGCCTCTGAGCCATCTCTCCAACCCATGAATATTTTTTATAGACCCATTTACCCAGTAAAATTGTCTTCAGTAAAATGTCTGCATGTCCTTTGCCAGGCCCTAATTAGGTGAAGTGAGGGTCTGTTTTTGTTTTGTTTTATACTATGGTAGTCTAATTACTCTACTGCCATTTATTGAAAAGATTATTTTTCAAATATGAAATGGCTTTTGCACCTCTATCAAAAATTTGTTGCCAGTATTACTTTGGGCCTACTTCTAGGCTATCTCTTCTGGTTCCTAATAGGCCTGTCTGTCCTTCACCAGTGTCCTGTCTCTATTACAGTAGCTACACAGACCATCTGAAAGCTAAGATAGCTATTTCTGTTCATCCCTTTATGGAGCTGTTTCTGCTCACTGCATTCCCTTGTCTGCCAATATAACGCTCACAGAAAGTTTGCCTGTATTTATCAAAAACTTACTGAGGTTTCAGTAGAAACCAGTTAACCCTGTGTATTAATTTGAAGAGAATTGACATTATTTCTATGTGAGGATTGCCAAGGCTTGCGGTGTAGCTCACCTGTAATGTGTTTGTCACAAACAAACAAAAAAAAAAAAAGCCAGCCAAACAAACAAACAAACAAAAGGAAGGCAGGCAGTTCCAAGACACGGACATCACAGGTGCCACTGTCCTTTAGATTTTATTGAGTTCTGTCACCAGCATTTTGGTGTTTTCATCACATAAAATGTACACACATGTTATTAGATTTATATCAAAGTGTTCCCACTTTTTAAGGAGTTATAAAATGTGTTCTATTTTTATTTCTAGGCTCAACCTATTCATTGCTAATACCCCGCATTTATTCTGTATATTTATCACACATCCCATAAGCTTGCTGATATCACTTACTACTTAAAAGAGGGGTGTGCTGTTTGGTTTTTTAAAAAAACATTATTTTAGATTAAAATGATTGTGTGTGTGTGTGTGTGTGTGTGTGTTTGTGTGCATGTGCACGTGTGTACAAGTGGTCTTGTAGGCCAGAAGAAGGCACTAGAACTCCTGAGTGTAGGGTATTGTCTTCCCTTCTCAGAGACTTCCCAGGCCCCTTGGTGTGGAAGTCCCAGAATCACTCAGGTTGTCAGGCTTGGTGGCCAGTGCCTTTACCTCTGAGCCATTGTGCTGACCAGTGACTGACATCTTAAAAAAGAAAAGGAATGCAGATTCTCTGGAGCTGGGGAGAAATTTAAAGGAGTTTGTTAGTTTTGCTTAGCCAACAATGCTAGATGAAAGCTTGATACAGGTCGCTGTGGCAGACCTGAGTGCCACTGTGATGTAAGGTCCAGGTAAGAGGTGTCTCTACAAGGAAGTCGCAAATGCTATTGGTGCATACTGGCTTCTGTAGAAGCTTGTAGATCTGAAGTTTGAGTCAATTGGGACTAGAAGGAAAACATGCGTGAGTTATATACAGTTAAAGTTTCTGATTTACAGGGGTTAGGAGCAAAGCAGTAGTTGTTTTGTTGTTGTTGTTTTGTTTTGTTTGCTTGTTTGCTTGTTCTGAGACAGGATGTCTCTGTGTACTCTTGGCTATCCTGGACTTTATATGTAGACAAGGCTGGCCTCAAACTCATAGCAATCTGCCTGCCTCTGCCTGCATGTGTGCTAAGATTAAAGGAGTGTGCCACCATACTTAGCTGTGATACTTGCTTTTAAAGGAGGATGTGTTTTGAGACAGGGTAGCTAACTAAGCAGACCAGGATGTCCTTGAACTCCAGATATCTGGCATGCTGCCTTTGCCTTCCTGGTACTGTAATCAAAGGCATGGACCATCACACTGGTGTTCAAAAAGGGCCTGTTCTTCTTAGTGAAGACAGGGCATCTCTTGGCCAGAGTTACACTGACTACGCTAAGAAGAAATTCAGTAAGTAAAGTGCCTGTCCAACAGACATGAGGACCCATGTTCCAATCCCAGCACCCACATGAGGGCCCAAGCTCTGATTTCAGCGCTTACTCTAAAAACCAGGTGTTTGAACTTGTGCCCACAACCCCAGTGCTAGAGAGGTCAGACCTCTAACAGGAAGACCCCTAGGCTTGCTGGCCAGTGAGCCTCCCCAAACCGACGAGTCCCAGGCTCAGTGAGACACCCTAAATCCAAAATACAAAGTGAGGAGTAAGAGGAGAGTCTGGCATTGACCTCTGGCTTCCATATATTCGGGTATGCATACACATAGATCCCCCCACATGCACACACACAGACCCCCACATGCATACACACATGCATGCATGCATGCACATGCACACATATGCACACAGACTCATCCACACACATGCACACACATAGACCCCCCACATGTGTGCACACACACATGCACACACACATGCACACACACATGCACACACACACACATGCACACATGCACGCAGAGTGGCAGTGACCCACTTACCAGGTGGGATTAAGAAGCCACTGCTTTAAACAAGATCGTGCTCCTGGGTTCTTGGTTGAAGTCACACCTCTGGGACAGCAAAGACAGGGATAACTTTCTTAAATAAACGACCCATTTGTCTATATATCTTTACCTGTAGCAAATGACACATCTTTATAAGAGGCACACAGACACAGTTCTCACAGGCATATTGTCTCTCCTGGTCAAGATTTTCCATTTCTGGCTGGGTGGTGGTGGTGCACGCCTTTAATCCCAGCACTCGGGAGGCAGAGACAGGCGGATCGTGGTGAGTTCAAGGCCAGCCTGGTCTACAAAGTGAGTCTAGGACAGTCAAGACTACAAGAGAAACCCTGTCTCAAAAAATAAAACAAAACAAAAATAAAAAAGATTTTCCATTTCTGGAAACGGTATCTAATGACTATTTATAGTGTTGAAAGGTGGGGCCAGTTTCTGCAACTACAAGCTGTCTGTGCCCCAGTGCTAGACACAGGAGCTGAGGTTCACAAAGGTAAACACCCAGGAAAGGCGGATAGTAAGGAGAAAAAACAAGATGGAGAGGAAGGGAAAGGAGAGCGGTGGCTATAGATTCAACTTGGATAAGACCGGGGATGGGGGTGGGGGTGGCGGAGGGGGGGCGGTGTAAGCTGTGCTCTCCTAGGAAGGTGTGGGCGCCTTGCGAAGGCCCCTTTCTCAGCTTTACAAAGGGTCTCGTCCTGGGTCTGCCTAGATGCCCTGATACCTGCCTGGGGGAATCCAGCCACGGCAGTGACCCTGACCCTCGCAGACTGCCTCTCATTCACAGTGACGGTTACTGGTTCATGTCTTACCTGTGTTGTCTGCCTCCTTAGAACAGGGTCCTTGGCTGGGCTGTGGCTCCACAGTCAGGCACTTGCCTAGCATCTGCGCAGGCGTGGGATCTACCTCCGGCACTAAGTGGAACTGCATAGGAGCAGAGAGTCCGGGTCTTTCTGTTCTCCTTTTTACCCCAGTAAGCGCCACTGAATGCTTCTGATAGTGCTGGTTAGAATGAAGTATTGGAGACAAAGCTGAGAACTCAAAGAAAGAGAAAAAAAATGACCCATCATTTATAAATTCAACGTTAAAGAAACAGGCTATGTTCGAATTATAACATGCTTTTACTCTGCTCCTTGGGGGCCTGTGTTCCATAATGTATCTATAAAGTAGTACAAAAATATCACCATGTTCTTCTGTTTCGCTGGGTGAGCATTGCTGTGTGCTGGCAAGCTGGAATGTGCGTCACTTTCTAAGATCAAATGAAATGTAGCGATCATATCTAAGTTTCAGAGAGTAACTGGGAAGATGAGATGGTTTTAAACAAGTGACGGCCAGAAATTTTACCTGAATCTTCTCAGGCCAGCCTTTGAGTCTGCAACATTTCATTAGCTGATTATTAGACAATAGAAGAATCAGCTCCGAAACCGTCGATTACTTAGTTCAATTTGGGTATAAAACCATTCTATGAGTTGAAATATAGTTTACTTTGAAAAGAAACCACTCCTCCCCGGAGGCTGCTAAATGGTTTGGGGAAAAATGGTTCTACGACTTGCCTTTTTATTGCAACATTATATGATGGAAAAACACACTTAATTATATTTGGTTGCTGGAAAGCCTTTTCCGGTGCAAAGTGCTATTAACAAAGAAAAAGTTGCAGGAAAGAGCCTGGTTCAGTTGATAAACCACGCCCACAGAGCAGCAGCGCATGCGTGAGAGGCTCCACTTTTTGCCTTTGAATTTAGCTGCTATTCTTACGTTAGGAAGCCAAACTTGCAAGTTTCTAGAAGGGCCCCACACTTTGTTTAGGTAACATATGTTAGAGCACAAAAGTGTTGAGGTTTTGGGGGGAGGGGTGGTTTAAATTGTGAACTGCTGAGCCAGCAAGAAGGCTCCGTGGATAAAGGCATCTGCTGCCAAGTCTGGCGACCTGGGTTTGATCCCTGGAACCCATGTGGTAGAGCGAGAGGGAGAGAGAGAACCGACCCCTGCAAGTTGTCCTCTGACTTCCACGCGAGTGCTGTGGTGCGCGTGCCGCACACATACATATGGCCGTGCTCATTTATATGCACACCCTCCACACCAACGCAAGACAAATAATGTAAAAACGTTGTTAATTTGAGGAGTTCCACTTTCGTTCATTTGACTTCTGTTCAGTAGTAAGTAGAGACGCTGCCTAGCAGTTAGCACAGTTCTCCACGTGAAGAGGCTTTCACGAGGGCTGCAAGTGTACTGCTGCTATAAATGACGTATCAGGCGGAGCCAGTGCCACTTGCAACTGGTATTTTTCTCCCCTACTCTGTCCAGACAAACCCTTCTCCTAGTCACCATCCCTCATTAAGGCAGCTGAAGGAGGAAACTTCCCTGACAGAATAGAGGTGGTGGGTGTGGTGGCCCATTTCTTTTAGATTGCAGAGGTCTACACACATGCACATATCTCAGCCCATTGTGATCCTGGACCCAGTCCCAGGTGGTGTTAGGAGCCGGCTGCTTGCGCAGGGAGAATCTAGGGATGTATTCTGCATGAATGCCTCACATGGCAGTGTCTGTTAGCTTCCTGCCACTGTAACAGAATTCTGGAGTTCAACACCCTCTTGAAGATCAAACACTTAGGCTGGCTCGTGGGTTTGGAACTTTTATTCTGAGATCAGTTGGCCTCTCACTTTGGGCCTGAGGTGAAGCCGCACATCATGGTAGGATCACGTAGAGAAGTAAACAAAATTCACAACCCATGTCTAGGAAGACCAGAGAGGAGACCCTGTTCCCTTCAATGGTGCACCCCATTGACTTAGGACATCCCATAAAGCCCACTCATCCACTGTCTCCAGCATCTCCAGTGGCACCACTTTGTGGGCTGAGCCTTTAGCATATGATGGAACATTCCACAGGGACTACAGTGATGTTGTCGACTCATGAGACTACCTACAGACAGCCTACTTAAGTGAGGGCTCAGAGGAACATGCCTAGGTACTGGGGACCTGTCCCAGCCTCTGTTGAGATCCTATCATGGGGCCATCACCCATGCTCCTTACTGGGGGCCTCTCTGGTCTGAGATGAATTCTGTCCTGGGGCCCTAAGAAACACCAAACTGCCCACAGAGTAATCATCCAATTTTGGACATAGGAAAGTTAAATATTTTTGGCCTGTTGAATGTAAGAAAAGAGTGGGGAATAAGAAGTTTTAAAGACACTAGCTGTCATGGCTGCGTATTTGTTTTCTAGACAAAGATTTGAGGCACAGAATACATTAGCCATAAGGGGTGCTCATGACAAAAATATTAGTATTATTGACAAATGGAGAATTGTACAGTTGTCCTCAATACCCTCCTTACATTAAAAATAATACCAAAAAGCAAAAGTAACAAGGCTCTTGTGGTTTCCTGCCCTTTGTCCTTTTTTCTCTTAAAATTGTGGGACTTGTATTATCTAATTTTATACTTCAATGGATTCTGGGTAAGTGTAATCAGTGCATTGTACTTAAACATTTGAGATACAGTGTGTCTGAACTCTTTGCAAGCAGCTGAAACCAGCTCTGGCTTAGTCAGAAAGACATTTACGGGCCAGGGAGTGGGAAAATTACTTGCCACTCAATGTGAGGATCGAGTTTGAATAGCCAGCATCCACACACCTGGACTTGGTCACACATACTCTGTAATTTCAGTTCTCCCGTGGTGACATGGGAGGCAGAGACAGGAGAATCGCCAGGAGCTCAGTGGCAAGCTAGGCTGGCATGTGCTGCAGTGAACATCTGAGGTTGTCCTCCATACACGTATGTCTGCACTCACATAAATACAAAGATTGTGTGTGAGTGGGTGTATGCATGCGCATGTGTGTATGTGTGCGCAAGTGTGTGTGCGCAAGTGTGTGTGTGTGTATGTGTGTGTGTGTGTGTGTGTGTGTGTAATCCTTAAGAAGGTATTTGGGGCCGGAGAGATAGATCAGTGGTTAAGAGTGCTTGATGCCCTTGTGGATGACCTGAACAGTTCTCAACTGTGACACCATCATCTGGCCTCCTAAGGTACCTGCACTCCTATAACATCACACACACACACACATACACACACACACACACACACACACACATGCTTGCATACACACACACACACACACACACACACATGCACACACGCATGCTGGGAAGTGCCTAGATTTAAAGGGAAGGTTGGATGGACCTGCTGGCAGTACACAGAAATAAAGGCATCTCTTAGAATCAAAAGGGAAATAAAGGGAAAAAAAAAAAAGAAAAAAGAAACAAATTAAGCTAAATTAGAAAATCAGAGTCCATTTCATATGGTTTTTGTTTCATTTTCCCCTGAAAAGCCTCTCTGATACACTTTACCTTGTCCCAGGAGGACAGAGACCATTTGAGTCTTTGTTGGAGGAATAGGCTGTTTGAACGGCTGTCGAAAGGTTGCTAAATGTGCCAGTGACTTCAAGCACCTGGGAGGCTGAGTTAGGAGGATGGCAAGGTCAGGGCCAGCCTGTACAATGTAGTGAGACCTGCCTCCATAGACAAAGAAACAAATTAAAAGAGGAATGAAAAAGAAGTAAATCTCTCCCAGAAGCCACTGTCTAGCCTAAGCCCCACCCAGTGGATATGCTATGGTCTGTGGGCTGCAGGAAGAGCCTGAACTGTCATGCACTGACCAGATGAGGCCTAGCTGCCCAGGGGGATCTTCAGAAAGAGGAGGCAGGGACTTACCGTAAGGGCCAGCAGATGCTGAGGAGTTTCTTGGCCCCTTTTGGCCTCTATTTCCTTGCCTGTAAATGAGCCATCTTTACAGTGAGATGTCAGTGGGCTGTGACGGGAAGTTCTCTGCAGAGAATCTCTCAGGCTATTAGCCAGGGCTGTTTCCTGAGGCAGGTGGGCTCTGGTGATCGGGCCACCCCTGAGGTGGACAGCATCCACGTCAGGGCCTTAGGCTCCTTCTCTGCACAGCTGCTGCTGAGCCTGGCGATTCCTGGGGAGGTCATTTGGAGAGACCATCATCCCCCGCTGGCTTTTAGTAGCATCCAAGAGTGAGAGTCTCTTCGGGTGATCTGGAGTGGATGCAGGCTCTCAGTGTCCTGACAGGGGAAGGGAAGGGAAACCATGCAGCTCTCAGCCCAGGAAGACACATCAATACCTGGAGACATGGCAGAGCCATCTGCCGAGAAGCCACTGTGCTCTCAGCATTCCCCACCATCTCATGGCTACCCCCTCCTCAGTGAGTTCCACCCAGTGCTGTCTAAGGAGCAAAGCTAAGGAAATTGGGTCAGTCGGCAGGCAGTTCCCCAGGTGACCCTACTGACCCATGTTCTACTGTTTCCTCCTGATAATGCCGTTAATGAGTGCAAGGTGTCACAAGCATGGATGTCACCTCATTCCTGTGTGGGATGTGTTCACTTCCAGGACGGAAGCCTTTCTTTGCCTCAAGGCAGAGTGGCATGTCCACCTTGAATGAAGCACAGAACACCCAAGGGAATCACCACAGACTGGAGAGCCTTGCAGCCTTCTGCAGTGTGTCCCTGACTGGGTATATTCGTAAGCATTCCCCCTCCTTGCCTCTTCCTTTGATCTGTTTTTTCTTTGTTTTGTTTTGTGGGGTGTTGGTTTGTTGATTTTGAGGCAGGATCTTGCTCTATAGCTCAGACTGGTCTCAAATCCATGGCAACCCTCTTGCCTACTCCCACCAAGTACTGGGAGAGGAGTAAGAGTCACCACGCTACGCCATGTAAGCTTTTCAACTTCTGGCTACTCCCCAACCCCATAGCAATTGAAACAGCTGGAGGGACACAGTGAATAATAGTGACTGGGTTTATTAGTATAGAATAAAGGAAAGAAACAAGAAAGAAAGAGAGGAAAGAGAGAGGCTAGCAGGGAAGGAGGAAGGGAGGGAGGGAGAAAAGAAGGATGGATTTCAGAGAACACATCTCCGTTCAAGTTTCTAAAACACAAGTTCATGTTAGAAAGTATAATTGCTAGCTGGGTGCGGTGGTGCACACCTTCAGTCCCAGCACTCGGGAGGCAGAGGCAGGCAGATCACTGTGAGTTCAAGGCCAGCCTGGTCTACAATGTGAGTCCAGGACAGCCAAAGCCACACAGAGAAATCCTGTCTCAAAAAAACAAAAAACAAAAAACAAACAAACAAACAAAAAACAAGAAAGAAAGAAAGAAAGAAAGAAAGAAAGAAAGAAAGAAAGAAAGAAAGAAAGAGAAGAGAAGAAAGCATATTGCTGGGTTAACTCATCTGAATCCACACCCCTGTCTCTACACAGGGGTCTCTCTGGGAATCACGTCCTCCACTTCACCCCCCCACCCACTGCTCTCAGTGTCTCAGACACACATGTTGTCTGCATTGTGCTAGGACAGGGATGCTTTATTCTCAAAAGTTACCTTGCTTCGAGAGTTGAGTTTAGAAACTTGCCAGGGGTGTGTTGGCATGCTCTTTTTGGGACAGAGATATGGCATGAGAAGGTGGTAGAACTAGGTGTGCAGTTCATGGTTAGAGTAAGTGGCTGTTCTCCGAGTGAAAACAAGACAGCAACATGCTGAAGTGTCATGTCTCAGGTAGGAAGGCTTCTGAAGGACCCTCTTCTGTCTGTGCTGGCGTCTGTATGTTGACTGCCCTCATACAACTCATTGCTCAGGCTCTATATACTCTGATCTATCAGGAGGTAGGGCGTTGTCTGGTGTTTGCTTTGAGATGTAGTGGAGGCACCTGAAAATGCTGCCCCTAGCCTTAAAAAATGCTCAGTTTAATGGTTTTCAGCTTATTCACAGATCTGGGTGTTGTTTTTAACCAAATCTCAATTGTTCGATTTTTTTTTTTTTAACCAATAAAGACTCAGGAACCATATGCTGGGGTAAAAGCCTGCTAGCATAGAGTGGCAGAGAAAGCACCCAGCTGACCTTTCTACTCAGCTGATATCCCAGAAGGAATACCCCTCCCCAATGCTGGGAAAAACTTTCTTCAAACTTCATGTCCCTCCCTCCTATTTCCTGTGCATCTCTCTAACTGTCCTCTTCACTTCCTCTTCCTTGCTGTTTTTTTTTTTTTCTTTCTTTAATAATCCTATGTTCACATCCTGTTAGCTGGTGGTTTGCTCCACCTCTTGACCTATGGTTGATTTTATTTGATCTTGTTTACAATATTCAAACAGAAAGCTCTTAGATTAAAGGTGTGTGCTAAGGCTGAGCCACACCACAACTAAACAGGTTTTTCCAGGAAATAACACAGTCTAGGGGTTCACAGTGCGATCAAATTCCCTGAAACAAATAGGATTTGCTCATCTCTATCAATTACGTTTGTATGTGTGTGTGTGTGTGTGTGTGCGTGTGTGTGTGTGTGTGTGTGTGTGTGTGTGTGTGTGTGTGTGTGTGTCCATACCATGGCACGTATGTGGAAATGAAGACAAGTTGTTGGAGATGGTTCTTTCCTACTTCATGGGTTTCAGGGATGGAACTCAGGTCATTAGCCTCAGTTACTAGGATCTGTGTTGACTGAGATATCTTGCTGTCCCTCTATCAATTTTTGAATATTTTGATCATCCAAATGCTATGCTCACTCCTTGCCATCTCATCTTTTCCCATAGAGCCTTCATCCCACTCTAGGCAGTGTAAGACAACTCTTGTCCATGTGATTGGCCTAGTCAAAGCATTTCCTAAAAACAGAATCACACAATGTGGGCTTGTGTTGCTCTTTTTTGGACTGGATTTTTTTTCATTTAGCATCATATTTTCAAGGTTCATATACTCTGTTGCATGTATCAGTACTTAATTTCTTTTTTATGACTAAATAATATTCCACTCTATGACTATGCTATAGTGTTTTTTCCATGCTACAGGTTTTTAATGTATTTATTATTTTATGAACATTAGGTAGTCAATACGTTGTTGCTATTATAAATGACACCAAGATGAAATTTTTCATACAAAAAAATGGTGATTTAATTGGTTTTCCATATTGAGTGTCTCAGGTGACAAAAAGACAATTTAACTCACTCAAAAATGTGTTATTGTTAACATTCTCTGCTGCACAGCTCTAATCTCAACTCTAAGAACAGGTAAAGTTCATTAAACTTGGGAAATACTTGTAACTTGGTTCCAGGCTCTGCTCTGTGTCCATGTGTGTTAAATAAATATTCATGAGTATTCAGAGGTGTGCTGGTATGTTTTTTTTAATTGCATGTGTGTGTGTGCATGTGTGTGTAGATGTGCAAGTACGTATGTGTGTAAATCAAAGGTCCACATCAAATGTCTTCCACTATTATTCTTAACTTTATCTTTGGAGACAAGGCCCTCAATGCAGGCAGAGTTCACTGACTGACCAGTGAGCTCTGGAGACCCACTTGCCTCTGATTTCCTGTGCTTGAGTTACATTGCTGTGCCAAACATTTTTAAATGTGGTTTCTGGGGATCTGAACTATAAAGTCTTTGTGCTCTGGGCACAAGCACTTCAATGAAAGAGCCATCTTTTCAGCCCATATGTGGGGATGCTTTTATTGATAGAGAGCACCTGAGAGCCCAGACCTACGCCAGGGGATGCAGGTGGTCAAAGCACATTGATTGATTAATGACAGAAGTTCCTCATCACAGCCCTGGGAAGAAGTGAGCTCGTATCTAAGGAAATAGGAGTCTGAGAAGCTAAGTGACCATCATCAGGCATGGTAGGATGTGACAGAGCAGGCACAAGGCAAAGCCTAGTCACTGGTTCTAGAGTCCATGGTGCTGACCAAGCAGCAAGCAAGTCTCTCCTTTTGACCTGCTCCAGGAACCTGACACCCTGGAAAAACTGGCCTCTCTGCTCAGCCACGCTATTATTGCCAGGCATCCCTTGCATTGAGTTTGCTTCTCTCTCTGCTGACTCCATTGCCAGCCCTCACCACTGCCTTCTCTCCACTTTCTCTTGCTGGTCAACACATTATTACCATATCACCCCTGTGGTTGTCACCAACATACTCCATGAAAATCCCTCCTCCTGGGGTCCAAATCCCATCTCTCTGCCTCCCAGATACACTGCAGTGACTGTAGAGACCATTGCAGAATCTACTGGTGATGAATTGCGTCCAACTTTGATTGCGCATGTGTGGAATCTGAACAAGCAGACAGGCAGGTGTGTCTTGATCAATGTGTGGTTTGCTCCTGCAGTAGTGTCCTTCCACCATGAGTCCTCTTGAAGTCTGTAAAGCAAGTGACATATTTTGCTTTGACATTGAACTCTCATTGTTTTCCCATTTCAGAGATGGATCATTCTGATGTGTTTTCTTCTTCTCCTCCTCCTCCTTCTCCTCCCCTCCTCCTTCTTTCTCTTCTTCTTCTTCTTCTCTTTCTCCTCCTGCTCCTCCTCCTCTCATCCTAGAGGACAATCTTGGATAAACTTGCCTTCTATCTTGTGTGAGAAAGCATCTCTTTGTTGTTCACCATTGCACATCTCAGAGTGGCTGGAACTCTGGGTTCTGGGAATTCTCCTCCTTCTCCACCTCTCATCTCACTGTATGAGTGCTGGGATTAGATGGGAACCGCGGTGCCTGTCTTCATCTGGGTTCTGGGAATTTAAATTCAGGTCCTTGTAGTTGCACAGCGAGCACTTTTACCCACTGAGCAATAGTGCGTTTTCTAAGAGCAATGGGCCGTCATGATTTGGGTCAGAAGTTACTTTTTCCTTTATTTTTCTCCTTTACTCCTCCCACCCTCCCTTTCATCATCTAGAAACACTTAAGATTTTAGGAAGGCACCATAGAGTTATGAATATTTTTGATGTATGATTAATTCCTATCTCTGCTTGGCCCTAAGGTTACACATGTGTTCAGGACAAAATGGTGGAGACAAGTGTCTGGAGGCCTTTGAGGTGAGGACCCAGTGGTATAATGCAAGTAGAAATGAGACTGGTCCTCTGCTTCAGGTATCTTGTGGAAAATTTTTCCTGATAGTCTGGGACTTATGCTGCAACTGGAGAAAAGGTTTCTGATTACTCATAGCTGCTATTATAGTCACAGATGATGGAAGTGTGTCAAGGAAAGAGGGGACTCTCAACTTAGATCACAGCTCAGGCCCTCACAGTCCATCCATGGCTTGGCAACTAGTTGACAACATATCAGAAGGCTTTGGGAAAACTACAAATTACAGGTTAGACTTTTTTTTTCTCTTTGTATCCACAATGGAAAACTGGATTGAACTTAAGGCAACTGTCCCAGTAGGGAGCGATGAAAAGTGGTCTCACCTGAACCTGACACATGTACATGAAGAAGTTGGATTTTCATTTCCAGTGGACTTCATGAGCATCCTCGATGCAATGAAGGATGTGAGATTGAAAGAAGAGAAATGATCTCTTTAGATTTTCCACCCAAAGGAAAAAGAAGACTAGCCCATCAAACATGGAGTTCCTTTCTACACCCTGTGATTTTTGAGGTGGATCTCTGGATTTCCCTGCCAAATGGAGAGCAGCTTTGAATAATCATGGTGAAAGCAGAGGAGGAGGGAAACTTCTGTCTGGGGTCCTCACTGTAGGGAGGCTCTTCTGATGCTGATTATGGGTTACCTGGTGATGGCATCCATCCCTTAGTCTGGATGTCTCCTCTCCAGCCACCTCAGGCAGGGTAAGGTGGTTGTGCATGTCTTTCTATCCCACGCAGCCTGTTTCCTCCTCCTGCATCTGAGCAGGCTTTAAGACTTGATGGCATGAGTGGAAATGACACTGTGGCAATGTTCACACCCCAGTTATGGTTTTAAAGATTCATTTTATTTTTAATGGGTGTATGTCTTTGTGGGGGTATGTGCATGGGAGTGCCAGTGCCTACACAGGCCAGAAAACTGCACTGTATCCCCCGAAGCTGGAGTTAGAGGCAGTTGTGAGTCACTGCATTGGGTACTAGGAACTAAACTTGCGTCCTCTGGAAGAACAGTGTGTATTTTTCACCCCTGAACTATCCCCCTCCACCCCCAGGCCCAGACTTCAAAGGCTGGGCAGCTTTGAATTTGTTTCTTGCAGCCCTGACCTGCCATATGAGAAATACAGCTACTGCCTGATAGACTGCGGAAAGAGGTCAGAGCACTAGTGGAGCAGGAGGGAGTCCATTGAGGGAGGCTCTCCCTGACCTCATTATGGACTCCCAGACATACATAACGCCATCGCTAACCCTCTAGGCCAGCCAGCTGCCAGCTGATGACCACCTACTATCGTCCCTCAAAGCTATGTGCAACAGAAAAAAAAAATCACCTCGTTCATTCACTTGCTAACTTTCTTACCCACAGAGAATGGGAGTAAATGTAGTCAGGTTTTTTGTTGTTGTTGTTGTTGTTTTGTTTTTCTATGAGAAGAGCAGGTCTCTAAAAAGAAACTTGGAGTTTATCAATAGAAACAAGAAAAGACCCAGCCTCTCCTATTGTCGGAATGCTTTCCTCACTTATAAACCACCTGTAGGTTACAATCCACAGCACAAATTCCAGCCAGTGCCAAGACACTTAAATTTGATTAGGCTGAAAAGAAATTCCTGTATTAAGTTCTTATCTGGCTTTGAAAACTTTCTCAGAGTTGCCCGGAGAACAGCTGCCATTCATTCATTCTTGGTGACCGTTGCCCCACTGATCCTAATCTCATCCTTGCCAGGAAAAGCAGCAGATCAGAACAAACCATCACTGCAAAGGGGCTGCTTCAGGAGCGAGAGACCTTAGATTTGGAGAAACCTCATTCCAGAACATGAGAGAGATTTTATGGAGGAAATAGAAAAACCGGAGCCCTTCAACCTCTGCAAGAGTCTGATGTATCGGGTGGCTAAAGTTACAAATTGATTTTCTATACCAGGTACTTAGGTAGGATCCTCTGCCTCAAATAAATCGATTGTTTCACTCAACCTGAGCTCTATGCATGGTGTGCTCCCTGCAGAAGGGCAGGCTCCTATTGATTTAAAAGGGTCTGGCAAAAGAATGCCCAGGTTATCCAAATATTTTACTTAGCTGAAAATTCCTTTTCATACAAGAAAGTCTAATTTCAATTACGGTGAATGAACACCTTTGTAATTTTCTCTAAACTGTTTTTCACTCCTGACTTGGAAGGCCCATTCGTTTCTGCACCGCTCAAGGGTGTCGGAAGAAGCATGACTGAAAATGAAGAAGGTCCACAGAGCAGAGATATTGCATTATGTGCATTTTCATTCCACATAATTTAGCCTCAGGTCACGTTTCTCACAACCTTTGCCTTTTGGTTCCATCAAAATAGAACTCAGAGACAGAAAACTCACCTGTCTGTTCCTTTGATGCCCGTGGTGTGCTTGCTCGAGGTATGTGGGGCATTTCATTTGGATGGACAGCACCAACGTTCTCCAAACAACATTTTCTGTAAGTGCTCAGGAATGGGAAGGCAGACGAGGCGTGGGAGATGATGTCCTGGGACCTGCCTTGCTGCTGGCAGAGGACCAAGGCTCAGGAGCACCTCACAATCCTCAGCCTTTGCTGTGACATCAGAAACTGTAGAGACTGGCTCGCCCAGTTCTCAACTTTTGGAGTCTTGGCTCAGATTGCGGAGAGAGCATCATGATGCCATCCCCACCATCCTTTCAATACGACTGTGACAGGCAGCTTTAATTGTCAACCTGACACAATCTAATATCCCCTGGGGAGAGAATCTCAGGGAGCGGTTGTCTAGATCAGTTTGGCCTGTGTGCACCTGTGTGGAAGACTCTTGGTTATGTTAACTGCTGTGGGAAGACCCAATATTGAACTGCAGAGGAATAGCAAATCTCACTGAGCAGTGGGAGTGCGTACATCCATTTCTCTCTGCTCTCAACTGTGAGTGTGATGTGGCCAGCTGTTTTTATGTTCCTGCTGCCCTGACTTCCTTGCTGCAATGGACTATATCCTTGGAACTGTGAGCTAAAATAAACCTTTTCTGGTCCAAGTTGCTTTTTGTTAGAGTGCTTATCATAGCAACGGAAATGAAACTGGCACAGAGACAGACAACAGGACAGAAGCTTCCAATTTCAAAAAATGCAGACTCTAGTATCAGTTTCTATAGGATGCAGTGAAACCCTGGGAACAGAGCCACAGGCACAAGGTCTGATTTGAATGTTTACCTGCCATTGTCCAGATTAAAGGCCAACACAAGATCCCACAGGGGCCAGGGGCTGAGTTCTCCATAGACCAGCCTTAGTCAGGCCACTTCCCCAAATGCATGTACTTTGTGTAACTCCAGGGGGTCACAGTGGCCATGATGGCTTTGCTTCTGATGCTATGGAGACTTACTGTGTGATTGACAGAACACTCCAATTCTAACCACCCTGGGCTTCCTACTGGTAGCCCATAGGGTCTTGACACCAGATCCTTTCTAGAAGACATACTCTATAGGGAGATGTGAACCTCAAGATAGCCCTGCTGCAGCCTCCCAAATCTTGGCAAGTAGCAAGAGTCGTGAGAGCAGAGCTTCGCTGTTTGGTTCGCTGAGCCATCATGACATTTCCTTTTTGTAAACCCTTTGATGGCCCCTGATAGTGAAAGGAAGACTATGTAGCCATAGGCCAACAGTAAGGGATGCATTAGTCACACCTAGCATGTGATTGATTTCATTGTGATTGAGGGGATCAGGTCTGAAGGTCCTGGGTTTTCTCAGGTTCAACCTTGTAAACATGAAAAGGGTTTTAAATCATGAGACACACCCATCTGTTCAGTTCATCTATACAACACTCATTTATGAGTGGGTGGAGCACCTACTGTCTCTGTGCCAAACTAGCTGTGCTCTTTGTCTGCGTGGAACCTACACCAACAGATGAAAGTAAGTCATGGCATCCCTTGCTCACGGGCACGTGCTAGGAGAGATAGATGTGCCAGGTCCCAGGACAGCATGGAGCAGGAGACTGGACCTAGACAGATGGCTGAGATGTGTAAGCGTTCCTGTAAAACAGTCATTTAAGTGAGTGAGAGTTGGCTAGGAAGAGAATAGGTTTTCTGGGTAGAAGAAACAATAAAGGCACCCCGATAGAGCAAGGCACGTGGAAGATTACAGAAGGGGAACATCAGGCAGTGATGGTGACAGGTAGAACTCACAACCGCCTCATTGCAAAATTCCTTACAAACTGGAGACCTGGGCTGGAAAGAAGGCTCAGCAGATAAGAGTATTTACTGCTCCTGGAGAGGAACTGGAGTTGGTTCCCAGAACCCTCATGGTGGATCACAGCCATTCATAAATTTACATCCATGGAACTCAATGCCTTCTTCTGAATTTTGTGGACACCAAGCATACACGTGATGCACATACATACATTCAGGCAAAACACGCGTACAATAACTAAATCTTAAAACAAAACAAAACAACCCCCCCCAAAGAACCCAAAGGATTAACTCTGCTTGGAAATGGGCAGACCTTCATCCCTACCCCAGTGACAGGGTTTTTCTGTGCAGCCCTGGCTGTCCTGGAACTCACTCTGTAGACCAAGCTAGCCTCAAACTCAGAGACCTGCCTGCCTCTTCCTCCTGAGTGCTGGGATTGAAGGTGTGTGCCATCACCTCCTGGCAGCAGTTGTTTTAAAGTGGGGACTTTTTACTAATAATATCGGAGATTGTATAAGAGTTTTAAGGAGTGAGGTGATCTGGTGTGGCTTGGTGACAGACAGATGGCTTTGGCCACTGTGTGAAGATTGTTCTGGAAGTGGCTACTGCAGAATGGAAGGGGAGCCTGCTGGATGCTGGAGATGGGAACAGCTGGGGCAGCTTCCTCCTCCCCTAAATCCACATGCTCCTTACAACAGAGCTCTCGTAGTTGAAGTGGAAAGCACTCAAAAAGAAAGTAGGGCTAAGAGGGGAGGCCGTCGGCAGCAAGAACATTCTGTAGTGCAGGCTGCAAGGGTTTGAAGCACTATAACACTGGGCAACAGCAGTGTCGGAGCTCAAAGGAAATGGCGTTCTTCTTTGAAGGTAAGTGGCCTTAAGTGTGATCTTCCTCCTTGGCCATCAAGAGTCTCTGTCCACATCTGCAGTCTTTACATTTCCTGCGCTTGTTTACTCGGGGGTTCCCCCTACCTCTCTTCTACTGCAATCCTTATCTTTCCCACACTCGTTTACTTGGCGGGGCAGGGGGACGGTCTTTTTCTACTTCTCTTCAATGCTATGTGATCTAAGACCTGGGTGTGATGATTAAAATCGATTGTCCCATGTGACAGTTTCTAGAATCACCAGCGACAAACCACTGGAAGTGCTGCCTGGTGAGGAAGCTTCGAGACTGGGTTAATTTACATGTAAAGATCAGATCAACCCCAGATGTGGCTGCACTGTTCCCTGTGCTGGGGTCCTAGGCTGAATAAAAAGTGGAAAAAGGAGGTGAGTGCCAGCATTCTGTGTGACCAGCTGCCTCAAGCTCCTGCCGCTATCTTTCCCCACCGTGAAGGACTGTATCCCCTCGCACTGTGAGCCAAAACAAGCCCTTCATTGCTTAAGTTGCTTCTCTCAGATTATTTGGTCACAACGATGAGAAAAGAAACTAACACACTTTGTTTCTAGTCCGCTTTCCCAAATATCGTACAAGAAGTTAAGTTCTAAATGTACCACCCAAACTTCCCTCTTCATTAGAAACTGCCCATTGCTCTGTGGTCCAGAGCTGATATATTACTTATTAAACATGTCCCTAGGCACTGGCCAAAGTGCCTTGTACATATTAACAAACTCTCTTAGAAATTATCAGCACAGCATTAGTAAGTCTTGTTCTTGACCCCATTTCACAGATGGCAAAATTGAGGCAGGCAGCAGTTGAGCAGCTTGCTGAGGTCTCATAGCCAGTGAGTAGCAGAGTTCTAGATAAGAGCCACATAGAAACTCTCTTCCTCTTAGTCCCAGAGGCCCACTGCTCTCAGACAGAATCTTTAAATAGACATAATCTAAGACCTAACTCCATTTTAACTGAATCCTCAGGAGAGTCTCACTTTCCCTTTGCGCTACAGGCCTATGGCTGCTCTCCTAAGGGGCCCAATTTCTTGTCCTTTGAGAGCTGTGCTTGCCCAGCTGGACTCTCTGTGATACTGAGAACGAGGATGGACCAAGACCAGAAAGGAAGAGCATAGGCCAGGAATAAGTTGTATCTGTGTTAGCCCCTGGCGATGCTCACGAGGACGAAGGCACAGTGAACCAGAGACTCCGGTCTGGCAGACTTTAAGAAACATCCCATCTGCTCTGTGTTTAAAATCGGCTTTCCCTTCATGGAGATGTTTCAGCTCAGGGATTATATGAAAGGCAGAGATGGAAACATTGCCAGAGGGAGGATCATTCTCAGGGGATTACCAAGGAATCCCCTGAAGTTTGGTGCCTGTGACAGTTTGGATGGGATGGCCTCCATGGGCTCATGGGTTTGAGTACTTGACCCATAGGAAGTGGCCTTGTCGGAGACAGTGTGTCACTGTGTGCCAGACCTTTGAGGTCTCCTGTACTCAAGCTATACCCAGTGTGGCACACAGTCCTCTTCTGCTGCCTGCAGATCAAAATGGAGAACTCTCAGCTCCTCCTCCAGCACCATGCCTGTCTGCCTGCTGCCATGCTTCTCTTCCCACTATGATGACAATGGGCTAAACCTCTGAACGGTAAGGCAGCCCCAACTAATGTTGTTCTTTGTAAGAATTGCTGGGGTCATGTTGTCTCTTCACAGCAATCAAACCCTAACTAAGACAGTGCCAAGTCCAGAAGCCAGTGAATGTAGTCTTTCCTGGGGCCCACCCTGGCTCATGGCTTCTTTGACAGTAAAATGAGGACAAGACTGATTGGGGCTGGGAACAAAGTAGGGGCATGGACTCAGGGAAGAGGAGACAAAGGATTAGAGAGTGGTTAGGGACCAAAGCACCCTATAGACCAGAGTGAGCTTTCTCTATCTCCACTAAAACCACATAGCGCCACAGCTCTGCCGCAAAGGACCTCTGCCTGGGCACTTCTTGGGAAGGAGGGAGGCACTTGAGTTTCTCTTGCAATCCCTTTGGTCCCCTTCTCAGCAAAGGTTTTTGAAAGCAAGAAATTTTAGAGCTCAAGGTCAGAAACACTTGGCAAACTTAAAACGATGTGGAAAAGCAATGTGTGTCCCTGCCATTGGAGAATTGTGCTTAAATCCCTGTTCATTACTATACGGAAAACCATCTTTAATTGCAGAGATCTCTGTAAAGAACAGGGTAACCAGCTGGGCTCTATTTGAGCCAAAGAAGACATGATAAGAGGAAGTGGGCTCCAATGGCAGTGTGAGAGGTTTGTGTTAAGTATGATGTAACTAGAGACTAAAAGCAAAGGAGGTGCATGTAGGAAGGATCTGAGTGCTTGCCCAGGCCATAGGGGGGAGATGCGAAGAATTTTTTTTTTTTTTTTTTTTTTTTTTTGTAGCGTTATTTATACTTAAAATATCTCTGTGGCTCTGGAAATGGCAGTAATGCCATTTGATGTATCAGTGGTGATTTCATTGTTTCTGACAACCTGGCCCTCTAGGTCACTCATTCAGTCCTCCTGCTCAGGTCACTGTGATTTAGATGGAGGTAAAAAGAAAGAACAAGTGCATGGGATAGCTTGTGAGGGTTGAGGTCCTGATGGACATGGTGGAAGCACTGAGGGAGATGGGAGAAGCCTCGATGGAGGAGATGGGGGCCGCTGAGGCAGCCAAAGCACTGATGAGGTGGAAGAGATGCTTATGGGGATGAGTGAGGCACTGAGGAAGGGGTCACGATCATAGATAGCCAAGGTTCTGGTGCAGGAGGTGGAGGCTCTGCTGTTGGTGCTGGAAGAGCAGGCGGGAGATACGAGGATGGAGGTGCTGGGTGTTGATAGAAAGGGGAAACTGATGGAAGCAGTCATCGGGGTTCTGAGGAAGGTGGTGGATGCTCTAGGGAGATGGTGCAAATGCAGGTGGTAAGACCAGGATGAAGGTGGTGGATCTGGTGGGGACGGTGGAAGAGCAGGTGGCAGGATCAGGATGCTGTGGTCTCCTGCAAGGAGACATCCAATTAAAGACGTGCTACCTTGTAAGAATTTAATAACTTTATCTTTTGTTTCCCTGCCTTACTTCAATGGCTTCTAGGGTAGGGTGAAAGGTGATAAGCTAAAACATCTTGAGGAGCTTCCTATGCCTAAGAAGCAAAAAGACCCAATTTAAAGGAGGGCCTTCCATTTTGACAAAGATATGAAAACTTTCAGTTTGCCCTTGGTTTGGTGTCGTGTCGTCTTAATTTATGATTCATGCAAACATGTGAGCTGTGCCATGCTTGTAAACACAGAATATTTTCAAAGCTTCTTTTCCACTTTCCAAGCCCATCTTAATTAATTCCATGGCATTAATAAGGGTGATGTGTAAAATCTGTGTGCCCACTTGGTCCCCACTCTGTCTCTGCAGGGAACACAAGGCGAGGCTTAATACCAACAGGAGCCATCTGAATAGGTTTCCTGCAGAGCTTAGCAAGGAGGGATGGAGTGTCCACATGGGAGCACCCATTCTTCCTTCCAGATTTCCCAGGAGGCTCTCAATAAAGATGCCCACCCCCATTAGATGTCACCATGCAAGACTTTGATTTTTAGTTTCTTACCTGAGAAGCAAACTCGAGGGACCTTGTTTGGCGCAGTTCTCCAGGATGGCATTAGGGGCTGGGAAAATAATAATAACAACAAGTTGGATTTCTCCAAGAATTGTTGCCCTTGCTGACAGGAATAAAATTTATAATGCTAGGAGGATCTGGTTTTGATTGCCGCCTTCTTCCTGAGAGGGTGGGTGGCTGGCTAATAAAGCTGATCTCTCACTTCTGGAATTGGATGGTGTTCCCGAGCTCCAACACTTCTGCATCTAATTTGGATCTGCCTGTGTATTCTGGGTCTGTGCTATGTGGTTAGAAACAGTGTTCAGAGCTCACTGTAGCACTGGCCAAGGGGCAGTTTAGACTGTTATAGGTCTCCTAAGACAGAAAGGTCTTAAGTCCCTGCTTTTGAAAAGTTAAATCTGACTGTGCATGTGCCAGAAGGGGGTGGAGAAAGAGAGAGAGAGAAACAGAGAGAGAGAGAGAGAGAGAGAGAGAGAGAGAGAGAGAGAGAGAGA
>OU015749.1:26968689-26987914 GCA_907169655.1 Acomys percivali | reverse complement strand
ACACACACACACACACACACACACACACACACACACACACACACACATACACGTACATTTAAGATACCATTAAAAAAGGAAAGAACCCAGGGGCACTAGCTAAGCTGTCTTGCTCCTCCATGTGAGAATGTGGCAGGAAGCATTGCTACAGATACTGAATGGAGGCACTATAGCCTCGCTCTTCCTGTCCTCCAGAAAGACCAGTTGAATAACCAGGAACAAGCTAAGGAACAAACAAGGCCATGTGAACCTCATGTCTATGTGGGGCTGAGTTCACAGTGCACGAGGAACTGCCAAAGCCAGTATTAGAGGAACACATTCCAGGAAAGGGTGAGCCTGGTGTGTTGCAGGGTTTTAGGTCACTGTGAGGGTAAAGGTAGGCTGCCAGGAGCAAAGCCTGGAGTGTTGGGAAAGCACAGAGGAATAAGAGGTGACTCAGACTTGGGGCACAGACAAAAACTATGAATCTGGCTGGATACAAGTCAGCCAGAAGCTAAGTTCAAACATCAACCTTTGGGGAAGACTCAAGCAAGGAGCTAGGAATTCTGGGAGAGCCACAGAAGCTTAAAGGCCGGGACTAACAGGTAAGAAAGCACTCAGCACCCAGCCAGAGGCATTGTGACTACTGAGGCCATGCCTCCAAGGGAACCTGCCTTGCTCAACACAGAGGGTGAGCAGTGGGAGGCAGGGTCATCTCTCAGAACATCCAGACCAAAAGAAGACCCCACCTGAAGACTGTCTGAAATGGTGGATTGTGCTGACCAGAAGGATCCAAGCTCATTGTCTGTTAGGCCTTCGGAGTGGCAAGTCTGGGGAGGGAGGAATCAGCGTTCCTGGGCAAAGCGCACCACTGTCTTGTGCTAATAGCCTTGCTCTTACTGTGTGACCCTCAGCAAAGTCCTTCATTTCTCAAATGCAATATCTCCCCTTCAAGATAAAAGTGCAAGAGGGAAAGATAACCACAAATCCTCCAGGAGCCTAGGCTGGCCATCAGCGAAGCCACAGCCAACAGTTCCCAGCCCGATGCCGGCTTTGCTTGTGTTAGCTCCAGACTCTACACACCTAATGTCCAGTCAAGCTGAGCAAAGGTAGTGAGTATGGAGTCTGTGGGGCAGCCTGTTCATGGAGGTACAGAGTCACATATTGCTGGCTGTCATATGCACCGTAGAGAGCCCACAGGCTATCAACAGGACTACTGATGCCTTAGCAACAACAGGGACCTGGTCTTTCTTGGTAAATAAGCTGTGTAGAAGCAGCACATATACTAATTTTAGCATGATCGTCTGATAGCCTTGACCTTTCTGGGCCTCCATTTATTATTGAGCGTCATGAAATTGCCACCACTCAGTTGTTAATCTACAGGAACAACGATTTGATAATACTCAATGTGGCAGGGAGGTGAGCTGGCATGATGGGTGGTTTGAATTTTAATATGTATCGATTATTTGAGTTGAGCCAGGCTACAGCCTAGGTTCCCACACACAGGGGTCACCAAGGCTGCCCTAGGAGCTGTATCTGTATATTTTGTCCTACTGCAATGGATACCTGAGGCAGTCAACTTTATAATAGGAACATATGTGTATGTAGCTAACAATTTTGGAGGCTGACCATTGCAAAAAATCAGTGTGCAGGCTCCAGGGAAGGCTTCTTTCTGCTATGTCACCTCATGGCAAGTGACATTGGCCAGGGTGACATAGAGACCTACTGGCAATCTGTCTGCTCTACAGGCAGAGTAGGAGGAGCCCAAGGGCAAGCTGCTAGCCAGACTAGCCAGGTCAGTGAGAGACCCTACTCCAGTTAATAGAGCAGAGAGTGATTGAGAAAGACCCCAGATATCAATCTTTGGCCTACACACATCACACATGCACATATGCACACATGCACACATGCACACAGGGACCTAAAGATATACAATTATACCATATGCATACACATGCAAAATTTAAAAAAGAATATCTCCCTAGGCCCCACTTCTCAGAATCTCCATGACACCACTGATACTTGGGGACCAGCTTCCCAGCACCTGAACTTTGGAGAAAAAAAAAACCAACACATTGGAGCCCCAGCAAGTGAAAGCCCCAGAGAGCATTCCATACAACAGAACAGAGCTTCACAGAGCACCACACAGGCCACTAAAATGCTTCCGAACCAGGTGAGGGGGAAGCCTCCCATCTGAGAACATGGTTACACTTTAGTCTGTGTATAACAGAATGGTGGCGGGGGCCCCTGTCGATGAACACATCTCTGTGAGGCCGAGAAAGAGCCAGTAACAAGACTGATGTACTTACTCCAAGGCCGAGCTGAGGAATGCTTGTGAAAATGAAGGCAGGGAGCGGTTACACTTTACACAGTTGACGTGGTCAGCCTGTCAACTCTGAGGAAGGACTGCTGCTTTACTACAGAAACAGTAAGCAGAAAAGAAGCTTTTATGTCAACAGATTTGACACAATGTCAGGATCATCATAGGGGTGTTGGCTTTGATAAAAACCCAATGAAATGAGTCCAACTAGTTATTTGCTGATAACATCTTATAAAACTTCACTAATGACAGGACCGATGAGTTTTATTACAGCCAAGTTTTTGTATTTCAGACTTTCATAGTTGTCTGCAGTGACATGAAGATTAGGCAAGTACTGACTTCATGGGCTGAATCAGAAGACACTCGGGTCCTCAGCTACCTTTTACCTATAAAATTAACCACTTCATTTAATTTGCTTAGCCTAGTACTTGATGATAGAAAGTCATTGGTCACTCATAGAAAGGTGATGGTGTGAACTCCAGATGAGAAAGACCGTCTCTGGATTACAGGGGGGAAAATCTCAATTATGAAATAGCCCATGAACTTCAATCTCATTTCTGAAATAGACAATGATTCTTTCAGATGTCACAAATGTCTCACTGATATTTTAACGAGGTGAATGAGTTTGGTGAGCCAGGCTAGGTCACAGGGTGCTCATGACCCCACCATTAAACAAAAAGTATATATTGAACATTTGAACTCAAAATTTATTTGTAATCAAAACAGAAGAATTTTTCCTCTTTGAAATGAATTAAACATCTGAGTGCAATAGGCACGGGGCTATTTTCGGTGGATAATGAGATCACCAAGAAGTGTCCTGTTACCAAGTATATACCAGCATATTTTTCTCCCATGAAATAATCATATGAGGTTACTAAGGAGTCTATGCATTGACAGTGTCCACACTAAACATAGAAACAGAAGGAAGCCTATAGCTGAAGGTCAGAAAAACTTAAAGGGAAATAAATTGTTTTAAGAGATAAATTCTTTTCATAAAACAGAAAGTCTGGAAGTCTCAATATCAAGGTACAGCTGTTTACTCTTTGGTATCTTTACTGTGTTGTTCAGGCCCCAGGGTTTGGCAGAGCATGGAATAAGCTGGCTCTCTAAGTCATCATGCCTCAAGTCTGCTCCCAGATGCCACTCAATACATATCTGGTGTAGTTAAACCTCATGCTCATGTTGTCTAGGCTCGCAAAACCCTAGGAGATTATTATACTCAGTTGTGGGTGTTCAGGGAGAGCCATCAGTATGAACGGCACCATCTGTGGGCTGGGGAAAGAGTGAGAGGTTCTGTGCCACAGGCTTCTGCCTTCCTGGTGTCTGCCTGAGTGAAGCTTGGGCCCTGAAACCATGAGCAAAAGTGAGTCCTCAGTTAAGTTGCTTCCATCAGGTATCTGGCTAGAGGGATGGTCAAGATAACTGACATGCACCCCCATGGGCCTCCCCGGCTGTAACTACTGGCGTCATGGGTTTTGAACCCATCAAGATACCCTGGCGATCTGACTATTGAGAGCAGAATGAACAGCACAGAGATTCTGTTGGCAAGGGACACAAGATGAGGCATGCCAAGTGGGATACAGGAGCACAGCTCAGTGCTAAAGCAAGTTATGAGGAACAGTGATGCTTAAAGGAGGCACAAGTGGATCCCACTCTGCCCTGCTCTGGAATCCTCATAACGCAGGGCAGCATCTCTGGGTTAAGGTGGCACTCCATCCCCACCTGCCTTGCAGTGTTTTCTGACTGCACACATCAAATACAACCCTAGTCAGTCACAACTCTCAGCTGAGTTGGGGCAAAGTGACTCTAATGTTGCTGCTGATTGGACTCCACACATGTACACAGTGCAAGTGCTCATGTGCATGCACACATACCCTGTGTATATGTGGTGTGCACGCGTGCACACACACACACACACACACACACACACACACACACACACACACAGATCCAGAAATGAAAATATAAGAGTAGTTTTTTAGAAGCCTCCTCCATATTTTTATGTAGTTTGAATTTAAACTTTTTATGAGGATGTGATTAAATTTTATGGGAATGTGTCTATAAAACATTGGGCAACGCAGCTACAAACCCTTCTGGAATGTTTAGTAAAACACGGTGGACACTGTCCTTGACCCACCCACCATTTGTTCTCCTTCGGCTCATCGGTTATCTGCGAAGGCTGACGCCACACTCCCCGAGTCTCCCTGAATGTCCTCTCTCTTTGTGCCTGAGTCTGGCCAAGGTCTGCAGGATTGCATCACAGCCTTGCGCTGTGTGCATTGCGTTGCGCCATGAGACAGGATAAGGACGATCCAGATGGAGAGGATGGAGCAGGCAGACACCCCCTCAGAACAAACCTCCTTTGGTCAGAAGGATTTGCATTTCTGGAAGTTGGTTTGTTGGTTTGTTGCTGGTGAATTGGGGTTCTGCTAACTAGGCAGACAAAGATGCCTGCCCCATAAAGCTGGGCATGCCGTCATCGACAGGAGCGTGACCGGTACAAAGCTGAAAGCATCAGGAAGCAACCAGTGAGATAATATTTACATCATTAAGGGGTAGAAGGCTAGTTTAAAATGTGATTTATATTTACCTCTCCCCTACTCCCAAATAAACAGAACATAACAGTGTTTTTCCCAAAGAAACAAAAACCAAAGAAAGCAACATTTGTTTGTTTGTTTGTTTTTAGAGGCAGAATTAGTTTGCTTTGACTACAAAGACTGCTGCTCAAGATAGAGGCTACTGTGTCAAATGTCATATGTTTGCATTGTTTACATCGTAGACAACAGTGTAATCACAAAAATGAAGAGTGCTATACAATGTTTAATCAGAGGCACACTCAGTGGGAACTCTATCAAGGATGGAAACACAACAGCAAGAAAGAGACACAGATGGAGAAAAGAGTAGATGGAGGGACCACTGGGATGCTGACTCAGGAAGCCTTCCTTACTCTCCCGCAAAGGCTCATGGTTAATCAGGGTGGCACCCCAGCTCTCTGCTATCTGTGTTTGCTTAGCAAAGGGTGAGCAGTTTCTTCTACAAATGGTTCAGCTCTTCTGAAATAGTTTGAACACAGCCTTTACAGACTTTTATTTTAAACAAAATCCAGTTCAGGGATGGGAGATGATCCAAACAAATGTTGTGACAGAGAGCGTGAATCCACCTCTGGTGAGCTAACAGGCTGCTTCTCTCAGGATGGGGAATGTTCCTAAGCTGACTGCACAGTTTAGATGGGCTCCAGGGGAGGAAGTTCCTCTGTAAAGACTTATATATCAGCCTTTCTTTAAAGCTGAAAACTTACAAGCTCTCTTGTTTTCTAAGAAAGTGGTCTTTTTCCTACTGTTATGTTCACGTTTAAACAGCAGGCTCTGTAGATCCTGGACAGAAAATTGGAGAGGAAAAGTTGAAACATTCTATGTAGAGAGGTTCCTTAAGACTCAGGAAGTAAGTTCTTTTTACCAGGCTCAAAAAGAACAACTTACAAGGCCCAGAGAGTCCCTGGAACTTGTAAAACACATCAGACTCACCCCCCCCCCAAAGCTCTATGAGCAGTTATACTGCTGAAGAAAGGACACTCTGATAAGTCAAGCTGCCTGAAAGTAGAAAAAACAACGTAAACATGTTGTTCTTTCCAACAAAGATTGCTGATTTGGGTCGGCAAATTGGATGAAAGGGACCCATCCCATTAGTACATCTTGAAGCCTTTCAAACTTGCTGTCAATCAATGTGATGTAAACTAAAGAATGATGCAGTGTTTTAGACCTAGTACCCAAAACTGACAAGGATTGCTAATTTGTAGTGTTGGTGAACGGGGTGAAAACAGACAGTCCTACACAGGACGAGGAACCCAGATGATGCAAACTTCACCTGGGGCGTTTTGACAGCATTTAGCAGTCTATTTTGGTCCATGGTTTCAGAGGTTTCAGGTCGTGGTCTCTTGGCCTGTGCACTTGGGCATGGTCCGTGGTGAAAAGGTGTTGTGCCAGAGAAGCAAATCTAACCAGATTGGTCATCATCGTACCTCACAGAGTTCACTGTCCGGTAAGACTGTTAATGACTTTTTCCCCAAGCAGGTCAAGAAGGGACCAGGAGCAGGATATCATCAAGCACCCAGCTCTAGCTGTCTGTCTCCTTGGGCTGGGTTCTCCTAAAGTTTCCAGAACATCCTAAATCAGTACTCCTAGAGGGGAGGAAGCAGAATGTTTGACACTTAAGCCTGCAGGGGAAATTTCATGTTCTTTGTTTGTTTGTTTGTTTTGTTTTTTATTTTATTAATTTATTCAGATTACAACTCAACTGCTATCCCATCACTTGTATCCTCCTGTTCCTCCCTCTGAAATTTCATATTCAAACCACTATAGGGTGTGCTAACAATCAAAAAAGAAAACAAACAAACAAACAAAAAACCCAACCACCAATAAACATGTCTCTGAGGCTTTCAAACTCACCTTCTATCGATGTAATGCAAATTACAGAATGACACCGGGCTTTAGACCCACTGCCAAAACCTAACAAGGAGTGCTGAGTTGTAATGTTGGCAAGTGCAATGAAAAGTGCCAATCTCATACAGGACCAGGAACCTGCATGTGTACGAACCTCCCCTCCGGCATCTTGACAGTAGCTATCAAAGCCTTCAATATGCTTACAGGCTTTGAAGTAAGAACACTTCCAAGACTTTATCCTATCCTAAGGAAATAATTAGAGAAGCTTGAGACATTTTTATGTGCCAGGGCCGCCTCTGCTGAGTTATTTGTAGTGTTAAAAGTGGGGAAGCAGAATCATTAACTGGGTAACTTAGGAATCTAGTTAAATAAATGAGTGTGCTCACAGACAGAAGACAATGTTAAGCAGAAATCGTGGCTGCGGAGGCTACTTAGCAAGTGGAGGATGCTTACATTATGCTGAGAGTCAGGACACTAGCTGTGGGATAAAGGAGACAAAGCAGGCTTGGAAGTCAGATAACAGAGTTTGGATTCCAGGCTTTTTTTTTTCTAATTCACCCCCCAAAATTACCTAAGCTGTCTGGGCCCCAATGGCTTCATCTATAAAACAAGAGGGATGCATACTCTGCAGGATTGCATCAGGGCTCAATTAGGACAAGACATTTAGTACTGGTGCGTGGAGGGAATGCCTACCTAATCCTCAGGAAGCCCTAAGATTCAATCCCAGAAACGGTCTTTGGGAGGGGAAGAAAATAGAACATGCTTTGCGTGGCACATAGTGAACATGCATTAACAGGGCTATCTAAGTCACCCAAATGTTTCCAGCATTCGATAGCTTAGTGTGGTAGTTAATCTCAATTGTCAGCAGAGATCTGGGATAATCTAGTAGACAGCCCTTGAGGAACACCAGGCAGGGGGTGGTGGTGGTGGTGGTTGCCTCTGCATATATCTGTGAGGAATGGTGTTCAGGCGGTTAAGTGGGAAGACTCCCACTGAAACTGAATGGCACTGTTTCTTGGACTTGGATCCTGGGCTGTACGTAAAGAAGAAGAGTGAGCTGAGGACCAGCACTCATCTCCTCTGCTTCCTGGCTGCGGACAATGGGAGCAGCTCCTACCATCTTCTCTTCTTCACTGTGCTGTACCGCACCCTTGACCCGTGAGCCAAAACCAACATCTTCTCCTTTAAGGTGCTCTTGTCTGGCTACTGGTGACAGGAAAAGAAACCAAGACAAGGAGGTGTTATATGCAAATGAAGTCTCACTAATACCTCCATTGTTCCATTGGTGTTCCCATCGGAATCTGCTCACAGGGCTCTAATCTACTTTCATGTACTCTCTCCTCCAAGCACCCCAGGAAGCGCCCCACCCCCCACCCCACACACTCCAATTGGTTTCATTCATCTTTGCCATTCCACTCCTGCCACATCACTTCTTTCAGAGTTTCACTATAACCCACTTACTCACTCGCCCATGTATGTCTATGTACGTAGGAGAATATCAAGGGCCCACTATTGATTGAGCATCTGTGTGCTATCCAAACACACACTGGGGGGTTAGAGTCCGTGCTTTCTTAAGGTTTATAACGTGCTGCAAGGAAACAAACATCTGCAAATGAGTATCAGATGTCAGGTGATGCAAGTTTCTCTGCTTTCATTTAACCCTGGAGATTAAAACCAGCTGATGGGCTGCTGTGTGGCCACAGGAAGGAGGGGCCTGTCCCCCTGGGCCGATCCATGGGCAGGAAGGCACGGCTTCTCTACATCTTCTCTTTTGGCTTGCTCAGAGTCTCTTCTGGTTGAGTGACTAAGCCAGCCAGCACCTGCTGGCTAGGTGACAGGGGCTTTAGGCTCTCAGCACTCAGGAGAATTTCTCGGGTCTCAACTGAGTTGATGTCCTGCCAATTAGTCTCCCTGTGCAGAAAATGAGCCCTACCACGGACTACAGTGCTCCAAGTTTGTGTTCTTAGTGTCTCTGGTGTGGCTGGTCATAGTTGAATGCCAAGGGCAAACAGAAGGGCACCTGAGGCCAGGTGTGTTTACGCATTTTTAGGAGGAGACTTTTCCCTTATTGAACCAACTCCACCTTACTGAAGGCGGTCATAAGGATAAGTGAGTTGTAACATCTCAAGTCTGCGGTTGTAATCTAGGAATCGCAACCTAGATTTGAATTTGAAATGATACTGAGAAGCAAGAAGTCCATTGGCCAATGCAGGAAAGACAAGAGAGAGTGAGCTCAGCTGAGCCTACTCCTACAGGGATAATGACACGAATCTGTACTGTCACGCATTTTCCAGTGATCAGCAGTGATAGCTTTAAACCAAATAACTCACAATTTATGCAAAACTACACTTTTTCCATCCACACTAGATCCAAGAGAACGAAGGCTTTCTGAGCACAGTGTTCATGGTGGATCTGATCCTTCCGGTTCAGTTAGTCCTCTCTCTGCTCCTCCCACATCCTCGTTCACCCTGAGGGCTGTTCCTTTATCGTACCCGTTCTTTGCATTTTTCTGATTGTTCCTCATCTTTCACCAGTCGCTCTAAGTTCTATGCCTTGTTTACTCTCAGCCCCCTGCAGCTGTGAGGAGCACGTGCCTCCAGCTCTCCTGGCCATGGGGATTGGTTAGTGGTGGGCGTTGGACCTTGGCTATCACAGAGGATGACTAAGTATTTCCACCAATGAAGGTAAGAGCCAAGAAATAGAGAGATGCTCAAGCCGACTCTATTGGAGTCTCAAGCAAGACAAACTGGGATTCAGAATTGCAGTTACAACTGCCGAGTTATAAAGTACTATACATTGAAGCATCATTATCTTTCTTAATCCAGTTTGGAGCAGGATGATTTCTGTCTCTTGAAAACAAAGGAAGTGTTACCCTTTAAAGAGTTATAATAAACACGCACAATATTGTGCTGGGAAGATTCCTCTAGAAAAACAGAGCACATAGAGTGAACACTTATCACAAAGGCACTTATTAGACAAGCTGACATGATATGGGTAAGACAGTCCAATAGCAGCTTTCTGTGCACAGGAGACACTGAGGACCTAGAAGGTGCTTAGTCAGTGAGGTGGAGGCTAAAGAGGCTGGATTCTAATATTAGTGAGGGTGGCAGTGGCAGCAGCTATAGTCACAGCAGATTAGATGCACCTACCAATAAGGCTAAAGGCAGACAGGGGGAAACAGCAGCTTTCACTTTGTACTTCCTTACATCTCTACCAATGGAAGCAATCATTGAGTTTGGGGGAAGGTCTCTCACATAATCTTTCCAGGAAACACCCCTACAGGCCTGTCCAGGAGCATGTTGATCCCAACCCCTATCAAGTTGGCAAACAGGACTTCCATCACACACATGTACTCCTCTTGAGAGTAAGATTACCTCATGGGACAATGTAGGCTGCTGTCAAATTAAGAACGAATATTTTCCTAAGCACAACTGTCCATGCTCTAAGCCTGACAGGAAAGCAGAGTCTGTCTTGTGAGGCAGAATGTAAACCTCTCCTTTGATCACTGTTCGACTTTGGGATCTGGTCCCAGGTGCCTACAAAATGAAGGCAGTGTGATCTTGCCTTGCGGTTTTCAAATCTGTTCAAGAATATGGTCACCTCAGGTATTCCAAAGATCATCTTTCCAGGAGAGGACTGGTCACAACCTAAACTGTTTTCAACATCAATTTCTTCAAGCAAAAAGCCAACACTAGCAGAAAATACTGTCTATGTCCAGCACCACACATGCTGCCCAACACTCACCTCCAGGTCAGGAGGAATTAGGCTTCCAGGACATCAGGAGGCAGACATTTTCTAAAAGTACTTGTTTTAGATAGGCAAACTCCCTTGTATAAATCTCATGTCATTAAAAAAAAATGAATAGATTTACTGAAGCGCTTAACTTGATTCTGTTTTTGTTTTTATTTTTATTTTTCTTTATAAGTATGCTATGTATGGGTGCCTGAATGTATGTATGGACAGCACATGTGCATACAAGTGCCCATGAAAGACAGAAGGGGGCACTGATCCCATGTAACTGGGGTTATAGAGAGTGGTCTGACCAGGATGGGTACTAGGAACCAAAGTCAGGTCCTCTATGAGAACAGTAAGCACTCTGAACCTCTGGTCCACCTCTCCAGGCCTCAAAGAAGGTACTACCACAGGACTGGGGATATGCTTATGGTGGAGGGTTTGCCTAGCATGCATGAGGCCCTGGATTCAACCCTCAGCTCTGAGAAGAGGGCGGAGGATGATGGGGTAGGTATGAGTGAGTGATGGGTTCTGGATTTGAGGGGATGTGTGTGGGGTTCTAGGATTGAGAAGACACCCCAAATGGCCAGGGAACTCTTCAATAAAAGGAAGGAAGGAAGGAAGGAAGGAAGGAAGGAAGGAAGGAAGGAAGAACGGAAGGAAGAACGGAAGGAAGGAAGAAAGGAAGAGATTTCTGAATTAGATACAACTGGGCAAATGGAAAGATTTGTCAAAGTTCAGCTTATGCATTTTTTTTGCATATTATCACATATTAAGTAATAGACACAGAGGAAGATCCTCAAGTACTAAGACTCGACGTGTGCTCTCTGATGTAACTAAATCACCTGGCATTTGGGATACCGAGAGACAGCATTTTCATGGTTGGTCTGACCAGCAGCCGAGACAATAAGTCCCATCACAGAGCGTCTTCAGGATCTCCGGAGTTGTAGACAGCATGGGACATAAATAGTGTCCTTCAAAACACGTGAACCTTTCCATTTATTCTTTTTTAAAATGTCGCTGAGCGTACTTACAACCAGTATGAGAAATCACTACCTGGCTTCAGAGGAACCTAGTTCCTAGAGGTCAATAAATGGTTAACCGAGGCTTGTATTTTGTCACAGCTGTGGAACTCCAAAGACTGAAGGTTTGACTCAGAGCTGGTAACCCTGTCCTCCCTGTTTTAGAGGCAGCAGCATTGGCATCGCCAAGCACCCGGTGACAAAACACAAGATCTTGGGACCCTCAGTAGATTTGCTAGGCTGTATTCTAGGGCATTTAGGCCAGCAGTGTGTATCTGAGCAAAGACTCCAGTGGGTGGAGGTCTGAGGAGCCAAACCGAGAGCCATCGTCCAAGAAGCATCCTGTTTTTTTCAACAGATGCTGAAGGCAGGGCAGTGACATCAGACGTCTTGATCAGGAGACTGTCCTTTGTTATCACAGCTTCCCAAGCTCATTAACTTTCTTCTATTGTCTAGGAAAAGAAAGAAAGGAAGGAAAGAAAAGACTCAGTCCTCTATGAAGCATAAGAAAGTCTCATCCTGGACAGCTTGCTGACTGCTGACTGGTCACTGGCTCTAGTCTTTACTCACAGCTCTGTGCTCTGGGGCTGGCTAGCTGGCTGGAGCTGAGCTGCCCTGACTGTCCACTGCCTGTACCACCCACCTCCAACCCCCAGCCTGAATGCTCACAAGTCAAGCCATCGTTCTGGGTATGTCCTGTTTGCCAATAGAGGTAGGACAATAGGAGATACTAACAAATAGTGCCCCCATTTGTACGTCTTCTGAAATTATGACCCCTAGTCTCTTACACACAATGGTCATAAGCTATTTGTCAAAATACAGATCTTCCTGCTTCCCCTCCAAATAGACACAAAGTCAGAACCTTCCAGACCAAGCCACAGCATTCTTCATTTTGATAAATATCTACTAGCAATCTTATGGTTCTATGTTTGATATCCATGAGCCACAGCCCTAGCTTGACTTCCTCTGCCTCTGCTCATCGGAACTGGACCTATAGGAAGGCTAGAAACCTGGAGAGGAACTGAGACAAATCTGGCTTCAAGTCTCCAATATAGCAGAGATCAAAGGCTAAGGCTTTTGGAAAGTGTTTGAATTTACTTGAAATTTTTTTCATCTGTAAATTCAGCAATTAGAAACCTAGACTGTAGGGTCCTGGGAGGATGGTATACATGAGAAACTGTGGACAAACCATCAGACACCTGGAGAACTATGAGAGATTCATTCTATGGGCCTAGAGAAATGACTCAGCAGTTAATGACACTGGTTGACCTTCTGGAGGACCTGGGTTCAATTCCCAGCACCTACATAGTGGCTCACAACTCTCTGTGACTCTGGCTCAGAGGAGAGGGGCCCAGTGCTCTCTTCTGGCATCTGTGTGCACAAGGCATGCATCAACGTGGATGCCAAACACCCATGTTGATTTTAAAGGAATTTTTTAAAATTAAAAAAGCGATTCTTCTTCAAACATTTGTTTCCAAAAGGAGAATGGAGAGAAAGAAGAAATTAAAATGAAACGGATGTAGGGAGGGAAGGAGAGAAAAGAGAAAAGAAAACCAAGGGAGGGAGGGAGGCAGGAAAGCAGCCTTTTGGTACTGCAGCATAGAGGTAAGGTCAGGACTTTTTTGTAGAACAATTGGAGATGCAGAGGACCAAGGACCACACCCCACTGCTTTTGGATATCATCCTGGGGGTATCATCCTGGAGGTAACTGGAGCTCTGGTTCAATTCCCAATGCTACTGTGGAAACTGAGGTCCCGTTTGGGGGTCTCATTAATAAAGGATTTAACATAGCACCAATAATTATTACATCCTATAACAACAATAATTTTAAAAGTCTTATTAATAAAGGAGTTTTAAAATGTTCTCAAGAGGAAGATTGAAAATAATTGTATTAGGGTTAGAGAGAAAAACAATAGAGTGGGCAAGCTGTAGACCCTTGTCAGCTGCCTGGCGGAGGGGGATGTCGAGAAGGAAAGGCCAGACTTTTGCAGTGGTGGTCAGCAAACAGGAAATGGAGGAGTGAGACTTCAGAGAATGAAAGCTCCACACTGTCGGGGAAAATAGGGTTAGGAGCCAAGGACCTGAGCCTGGTTGGGCAGGACTGCACAAATAGCAGGAGGTTAGAGACGGAGACAGAGACAGCTGATCAGGAAGGAAAAGTAGTCCCAAGAGTGGGAGCCATCTAGTAAGCAGAGAAAAGAGCCCAGCAAGCCTTGGGCCAGGTAGCCCCTGACCCTTTTTATGGGACATTTCTATAACATCCTCCTCTGGACGTTTGTATATGGTGAGTTTTTCCCACACATGCTCTGCAGATGGGGCAGACTTTTCACTCTTCTTCTGTGACCTGACCTGAGCATGTTCTGTTTGTCGTAGGGAGTCTAGCTGGCCAAGGCGTCGGTTTTCCCTTGCCAACTGGCTTCTTTCACACGTTAGTCTTCATGTTTGAGTTTTCATACCCGTTCTCCTGCTATATAACAGTGTACAGATAGAAAGGCACCGAAGGGGTGATATATTCCTCCATAATCTTAGTGAGTAAGGCTAGTGGGCGTTCAGCAGACAGGACCCTCAAGTATAAGCACAGGGTTTCTCCGGGCTTTGTAAATGCTAGAAAGAATGACTAAGAGTTTAATGTCCTCTTAGCCAGTAAACCATGCTCCAATTATCAAGCTATGAGTGTGCTGTCTGACAAAAGCAACCAAAAAAACCTGTCTGCCCTCTGTGGCGACACAAGTCCTGGTGCAGCTTTTAATGGCTCTCCTTGTTCTGTAGGGATGATGATGGCGTTCTTTGTTTTTGAATGTCAACTTTGATTCCAGTCTCAGATAGGGCCTCAGGACAAACCATTAAACCTGACTCCGTGTGTGTCGCAACCAGGAGGATTGGTATTGTGTGGCCTGGGAGAGCTGAAGATCAAATCAAACGCCCAGGTCACTGATGACAGCACATGCCCTCCACGTCGAGGAGCTGGCCCGAGCGAGCTCACAATCCTTCTTTGCAAGGTCCTGTTTGCAGAAAGCAAAACAGACTGATCATTTTGCATGCGTACTTCTGCCAAGACACCCTTTATGCTCCACAGAGTCTGCAATTTGAGGAAGGGCACACTCAGTGGAAACCAGCATTCTAGAACATTCTTGATTTGTCAGAGAATTTGGAAAATAGATAGTGCCTGGATAATATTGCTACAAAATTAGCTGTATATTTTCCTTTTGTTCAATATTGGAACATAGAAGATAAGTGTCTCTTTCTGCCTCTGTAAAAGTTACATAATGTTAATATGCACTAATGTGTCCAGTTCTTTGTTCCTGAGACACAAATTTGCTTGGCCCTTTGAAAGCATACATACAAAGTGATGATATTTCATACATGGGTGTGGCCTCCATTACGTCAGGGTGTGTGCATAATTACCCCAAAGGTAACAATTTCCATGGAATAAATGCCCTAATAGCAATAAAAGAAGACGCCCCAGTAATATAATTTTATTGGCTCTTTCCTGCCGGTGTTGTCTTGATTAAAAAAAAAAAAAAAAAATCTATCTGCAGAAGCTCAGACCATAGCTCATAGAGAGACTTTTCCTTGTAGGATTTAGGTCCAAGGTCTTATCTATGAGCTGAGGACACCCACCACAAGCTAGTGTAGTTACATAAAGTTCAGCATGAGAACTTCTAGAACTTTCTCTTTCTTGTCAGAGAAATGGGCAGCTGGGAAATTCTGATTTCTGTCATTTATCCTTCTGGGAGAAATTCTTGATCTATCATTTCTAAGTAGGAAAGTGCTCCATAGTGGCTTGGGGCTTTCTGTGTCCCCTAAATCCTGCCTGGACTGACAACGTGTAAGGGCGGTGTAGGGGCAGGCTTGGTTGAGTATGAAGTAAATAATGGGTGCTTGCCACGGTGCCATGCACCGTCACAGCACAGAGATGATTTATGTTTTCCAGAAATGGCTCTTTGGAAAGATATATGCATCAGTTCTGGGACCTGCATTAGAAAATAAGTCTGAGGAGCCAGTGTGGGGCTCGGGAGCAGCCGCCTTGGGGTCTCTAAAACTCCTGTGCATGTAAAGCATGGTAGGGTCCTACACACCTGTTAATTCCAACACTTGGGAAGCCAAAGCAGGTGGTCGGCAAGTTTGAGGCAAGGATGAGCTGCATACCCAGACTGGTTTTGTTCATTCAGGGTTGGTTGGTTTTTTTTTTTTTTTTTTTTTTTTTTTTTTGGTTTTAAGAAAGTTGATTGAGAAAGTTGGAAAAAATATAGCAAAAATCCTTTCTAGATTTCAGAGTGCAGACAGCAGGAGATATATGAGGCTCCTCAATCTGGGCCAAAAAGCGTGATACTGCAAACGCCTAGGAGAGCACAGCTTGGGTATCACCTCCTCAGCCTTGCTTGCTTTTAGTGTGCAATGAATCTTAACTAAATGCTTGGGTTAACCACCTCTCTCCATTCCATTTTCCTTCATAGTAGATCAGAGCCTATAATTATTATATTTGTCATTTTCACTGCTTTCTGATGTGCACAAACTACATACATAAAGGAAGTGCAGACACAGCCTTGCTCATGACTGTATTCCCAGTGCCAAGCAGAATACCTGTTACATGCCCGAGTAGGCGGTCAGCTAGTATTTGTGGGATTAATTACATGGAGATAGCCCTTGGGGGCAGGCATCAAAAGAATGCCTCTCCAATATAGTGTGTAACTCTTGAAAGTACAGAGAAGGAACTCATCAGATGGGCTCACCAACAAAGGTGTAAAACTTAAGTACCACACATTTATTCCAACTGGACTATTAAGAATATAAGGCAGAGGCAAGGCAGAAATTCTCATAGTGTATCTTTGGGGCATTATATAACAGCACGGAGAAATGAGAGGAGAATACATGCTTTCTGTGGTGTTGGTGTGGAATCCATGCTAAATTAGGTCTGTGGGAATGTCTGCAGTGTGACACCTTCTCTCTGCCCAACGGTCTCATGCCAACAAGGAAGGAAGATGCTGTCAGAGATGGGGTGTGAAGTCTAAGCTCTAATGTCAAAAAAGGAGAAGGTCATAGTAAGCTAGATATTTGAAGAGACCTGGAAATTTATAGGGAGAGAAGACATAATTCATTCATTCAAATGAAGGCTACTAGGCAGGCCAGAAGCTTATAGGCACCTAACATACATAGGCACAGGCACACATGACCAGCACAGAGGGTAGGTATGCAAGCCTACATACATAGGCACAGGTACACATAACCTGCACAGAGGGTAGGCATGCAGGCCTACAGGCTGACACACACAAGCACACATAACAGGCATGTAAGGTAGGCATGCAGGTTTCCAGGCAGACACACACAGGCAGAGGCACACATAACCTGCACAGAGGGTGGGCATGCAGGCCTACAGGCAGACACACAGGCACAGGCACACACAGCCTGCATGGAGGGTAGACATGCAGGTATACAGGCAGACACACACAACCAGGCTGGTGAAAGTGAAGCCAAAGGATCTCAGCTCTCACTTTAAGGCCATGCTTACACAGCAACACACAAATTGGCATTCTGAGAGAAACTATTATATAACGTTATATCACCACTTTGGGGCTTCCCCAGACATCCTGTGTCAGCCATTTTGTTTGGACTCATAGAGCCCCAGGTGTCCAATTGTTAGCCATCTTGGCCTATACCAGATAGCGATACTGTTGAAGCAGAAATCAGCCCTTACGATCCTTTGCTTCCTCCCCAAGGTTAGGGCCAAGTTAACTGGACCTCTCCCTGTCATAGAGTAGAGGTGAACTAAGACTGAGAAGACTCAGTTGGGGACATTGCCAAGATGCCAAGATTCTCTGGAGGCCATAGCATGAGCTGGGCAGAGAAGCTTGCTAACACCACCACTTGCCTTCATGGCCCAAGGGAGGGAGCGGAGCTTGGTGCCACTGCTTACAGTTCTTATAGTATCTCATGAAAGGCCTGACTCTGGAACGTGCTTTGGGGATCAGGATACAGGAATGGCAAGTCTGATACTGTCGTGGCTTTTCCTGAGAATACCCTAACAAAACCCCTGAAAGGAAGAAGGGTTTATTTTGGCTCATAGTTTGTCTTAGTTAGGGTTTTATTGCTGTGAAGAGATACCATGACCATGGCAACTCTTTTTTTTTAATGTATTTATTCATTCACTTTACATCTCAAATTCACCTCTCCCTCCTCTCCCCACCCTCTCACTCTCTTCCTCTTTTATCTCTTCCCCTTCTCCTCAGAAAAGAGGAGCCCCCACCCTACCCTGGCACATCCAGTCACACCAGGACAAAGTACATCCTCTTCCACTGCGGCCAGACAAGGCAGCCCAGCTAGAGGCAAATCATTTAAAAGCAGACAACCAAGTCCATGTTAGAAACAGTCCCTGCTCCTCTTGCTAGGGGACCCACATGAAGACCAAGCTGCCCATCAGTTACAGGTATGCTAGGGGCCTAGGTTCACCCCATGCCTGCTCCCTGATTGGTACTTCAGTCCCTGTAAGCCCCCATAGACCTAGGTTAGTTGAGTCTGTTGGTCTTCTTGTAGATTTCTTGTCCCTTCCAGGTCCTTCTAACATTCCCCGCCACTTTTCCACGAGCCAAGTTTTGCCTAATGTTTGGCTGTGGCTCTCAGCCTTTGTTTTGATTAGCTGCTGGGTGGAGCCTCTCAGAGGACAGTTATACTAGGCTTCTGACTGCAAGCACAGCCGAGTATCATTAATAGTGTCAGGGGTTGGCTTCTCCTCCATGGGTCTCGGGGTGGGCCAGTTATTTGTTGGTCACCCCCTCAACCTCAGCTCCATCTTTATCTCTACATTTCCTGTAAATAGGGAAACTTTGGGGCTGAAGGTTTTGTGGGCAGGTTGGAGTCGCCCTCTCTCCACTGGAATTCTTGCCTGGCTATGAGGTGGCTGTTTCAGTTTCTGTGTCCCTTGGACTCTAGGAGTCTCAGGTAAAGTCACCCTCAGGTCCTCCCAGGGGCCTATCCTATCGCAGGTCTCCAGCTTGTCCCAGAGATGCCCCCCCACACCCCAGGTTTCCCTTCTCTCTCCTAGCCCTCTTATCTCTCCCCACATCTAGTCCCCACCCTAATTCCCCTCCCGACACCCTCTCCCACCCAGCTCCCACACTCCATCCACTTCTGCAGCCTATTCTATTTCCCCTTCTGAGGTGTCACCCACTATCAGGTGAGTCTTCTCCAACCTAACCAGAAAGAACAATGCCGCAATAGGCTTGTCTGGAGGCAGACCTAATCACAACAGGCATGTGTGCCCGGAGGCTTTCCCGTGTGTAATGCCAGCGCACTGAGAACCACAGGACGGCATACTCTTGGAGAATCAAGGCAAACTGTATCTCTCCTGTGTTCCCTTTTATTTAAGGTGCTTTAAGTTTTGCTCTCCTACTAGCTTATATTCCAACTCCCGTCCTGTCCCTAGCTCCCCCAGCTCAGAAGCAAGTTTGAACTTGCACATTAGAGAGTCAGGGGCTAAAGGCAGTGGACTCCTGGAATCTCTCTATTTCTAATCTGTAAAAGGAATATAGCCATTCCTGATCCCTGGTACTCTCCTGAAACTCACATTAACTTAGGAAGAACAGAGAAGTGTGGTGGCACCAGCCTGTAATCCCAGGACTCCTCTAAGGCAAGTGGGTCCAGAATTCAAGGCCAGCCTGGATTATAGAATGATATCTGGTATCAGAAGTGCACACACACACACACACACACACACACACACACACACACACACACAC
>OU015749.1:26952724-26968679 GCA_907169655.1 Acomys percivali | reverse complement strand
CACACACACACACACACACACACACACACACACACACACACACACACACACACACACGAGCTGATGCTTTGAAAAGATATCTCACTTAATGGAAGACTACTTTTTCTTCCTAAGTTAATTGAAGAAAGCAATAATGAAGTTTTGACACCTAGTTACTGCAGGTGATCAACGGTTGCCTGCCTTGTTTTAAATCTGCAAAAAGCCAGGGACCCACTTGCTGCCTTTTCCTAGTTCTTTCAGGCTACCTTCGGTGCACACACAAGACATTCCTAGCACAGTAGCTGTGTGTCCCCTCCTCTTAGCCCTTTCCAGCTAACTAGGTTTGGGGAAGAAATCAGATGTTTGGAAACGTTTATTGGCCAGCACCATTCTCCTTTTGCAAGTATGGCACTCCCCTCCTCTCTTAGAACAAAAACAAACAAGCAAAACAAAGCAAAACAGAAAACCTAGATAGAGTCCGGGCCATAAGCGGCTAACGCTGGCACTGCCTTGCCTAATGGCACTCACTTTGTTCTCAGATTCTCCTAACCCCTCAAGCACTCAGCTGGAGCCGGTGTCCACTGTGGGTGGGAGCCTGCGGTTTCCAGGCAGTCAGCGCACCTGACTCTTAGTGCCCAGTCTGCCAGGTGATAAGGCTGTCTGGAGTCGTCTCCACACCCCACTAAGTGCTGGCTGTCAGGCGGGAGCTGGGCACCTCCTGCAAAACAAAGAGTGTTGTTTTAAATGACTACTCCACGTGAAGAGCTTTCCAAGTGCACTAACGCTAGGGGTGTTTAAACACAGTAATGGGCTATCTTTCAAATGCCTTTTTAGTTGGCAACTTAATAATCTCTCTCTGTTCAAATATTATTTACGCCACAGCACATCTGATACCTTCTAAAAGTTAAACAAGTCACTCAGGAAAGTGGGATGGAGCTGTGACAAGCTGAATAGATGCTATAAAAAGGCCCCGCTCAATTCTTCGTGTTTGGCATGGTATCCCGTTCCCATATCTTTTGTCCTTCCTACTTAGGAGAAATTTTACCTGTAGATAAATGGCAGTGGTAGAGGGGGGACATGAATTGCATTTAGTAGGCAATTATAAGCATACATAAGTGAAGTTATCAGGCAAGGCCCTGATGATATAAGCAGCACTCTGTACATACAACATATTTTATTTTCCATTTTCTAGCTAAGACTCTGGAAATTGGAGCTGGAGATTTATATATGTGTGAATGTTCTATTCAAAGTACACAAATGTACACAAACTAAAAGTTAAAATATGGGGTAGAGAAAAACTCAGCCAGATCATCAGGGCAACCCTGATCCTCAGAGAAGGCTACAGTCATCTGTATAACACCAAAGTCACCCGGCTGTCCCAAAATAGCCCTCCTCCCCTGTCTCTCCCTACCTCCTCTCCCTCCCCTTTCTCTGTAGCATCTTTCCTTTCTTCCTTTCCTCCATCCTAAGGAAGAAACTCAGGGTCTGTGCATGTGCAAGCTCTCTATCACCTCCCTCCATCCAGATCGTCAACTTTCTCCTCATCCCTTTGGGAGAAGTTCATTCTCCATCACTTAACAACACTATTTTTATTCTCTGGCTTGAAAAACTCTTCTAATGTGGAAGTAAGAGGATGAGATAAAATGGCCAGAAAATCTGAACCCGAGAGCTATCTTTATCACCACTCCCTCTGTCAAAAGAGTTTCAGGCATTCCTCTGGCTGTAGTTTTTCTAGCATGTAAAAACGAGAGTAAGGAGTCTCCATCTCCTGGGTGTTTTGAAATCTCCTTGGATATGGAAATTAATGGCCATGAGGTAACAGAGGGTGGAAAGTGGGGGCTGTGGAGAGAACTTTGTGAACTGCCTTGAGCCTGGCTGTTCCTACAGCTCGGCCTCAGATCTTGAGCGAGTCACAGGGCCTTTGCTCTTACAGATGAGGTGATAGGATCCCACCAATGTCCTCCATAAAGACATTGACAGAGCACTAAGGATGTGGGTCACCCTCTGCGGAGTGAACCCTGGCACTCTCCCAGCACTGTTGGCGGTAGCAGATCCAAAGATGGAGAGAGCTCCCAGACATGCCAGCTAATTAGTAATTCTACTCTTCAGAGCTGGGGTGCTTCCCGGCTGGTATCTCACTTGTGCTCCTAATCATGACGCTCCAGCCAAAAGCTTGATAGCACCAGTATTTCGTGCTCTAGAGAGGTCCACGTCGGTCACTATAATGAATTCTGTCTCCTTTAAAACCAATCACGGATTACACAGGACTCCAGCACACAGGCTATCCCCAGGGCTCTGCCTCACCCCAGGCCTGACAGAGTAAAAGGGCACTGTCACAGTCCCAGGGCCAAGATCAGAGCCTAAGTGTCCTTCTCCTTCTCTGTGTAGTGTATACGTCCACAGGAGTCATTGTTGTGAGGGTAGGAAGTCCCTGTGGTCCATGGGGAAGTATTAGCGCTGAATTGGCATGGGGAAGAAAAGGCGGTGTTCCGTAAGGGAAGAGAGCAATTTTCTACTCCTTGGCACCTGGAGGGAGCCTCCAACCTTGGCTGGCAGCTTTGAAACTCCTTCGCAGCTCCTGGCATGAGAATTTCCCTGGCCTGTGTGCGTGCTATTTGATCCCAGAGCTGCGATGGAGTGGTGGGGAGCGACCTTGAACATAGCTTCAAAAGCCCTTCAGGTGCCACATCTGGTCTCTAGCTTATAAGTCTGGTACACAAAAACTCTGGCCATTGTCCCTGGAGCCCAGGAGCTGCTCCTGAAATCACAGGATGGCAGGCAGTCAGCCTCAGGTTTGGTCCCGCCCCTTTCATCCTGCCTAAGCAGGGGGACTTTGCTCTGTTAGAGGCAGTCATCCTAAGGGCTGCTGGCTACCCTTGCCTGGCTCTGCTTATCGACACCTGGGCTCCATAGCCATGCCAACTTTGGGACTCTCTGTGCTGTGGACCATGACATGTCATATCTCCTGAAGGTCAGCTAAAGTTGGTCAGGCAATAAATGCCTTAGTCTACTCTGCTTGGGGGCTCCCTGGCTCTTTCCAGAAAATACCACTTGAGTCCCTTACTTCAGTCTCCCACAGTCACAGCTGGCCCCACCCAAACCTAGCTGAGGCCAGAGTTCTGAGCATGCATATGACCTGCATCCCAGAGCATCAGCGCAGGGGCCGGGGTCAGCATTTAAGGCTGGGCGAAGGTGCTAAATGGCTGCCCAGCCTGTTGAAGCCCACTTCTATGCAAAATCCTAACAAGGTAGTCATGGCTTGGGGTGGGAGTGGGGATAGTTTTCAGCACTCAATGAGCATGGCTAAAAATCCCCAGCCCTATTGATTCACAGCTCTGGTGATTCTTTTTGGCCCTGAAAGCTGTTTTGCCCTCATTTGGGCAAAACAACTCTAAGTCAAAGCTGGATAAGAGTCACTTTCCGTTCCTTCCATTTCCTTGGTCTCAGCACACGCAGGAGGGAGGTACAATGTCTCTTTTATAATTTCCTCCAGCAGCCCAGTGCTGCCAGCAAGAAAAATTATAGCCTCCACCATCACTAAATCCAAAAGCCTGATCCAGTGACCTTTGCTTGGAGACAAAATTTCTCATTGCTGCACCAAAAGGGGGTGGGGGTGGGGGGGTAAGGAGGGAAAGAAAAGAAAAAAAAAATCCAGCAAAGGGCTTTGATACTAAAAAGTATTAAGAGAAAACAACAAGAAAAACAAACAAACACGCCAGCCCAGCCTAGCCTAGGTTCAAGAGAGCTTCCTTTCATGTGGTTCCCTTCGTGCCTACATGCTGTGACAGGTTCAGGATGTCTCCGGCTGGACGAACACTGCCATGAAGTGTTTGAAGAGAGGAAAGCTGACCACCCTGCACAGAACTCTATTCAGCATCCACATCGGGGAGCCACCCGCTCCTGGAAGCCTGCTCACCGGTTCAGTCAAGGAGACTTGCCTCTCTTTGACGTCATCCTTCAAAAGCAACAGGAGGGCCAAGGCTAAGACAAGGGTCTATGGCATGGCCTGAGGGGCAGCCTTTGTGTGTGTGTGTATGTGTGTGTGTGTATACATGCCTGTTGGTTCTATATTCAGTGGTCTTGAGTGTCTTTCATAGACCCTTTTGCTCTGGACCCTTCCTCCTTAAATAACGACTCTCTGAAGAGACTGAGGCCAGATTGATTGATCAAGAGTTGCTAAGGCCTGAAGGAAGAGAGGAATAAAACAGGTAAGGGTTCTGTCAAGGCTGACGATCTGCGGACCTTATGGTTGTTCTCTGGCAGGTTTGTGGTGTGGGTCTATTATAGGACTGGGCAAAAGCCAGGCATTTTAGTTTTCTACTAGCGAAGCATGGTCCCATTAGAAGAAGAAAGCCACTTGTCACCTCTTGCAGCCTGATACCCTCTTGTCATCTTGAGGCATCTCAGTTGCCTCAGGTATTTGGGGTGTGTTCAGTGCCTATGGAGAGCAGCAGGGCACCTGTAGTGTCTGCAGGACTAGGCATGCCTTCTTTCCCAAGTGTGACCTTCTGGGAATTCTTAGCTAGTGAAGGAGCCCTCAGATGGGAAGCATCTTGACTGCTCAAGAGGAGGCGTGAGACAGGAGGCTTTGCGGTCAAGGTTCTTTACCTGAACCCTCTCTTGTGACCTGACAGTATACCAGGAGTTATCAGTCTGTCAGTTTCTATAAACTGTCAGCTCCCACAGTCACATCAGACCATTATACTCAGGCTCACAGCACAGGGTTAGAGCCAACGGTGGCCACAAAATGTCTACTCCACAAGCACAAAGGTCGTTGACAACAGTCTTGGTGTCCCCCACATCCTAGAAGACTCTGAGCTTGTATGAGGGAAATCCAAACTCTAACCTAAAAATGACAAGGAGTTGAGGGAGAAAAGAGTAGGATCCTAATGAATACCCCTCAACAGGGGAAAAGATGACTTTTCAAACAAAAGCTGAGGTGGGGTAGGGTGGGGCTCCTAGAGTAGAGGAATATCCCTTGCAATTAGCCAGCCTGGATTCAATGCTCACCATTCGCCATGAAGGACCACAGTGCCCAAGGTAACAGGTATTGTTGGATGTCTGCTTATTTCTAACCCAGTATGGTCTAAACATTTACATTTCACCTATGAGGTCAGTAGATCTGTGGAAAGGAACTGACATAAAGTCATCTTAAGAGAAGTCTGCTTTAGAAAGACTTCTGCAGAGCCTGGAGAGGAGTGGAAATCTGGTGGCCAGCTGCAGGCTTAAGTGACAGGAGTCACAGGGGAAGGCAGGCAGCCAGAAGTGCTAGCATGAAGCCTGAGCACGGGCCCATTCCATGCACACGACAAAGGATGAAGGAGGGCTCTAAGCCTGATCTTCTCAGCACCCCTGGAAAGACCAGAAACAGGGACTGGGGAGTAGGGAGGAGCAAAGTCAACTGTCGGAGGGGCAGAAAGCCGGTCACACCCTGTGCCTCACTGTCATCTCCAGGACAGAAGTACTCCAGCCTTAACTCAGATTCAGAGTGCAGATTGTCGCATGCTGTTTTAATTGCTCAGATGAGACTAAAAGAAAGGCCCTAGAGGAGCCCTATGATCTGCTTGAGATATCATCTCAGGACAGTTAATAATTAACCCTGATGGCTTCCGTGGAGAAAGATGGGAAGAACACACGAATGCACGCACGCACGCGCGCACGCACGCACACACGCACGCACTACATTCTATTCGGTAAAGGGTTACACTATGAGGAGAGATTCTCATCAGTCCCCATAGAGGCCATTGTGAGCAGCAAGAGGAAACGGAGGGACTCTATTTGGTTGGCCTGCCCATCGGAAGTGCTGAAGACTGGGCGTGGCGTTGTCCCTGCTGCTGAATTCCTCGGCGTTTTGAGGTCTGAGATTTTTGTAGATGGTTTTCTTGTCTTTGCATCGTCACTTGATCTTTTCTCTGTGTCCAAAGTTCTTCCTCTCATGAAGGAAGACAGTGGTCATACTGGATTGTAATTGTTCTAACAACAACTCTGTCATTGCTCTTTTGGTCCTAGGTGCTGCACGAATGACCTGAATTTTACATGCTGATGTTCAGTCACAAACATGATGTTGTTAAGAGAAAGAAGATGGTTAAATCCGTACGGGGCTCAGGCCCTTATAAAAGCACCTGAGGGAGTTGCTTTGCCGCTTCTGTCTCTTCGATGTGAGAACCTGAGGTTTATCTATATCTCCCTTCTCCACCTTGGATTTCAGTGAGAAGTAAATTACTTCTGATAAATTACCTAGTCACAGGTACTATTTATAGCACTACAAAGGTACCGAGATGAAGACTGTCTTCAAATGCACTCACGTTGGATGTCATGACTACCATTAGGGACATGTCCAATGGCATTTTACAAGGTGAAATATTTTTACACATTCCCTAAAAGAAGACTTTGCCGCTACCCCCACTCCTGTGTGTGTGTGTGTGTGTGCGTGTGCGTGTGCGTGTGCGTGTGCGTGTGTGTGCCCGCACACATGTGTTGAAGGGATTCTGGTCAGCTCGGGCATGTCAAATATGGCTCTGACAGGCCTCGTCCTTCTCCCCACTTCCCTCTGCCTTGCTAAAAACCATTAGATCACATGCCTGAAGCTGACCCCCATGGCTCTCACAAAAACACTGAGCAAACGCACATCGAATATTATTAATTCAGCCCGGCATGGTGGCACACACCTTTAATCCCAGCACTTAAGAGGCAGAGGCAGGTGGATCTCTGTGAGCTCAAGGGCTGCCTCGTCTACAAAGCGAGCTCAGGACAGCCAAGCCTACACAGAGAAACCCTGTCTTGAAAACAAACAAACATTAATTCAAGCAGGGGCTATAGGTTATTGGTAGGTTTCATGTTTATCTTGTTAAAAACATTGAATTCAATTCCCAGTATCCACTTGCCAACAAAGATAATGATAATTAAGATAATGAAGCTGATTCAAAGACTACTCCAAGGAACTGGCTGCTCATATAGATTTTGAAGAAACAGCACAGGATTGCCAAGTTAGCTGTGATACTAGCCGGTGTTCTACAAAGCCGCAGCCTTATAACAGTTGACATTACTTCTCTCCTGCACAGAATCTACAAGGACTCTACTTAAACAACACATAGCAAAACAAATATCAGATGCTTTCTTGTAGATCTCTAAAAGATTCATTACGGGGCCTTTAAGACATACACAGAATGACGCTGACAACACATCCCATCTATTCTTTAGCTCACGTCCTTCAAGGTGACCCTCTTCTACCCAACCCAATGCTTTCACACTACATTGTTCTGGGCATTACCATTTCTTCTGGTTCTTTCCTACACTATGTCACAACTAGTCTCCATTAGCATCACTACTGAATTACAAGCCTCCTGCCTTCGAGCCACCACCTTCCATCTTTCCAGATCAATCCCTCTAATACCAACAACTCTTCATCTTGGTAGGCGCTACTTATAACCCATGAGTACACTGCCTGTCTCTTGTTATCTTTTTGTTTGCACATCCTTCCACATCCATTTTAAATCCCTGAAGCAACCACATAATCTCTATTTATTTATTTATTTATTTATTTATTTATTTATTTATTTAAATTTGCTTTGGCAATACTGAAGCTTGAACCCAGAGTATTGAACTCAAGCACTCTACCACTGAAGCCCAGACCCAGTCCGTCCATCCCTCCTTCCTTTTTACTTTTTATTTATTTTTTTGTTTGTTTATTTTGAGGCAAGATCTAAGTTGCCCAGGATGACCTTGAACTCACTCTGAACTTTGTAACCCTCCTGCTTGAGCTTCCTGAGTAGGTGAGGTTACAAACCTTTACCACCTGCCTGACTGTCACTGCCTTTTAGAAACCACCAAGTTCCTTGTCTGGCTCTTACCCTGCCCCCCCCCCCTTTGCCTAAACCACTAGCATGTCTCTCCTCTTATGCCTACTTCAATGAATGTAATTGCTGTGGGAAAACACCTATGTAGTATGGCTGACTGTGCGTGTGGCCTTACTGTGGCCTGATAATCAAAGTCTGCACCTTGTGGCTATCCAGTCTCCATGCACGTGTTGTACATTGAATGTTGTATGCCCCAAATTCACATATTGAGCTCTAAAGCCCAACGTGGTATTTAGGAGTGGTGCTTTTGAGAGGGAGGAAGTTTATACTAGATCTCAGGGCAGGGCCCCTTTCACCAGATGTTTTCTAAGGAAGAGAACTTAGCACTACTATGTGGGAAAAGACAGACCTATTTAGACGTGCTTTGATAGCATGTCCATTTAGCAAAACAGCAGCTGTGGATTGCAATTTTGACAGAAATGGGCTTTGGAACAGATTTTAGTACCAGGAATGGATTTATTCCTTTGGGTAGGTCTCAAATCCAATCATAAAGTGCTTGGTTATACCCCATACCAATCATGCCACTAATGCATCAGTCGGTACAACATAAAAGGTTGCTCTTATGGCTTACAAAGACTTCAGCCTCTGTCAGGAAAAAAATCTGTTTGCAATAGATGATGGCCAGTGCCGAGACTCAAAACTAGTCAAAGTGCTAAGAATAAGTGACTGTTGACCAACCCTACTAAGGACAGCTATATCAACCCCACCAAGGCTCATGCAATGTTGTAAAAGGGGGACTAGAAACAATGTAGAAGCCAAAGATAGGGACAACTGCTATAACAGTGTCTTCTGGGCGTTACCTCCCTGTTGCTCTCATGAACTCACTGTAGCTATGGTGATCTGCTCCAGAGCTTCCCAAGATGGAGTCATCAGGATCCCATCATGGATGATGAAGGGGCTCATGAGGCACTCACCCATCACTAAAGAGTTATTGGCAGTTAATGGTTGCTGGTGAGAGAAGTAATTTTCTTTGCTGGTGTAGACACTGGTAAAACACCTGTGCTTAAGTAAAAGCCCCCTGGGCTAATGAAGATTACAACAAACAAACAAAAGAAAACACATTAGCATAGGAAGGATACTTATTGAGAAGAAGAAAGGTTCAGTGGAAGTGAGAAGAAGATAAGAGAAGGTAATGGCATATGAAGATGTCCAAGATAAGTTATATACATGCATTAACTTGTTTTTAATGTTTAAAAAAAGAAGAAAGGGGAAAAGAAACACTTCCTACACCCCTACTTTGTCTTACTCTCTAGAAATATGAAAAACAAATTAATTAATCAATGAGAGATTGTACACACACACACATACACACACACACTATGTAGCTTAGGTTAGCCTCAAACTCTTGGAGGTTCTGCCTCAGCCTGCCGAGTGCTGGCATTATAAGCAGGAGCCACCTCACCTGGCCATAAATGTCTATTGTTTCAGTCTATTTTTTGATACAAGCCAAAGCTGACTAAGCCACTGAAGGTCATGAGCTATTTCTACAAAGGAGTAGGTAGTAAATATTTTCTGTCTGAGAGGTCACATGTTCACATGTTCAACTACTCAGTCACCTTGCAAAATATCTGTGACCTTATGAGTCTGTTTACAACCCATGTGCCTTTGGGGAACAAGTCATTTCTCTCTGAAAATCTCAAAATCCTCTTGCCAATCTTCCCCCTTTCTCCACTGAAGTTCTGTCCCATTTAGATATCATGAGCCACAAGGAACTTGCTAAAATTCACATTACTCCACCCACCTTCTTACCTTGGCCAGTTGTTTCCACTAGTTACTGCGGACTCAATGATCATGCACTGTGCCCACTCTTTGCTGACCTAGAACACTGTCCTATCTAGTATTTTCTTCCAAGTCCACATCTCCCTGGATACTAGGTGTCCCCATGTGTATACAGAGATTATGCTATTTCTCCCACTGAAAAACAGAAATATTTCTTGCTCTCACTTCCACTTTAGCTGACGCCTCTCTCTCTCTCTCTCTCTCTCTCTCTCTCTCTCTCTCTCTCTCTCTCTCTCTCTCTCTTTATGGCAAGAATCCCAGAAGCTCTCATTCTATTATTTCTGATGTCTGTCCTCTTGATCTCCTGTGAAGCTACTGCTGTCACATTGATACACTCTCTGCACCAAAATGACTCTGCTCCTGATGCTCAGTGGCCTTTGTTCTGCTACACTCATGGTCACTTCTCGGGCCTCCATTATCCTAGCCCACCAATATCTCTGAGAAGGTTGACATATGTCCCTTACATTAAATGTGCTCTTTTTTGCCCTGGCTAAACATGATACTCTCTTGGCTTTCTTTTTGACTTTTAAACTTCTCAATCTTCTTTGGTAAACATTTAAAGCCTATGTCTACCTCGGAGCCTTTATACATGCAATTCTTCTTGGAATGCTCTTCCCAGATCATGACATGGGTCACCCTCTATTACCTAAAGTCACCTTCTTAGTGAAGATTTCTGCAGTCTCTCCACCCAGCATTATATCCCCTTCCACCTGCTCTTCCTAGTTTTCTTCCACTTTCTGATTAACATTAAATTTCATCTAATAAAGTATCTATTTATGTATTTATGCTTAACTAGTGTCTGCCTCCAAGATCTTAAGATGTTTAGATCTCTTACCTAATTTGATGAATTAAATTAAGGAGAACTTTGTATCTCTTGTCAGGTGTGTGCCACTGTTGTATAGAGAGGTCTACCTCAGGCCAGCTTAGCCAGTTGACTTGTCCTCCCATCCTTTCTTCTGTGCTTATACGAGATCACAGTTGTAGGCCACTCCTTTTTGTTCCTTCAAATGTTAGAAAAAGCCAGACATGGTGACCCTTGTCTTTAAAACCAGCACCTTGGGGGTAGGGTGATTCTGAAACAGGTGAATCTCTGTGAGTTCAAAGCCAGCTTGGTCTATGTAGTGAGTTCTATACTACCTAGGGCTACATAATGAGACCCTCTCTCATAAACAAAACAAATTTTTTAAAACCCTGAAAACAACTAAAACAACAACAACAAAAAATAAAAACCCAAATCCTCCCCCAAAATTAGAAGGAAACACTATTTTTAAAATATTCTCTAACATTATTTTCAAAATATTCTCTGAAGGAGCTACAGACCTCTTTGATTATGTCTTGGTTGTCCTAGGCTTAATTCTAATAACTATCTAAACTTTCCACTGAGACAGTCCATGGACCCTAAAACTTAAACTTATAGAATTTTTCCTTTTCCAAATCTCATGCCAAACAAGAAATTGGCTTCCATGCTATGCCATGCAATTCTAGAATCATCTTATTGTGCCTTCAACAACATTATCGAGAACACAGAACTCAGCCCATCGATCCAGAAACTCCATAAAGAAAGCCAGATTTGGCTAGCTCTTCCTGTGCATGTAGCATGTCAGCCTAGGAAGAGGTCTTCACCATATAGGCTATGCCACCGAGCTCCTGGCTGAGTCCTCTACAGAAAGCATGCTCTTCCAGTGCCACTTATATTGGCAGAAGCTTTATTGTAACAATCTCAGTAGACTAATGGCATCATTTTGACAATAATCCTGAGAATTAACCAGTAATATAGGTATGACTTGGGGAAGATCATTTTTCTTTCCATTTAGCCATCCTGACTTTCAGTCTTAACTTGAAAGCACTAAATGTTTGTGTGCTAACAATAAGAGGAGCCTGGGAGGCCACAAACAAGTGTGACTGCAGGCAGTGGGAGGGAGCACATGTTGATGAAAGCTGAAAGGTCACCTTAGGAGTGTGACATCATACCTCTGGGGACTACATCCTTCTCCCTAACCTAGGCTAAGTGACACTTTGTATTGGGGATCTGCTCCTTTGTAGTGGATTCTCTTCTGGCAAGATTTGCATATGGGGTGAGAGTTGGGTCAACAACACAACTAAACAAGAAGCCAGTGAAAAGTTCATGCAGCATGGTTACACGGAATTCTGTTTCCCAGAGATCCTTGGGATTGACTGTGATTTTCCATTTTTAACTGATTGTGGCAGCAGTGATTTTCCTGAGGGACTGTATTAACAGATTTATGCTATGTAGACTGTACTTCTGTTGAGTGCTATTAGAACCCATAGAAAAGCTGTTTGAACTTTAATGTGATAGGTTTTGTTTTATCTTATATTATTTTGTTATATTTTAATGTTATCTCTTAGAAGCCTGCTTTTTCTAATGAGAGATAGAAAGGGAGTGGATCTGGATGGGAGGGGTGTGGGGAGGAACTGGAAGGAGTAGAGGGAGGAGAAACTGTAATAAAGATATATTATATGAAAAAAATCTATTTTAAATAAAAGGGGGAAAAAGAGATGAAAAAAGTTGTTTGTAATCTCCAGGAACACTTTTGCAACCTGCAATCAAATAGATTTTCAAACACACCTGAGAGCCATATGTTTTCCCCAGAAGATTCTAAAGACTGCACACACGGATCCTGTAGGAGCCCATGGAAAGTGAGGCTGAAGTCCCTGAATGAAGGGCATTGATTAGAAAGGTTCTGATTGCACATTGTGCCAGGGCTGAGGGCTGAAATCTGGGGGTGTTGCAGAAACCAAATGAACTACAGAGGGAAAAATGCGAAGCAGAGTCACCAACTGATCTTACAGCCTGTGCTCAAGAGGCTGCCCAGGCCCCCAGGTGGCCTCTCACTCTTTCCTTGTTGTTCTGTCACCAAGGTAAACTCCTAGGGTTCTCGTTGCTAGACTCTAAACATGTTTGTATGGGCTCTGTGTAGGGAAAGATAGGCTCTCTACCTCTTTGATTTAAAAAAAAATTTGATCTATCATCTATTAATTTTATCTATTGGTATATTTATTTTGAGATTTATTTCTAAGTAGCTCAGGCTTCTTGTCTTAAACTTTGTATTCCAGGCTGGCCTTGACTTTGTGACCATCCAGCCTCAGCTTCCTCAGTGCTGGGGTTACTGGAGCACTACCATCACTAGCTCCATCAGAGTAAAGGACAGAGATGTTTTTGCTATCTGCACTCCTACTGTGAAAGACAGATGACTCCTTGGGAAAGACAAAGCAGTTAGGGATAGGAACCCATGCTAGCCAAACAGCACCTCCACACCACACCATGGCACCCCACCTTTAAGGGTTCACATCATTTAAGTCAGCAGCCCAGGGTGACACGTTCTTGCTCATTAGTTTTTGAGAAATGGCCTACCATTTGAGAATCTATCTTAAGTACTTAACCTTACTGGTCAACATGGCCAAAACAATCCCCAAACAGTGGATGAAAGCATCACTATCTCACACTGCCTGTGGATCAAGGGCTTCTCTCTAGATCTTACAGGGTAAACTCATTGTCTGGCTGTCCTCTCATTTGAAGGTAGAGAAGTTCTTTCAATAATCGCTGTCATGGTTGATGACAAGATTTGAGTCCTTTCCAGTGGCTTGCATCCTTCCTTAGTTCTGTGCTGTGTGAGCCTCTAGAAGGCCACTTCCTTCCTCACAGCCAACAGGAAAGACTCTACTGTAGAGAAGAAAGTCTTAGCCTGTAGGTTTTGATTTTTACAAACCTACCTTATTTGGGGTTCTTTAAATGCCTATACCTCCCTTCTAACCCACCCACCCTAGATAGGAGAGAAAAGAGGTTAATGGGAACAGGAGAAGTAGACCCTTTTAAAGCCTCAGTTCCTTGCACAGATTCAACTCTTTATTGTCAGGATTCCAGCAGACTCGTTAAATAGCAAACCAGAAATTCAGCAAAATTGACTGCAACCACAGCAGCTGGAACCTGGAACTTCAAACTGTTCTCTGGAGCATTTCTCTCTAAGAGCATCTTGAAGCAAAGCAATGAACAGCCAAGCGATGGGAAGTGATGTGAAAGGCTCAAAACCAAGCCTCTGTTTTAGGGCTCATATATATCTCCTCTCAGCTTCCACACCAGCATGTTTATCAGCTGGCAAAGACCATGCCCGTGTATGAAGCAGTTCCTCTTCTGGCGGACAAGCATCATTCACCCTCACACAATGCTTGGGATCATGTTTACATGCACTACATTAGTCCTTTGTAATCTTTTCATCAAAGGTTTGGCCCCTTGGTGTTGCTGAGCCCTGTAGCTTAGAAGCAAGTGACAGACTCAAGAAGAGGGGCTTGTGAAGGGTGTAAATCCCAGAAAGCAGGGACCACAAGGCTTTCTCAGAGGCAGCCTAAGCCTACATAAGCCACATGAACCAAAATAATCACTCTGTATTCAATAGTGTAGTGATATATCTAGCACTAAGCCAGCACCATCAACAAGGTGGAGCAGCAGAAATATACGGAATAAGAAAATAATGAATAAGGAAAATGAGTTTGACCAGAGGAAAATAAGACCAGTCCATTCCATATAAAGCATCCATTGTCTCTGTATTATGAGATGGGACCTCCAGAGCAAAGGAGTTCAGCCCATAGAGCTACTGGAGCCAGCTGCTCTTTCTGGCCCTGCTGGAAGCCTGAGACAAGTTAACACACTTGGAACCTCACATAGTCTCCATGGCTTCTCAACTACCACATAGGTTCCTTGGCTAGTCCCTCACTTGCATTTTAAATTCTTACCATTGGTTCTTCCTCTTCCACTCTCCAGCCTCTCCCAGCCCACCCTCATGTGCTTCTCTATATATTTAATATAAAGTCCATGGTGGATAAACTATGATATTCTTAGTATCATCCAAGAATCCTTTCATACCTCAGATTAGCACATCTTTCTATAGTCATCCGTCTTACTCTTTTTGCAGGAAAGTTTCAATGACATGTCAGGCTAGAGCTCCCTCTCCTTCCCCCCCCCTCCCTCCTTCCCTCCCTCCCTCCCTCCCTCCCTCCCTCCCTCTCTCTTTCTCTCTATCTCTCTCTGACAGACAGACAGACAGACACACACACACACACACACACACACACACACACCATATATAATTGTATCTCATACCAGAGTGATTTTTTTCTTATCCTTTATTATAATATATTTTGAGGGGAGGGTTATTGGCTTGCCAAATGCTTTTGCCAGGTTGAAAATCCACAAGGACCATGCATTCTTGTTGACGGGCACACCATTGCCTTCTCCCACAGGGACCTCAGACACAACAGGAGAATGAATCACTTTTGTCCTTTTACAAAACACTATTTAAAAATGTTCTAGGCCTATTCTTGCCCTTTTAAAGACCTGGCTCTTTCCTAATGCCTAAGAAAGTACTTAAGAGAAGACACCCATCAGAGAGCCTGGAGGCCTGAGGAATTTTCCCATCCTCAGGATCTGTTCCTCCCCACCATGTAACAGTTTCCATTCCTTTGATGCACACTGGTACTCACCGCACTGCTGTCTGTCTTAGTCAGTGTTCTTGTTCTTTTGTTGTGAATGGACATTGAAAACATGGAAACTCTTATAAAGGAAAACATTTAATTTGGGCTGGCTTACAGTTTCAGATGTTTAGGCCATTGTCACCATGGTGGGAGCATGGGACCATGCAGGCAGGCAGGGTGCTGAAGAACAGTGGAGAGTTCTACATCTGGATCTGCAGGCAGCAGGAAGAGAGAGAGAGACTGGGATTGGCTTGAGCATCTGAAACCTCAAAGCCCACGCCCAGCACTTTATCCAACAAGACCACTCCGACCAATCCCTCTCAATCCCTGGTGACTAACCATTTGAATATGAGCCTATGGGGGCCATTCTTATGAAAGCTAACACATTGCCATAACTAAGGGATGTTTCCTCATTTTCTTCTATACATCACACTCTTCAGAACATGTTATGCCTTGTCTTCTCCAGCACCCAGATGTCCCAGTTCTTTAAGGGACTTCTATTCTATATTCAGTGACCCAACAGTAGAACCCCTTAGCACATGGGGCAAGCTGTACACACAACCCAATCCCATGGGCTTGGCATTCATTAATCTTTAACTCAGTGGTTGCAACCCAGAGCCACAGAAGACATCTGATTGTCCAGGTGAGGACCCCTAGCCTACACACCTGATCCTCACCCTCACACATCTGTCTGCTTGATTCTTGACCTCTACACACTGCCCTCTTCCTCAGTAAATCCAACTTTTTACATCTTTGTTGCCTCTGTAATTTCATTCTCTCTCTCTCTCTCTCTCTCTCTCTCTCTCTCTCTCTCTCTCTCTCTCTCTCTCTCTCTCTCTCTCTCTCTCTCTCTC
>OU015749.1:26937947-26952714 GCA_907169655.1 Acomys percivali | reverse complement strand
CTCTCTCTCTCTCTCTCTCTCTCTCTCTCTCTCTCTCTCTCTCTCTCCTTTTCTGTCTGCCCAGTCCATCATTTACTGGGCACTCTGTACTCAAACAGAAACTTGGATCTAGATAGCATCATCTATAGCTGTGTGACTTAGAACAAGGCACTTAAGACACAGTGAGGTTCAGCTTCCTCAACTGAAGATGAGGACAGTAAAGTCTACTTCAAAGAAAGTGTTGAGGATTAAATGAAACAGTGAATATAAAGAGTGAAGCTGAGTGACCCTCGGATACTAGGCATGAAATGAGCGAGTGCTGCTACTGAAGCTGACAGTTGCGGGAATCAGTCTCTCATCTCCTTTTACTCATCCTTGTGGCTCACCCCATCCCTTCCAGGGCTTTCTTCCACATATGGCTCCTCTTTTGGCTCTGGGAAAGTCCTCCACTTCTGAGGAACATCTAACATGTTCCACTCTGGTCCATGTGGAACAAACAGCAGGAAGCCTTTCTTAATTCTGTCTTAGTCATCTCATATTTAAAGGGAAACTCTTGACTCTGTCCTTGTCTTCATCACTTCAGGAAACCATCCCTTAGAATCCTTGCCCACTTCCCAGATTCCTGTGAGACATGGCTTTGCCTCGCCCATTAGCCCGTTCAGGCTCCCCGGGAATCAAGACAGGCTCTGAACTGACATCTACACACACAGAAAGGCTGGCATCATTTCAGTGAGCTGAGCTCTCAGGCTGGCTTGTAGAGTACCTACGTAGCAGATATGAAGGCCTGGGTTTGATCTCCAGCACCAGGGAGACACACACAGTCCCTTTTCCCATTCAGTTTTATTCTACCCTCCCATTTCCATATCTCCATCTCCAATCACCGCTCTTTCCTCCCCCACAGGAGCAGAGGAGCTGAGTGTGTTGCCTACAGTGACAGCTGCTAAGGAGGCTGAGGTGGAAGGATAGTGGGATCCCAGGAGTTACAGGCTAGCCTGAGCAACAGCAAGATCAAATCAGCAGGAAAGTGGAAAGAGGAAGGCCAGAACCTAGATCCCGGTCTAGAAACTACAAGTTATCACAGAAGCTGGAAAGGTGGGTCTCGCGGGTGAGGACCCAGAACCCATCCAAAGTAGCTCCTCCAAAGACCTCCAGTGCAACTCCAGTGCGCCTGCGTCAAGATGGTAGGCAGAGACAGAACTGCCTAGAAGCGCGTAGGCCAGCTAGCCTGGTATATTCAGCAGCATTCAAGAGGTCCTCCCTCAAGGTGAAAAATGAGAATCAACATCCAAGGTTGTCCGATGACCTATACACATGCATGTTGTGCTGTATAGACACACACACACACACACACAGTTTTTAATATGCAGCTTAGCCTTTCTACAGACCCAGTGTCACACATGAATGACTTAGAAAGTGTAGCTCCTGCAAACCCATATACCTCACAAGGGTATATGAGGCCCGGGAAGCAAAAGAGCTGATGTAAGGAGATGTTTTGGTTCTTTTCACGGTCCCTGTTACAGATCTGGTACCGAGTCGTGCAGAAATACCTTGATCACACAGAGTTACCAATTCTCTCAAGCTTGGGTGTCCTTTGCTGCCCTCTGAAGATTCACCACAAATCTCTGGAGCCTGTATCTAGCTGCCCGGTATCCATACCCCATGAAGCAGCCTAGCCTCCAGCTGCATCGTTACGGTCTTACCTGGTGCCCTGGAAGTCTGCCCCAGAAGCCCTGACCTGCACTTATCTGGCTCTTAAATCACATTCAGTGGAAGGAGGCACAAGGTCAAGAGCTGATGGTGGTGTACTGTGCATTATTTTGTGCCCAGGTAGACAGCGGGCCCTTTCAGAAGATGATGTTGTCCTCTTACGCTTCCGCCCAAGCATCATATACTGAACATAGTGGGATTTAATTAAGATCCGTTGAGAGATTAATTGAGTCGGCTCCCTGGTTGTGCTCTGATAGAAGCTTGTCTCTAAGCCCTTTGTCCTTGCCTATAGCAGGAACAAAGCTAATGTAGGCACAGGAGGAATAGAAGCCAGAAGCAGGGTCCTCAGAAACCCCTGCAAAATCCCACAAAACCAGGGTGCACTAACTAAGCAATCTACCACATTATTCATGCTCTGAGCTCACATGCATGAAAGGCCACAGGCACCCTTACTCAGCCTTGGATTACTACCGATTATTCATTTGGTCCACATGCCTAGTCTCTGCAGGTGCCTTGCCTCACCAGGCACACAGGAAAGGACCTTAACTGGCAGTCAGTGAGCACTCCAAAGTTAAGGGTCGAGGACTCACTCCTGTCTCAGAATGAACCAATGCTAGGTGCTTTGCAAATCTCTGGCTGGACCCAGTATAACCTAACCATCTTTATTGGCTGCAAGTCACCCAAGACTCTGGCACAGCATTTCACATCCTGAGCCCCTTCTGGGAATTTGGTTCCATGGAGCTGCATTTGCTGCAGGGAATGCTAGGTTATGGAACAAAAATTTGTTCTAGCTCTTGACCGGATAATGACGTAGAACTGGGCTTCTTAGCAGTGGCCATTGTGTTCCACTTTCACAATTCTCCATGTTTGTATGCCACATGCACATATAGACATGATTCTCCCCCCCTTAAATCATTGTGAACTTTGAAATATACATATTTTCAACCAATGATTCATTAAAAGAGAAAAAACACCACCAACAACAAAACAAACAAACAAACAAAATTTGGGGTAAATTTGTCACTCAAATTTAAGGTGCTCTATTGTGGAAGTTGTGGTTTCTTTAACAACTCAGTTATGTTTGTTTTAATCCCAAGTACTGGATGTGAAACTGCTTTTAGTTTGTCTATAGCTCAAAATTTCCTTGTTCTGCTCAGAGAAAGGCATGGTCTTTGCCAGCTGCAGATAGTTTAATTCTGAGGACTCTGAGAGGTGTAAATATCAGAGGGAGAGAGGGGGGGGGAAGAATGCTTCAAGAACACTTCAAAGACAAAGATGCTTTGAGCAGACAAATAGAGAAAGAAAAAGGCTGCTTCTGTGTCTGCTGCTGCTGGACATCCTGAAGACTGATTAGTATTGCCCCAAAGAACCCAACAACCCCAACCAGCCGGAACTATGCCCCATCTCCCCACTAACCTTCTTTCTCTCCTACCTAGAGTCTTGGTGGAGGGCTGTTGGAAGAGAGGTAGAGGCATTAAGAAACCCAAAATAAAAGTAATTTTAAAATGCACTTACAGTGTTCATCTCTGCCCCAACAATCATTCTTTCAAATATTATTCCAACTGGACATAGGAAGCTTTGGAGATGTGACCAAAGTAATGCTACTATAGAAGATTTTTAACCCTGCAATGTGGTTTCTCTGGCTGGAATACAGACATGCCCTCAGCACACACCTTTAATCCCTCTGGCTGGAGTACAGACTCACATTTAATGCCCCCCAAAAATAAAGGTAATGTTAGTTGTGTAGAAGGAAGCAGCCATGTTTGAGTTCAATCATGAGGTCAGTGCAGGTCAGCAGAGGCAGTTGAAGGTAGAGAAGAAGGAGCCAGAACAAATTGCTAGAGTTAGTTTGAGGCCAAGAGAGAAGCCAGATTGAATCAATCAGCTTGGAGGGGAGTTTAAGCCAGAACAGTTGAGTTAAACCAGCCAGCCAGGGTTCAGAAAGAGCCAGAAAGGATGAGCTTATTCAGCAGTCTCAGAGGCCGAAAACATTCTAGGCCGAGATTAGATTGTATGGAGGCTAGAAGCTTCCAGGACTGGGCCTAGGTTAGAGACAGGGGCACTAAGCCTCTGAGACAATTAAATCAGAGGAATGAACATTATTTTCACATGGCACTGTGAAAATTTAAAGGGTGCTCCCACCTGAGGAATGGGGCGCTGTGAAGTAGGAGGAGCAGAGTGCCCTCCAGTGGGAGGAGCTGTGAGGTATGTGGAGCAGCTTCCTCTGGCAGAGGTGGGGAAGTGGTGTGTGTGTGTGTGTGTGTGTGTGTGTGTGTGTGTGTGTGTGTGTGTTAGTTAAACAGGACAAAGTGTTCCATGGTGGGAAGAACTGGGGGTGAATGGAAAAGAGCATACTCTAGTGGGGACAGCTGTGAAGTAAGTAAAGCAGGGTCCATCTGTCTACCATACCATGCACCTCCGTGAGGAATGGGCAGCCTATAGCAGCGGAAGCCAGCTATATTCTCTTACTTGCTCTTGGGGGGTGTTTACATAAGGACCTAGGTATAATTGTTTTTTAGACAAGACATTATGTTTCATAAACCTTACTACATTTAAAAGAGTAAAAAGGTGAACCATCCCAAAGCAGCTGAGCTAGGTGCCCCCTGCCCCCACACTGGACATGGAAGTACCCTTCCCCCCACATGATGGGTCAGCCCCATGGCCATAGAGATGGGCTGGTGCATTGACTGCTGGGCTGGTCTTGGAGGCTTTGTGCTCTGTGTTTTTTTGTTTTGTTTTGTTTTGTTTTTACCTTTATCTCCAGAGTTAAATTACTGAATATCTTTATTCTTCCCTTTCTCCAATCCCAAGCTCTATCTAAAAGCATAAGTTGCTGTCTTGGAGGAGAACATAGGTTAGTTCATCTTCCAGCTCACTGAGGGAAGTCTGGGAATTAACTCAAGTCAGGAATCTGGACACAGGAACACAACACTGTTCACTGGCTTTCTCCACCTTGTTTATTATACATGCAGGATTATCTGCGTAGGGGTGGCTCCACCCATCGTGGGCTGGGCCCTCCCACAGCAATCACTAATTAAGAAAATGCCCTACAGGTCAATATTATGGAGACATTTCCTCAACTTTGCTCTCCCCCCGACATACACACTTCTCACATAACTCTAGCTTGTGTCAAGTTGACAAGGGGGTAAGGATGACACTGCTCCTGCCTCCCAGCTGAAGGCAGCCTGAAAGCTGGTTGGTGGCATTCTTCCAGCAAAGCTCAAGGCTTTGGGATGTGCCCAGTAGTCCGGGAGGTGACGTGAACCTAGGTTGAGGCCAAACAACTTCTGATTCCACCTGATCCCTTGACAGAGACACTCTCCAAACTGGGCACCTCCTCTCCTGAGGACTCTATGGTCATGAGTCTACAAATATGTCCTTTCCTGTTTGTCCCTGTCCCTGGGATTCAGCTATTGATATGCTCTCCCTGCTTCATCCTCTGTCTGTTTGTCTCTCTGTCTCTGTGTCCCTCTCCCTCCACTCTCTCATCCTTGTTCTCACCTTCCCTTCCTGGGTGTTCCATACAAAGCCTGTGCCCCAGGGAGTAGTCACACCCCAGTGACATACCTGGCAGAGTGAGCTAGGACCTGGCTGAGTCTCAGGTGGGGATGGGAAAGGGTAACATGGAGGGCAGGATCCATCACAAGAGCTGGCCACAGCTGTACTGAGAAGAGATGCCCCTCCCATCTGGATCCCAGCCAGATCCCTGGCTGACCTGAATCACACAAGCCTCACACGGCAATGCTGCCCTGGATGAACTGTTGAGGTGGAGAAGGGCTGAGGGCTAGAGGAACTGGTGTCTCTTTCTGGCCAACTCTGTACTTTTGCTTCTAGCATGGAGCATAGGTCAAGGGTTAGGAGTGCAGTCTGAAAGCAAGACTCCTTCCTTCACACTGAATTCCTAAATTACAATGCAGGCACTTTCAGATTCTCTCTAAAAGGCTCACATGTTGTAAGCTTGGTCGTTAGCTGGGAGCACCAATAAAGAGTGATTTGATCATGTTGGCACTGGCTCTATCAATGGTTTATTCACTGGTGAATTCCTAGCTTAATGCGCTATAGAAGAAGTTACAGCGGTCACACTCTTGAAGGGTACGTCTTGTCTCCTGACATCACCCTTTGCTTGTTCTGCACTCCACCAAGAGGTAAGCCACTCTCCTCAACCACATGTTCCCTGCCATGTCCTGCCTCAACACACATGGGCCCCAAAGCAATGGAGCAAATGACAGTGAACAGAAACATCCAAAACGATCAGCCAAAATAAATGCTTCTCTTCAAGTTGTTTGGCCCAGATATTCTGCCACAGTGACAAAAAAGCCAACCTACACACAGTAAGTGGGTAGATCGTGGAGGGTGGCCATCTTGAATGGAAAGCCCTAGAAAAAGAGTCCATCCTTTCCACCCACTGTTTGAACCAGAGTGTGCAAGTCTTCACCAGATAGCCATTCTGTTGGTCCTATATCTTGCGTCCCTTCTGAGCTGGGTGCAGTAAATTTCTGTTGCTCATAAGCTACTCAGCTTACAGTATTCTGTTATGGCAGCCTAAGCAGTAGGTGACATTGACTCAGCCATTGACAATTAGATCCTCATCTCTGCAAGACTAACACATAGAGTGTTTGTTTTCTTCTTCTTACCAAGTCTCTTCCAAACCATGACAGAAATGACAGACTCTTTATTCATGCTTTTCACACTATAATGAAATACCTTAGATTAGTAAGAAGCCTACATTATTTCTCACTATGTAGACATTTCAAAACTCCACATCAGTGTGTCTGCAAGGTGTCTAATGAGGGTCCAGTCTCTCCTTCCAAAATGGTACCTTGAGCAATATAATCCTAAGGAGAAAGGCAGACATGGCGTCTACAAGTGTGGAAGGTAAGAGGGGCCAAAAGGGTCCCAATGCAGAGTAAAGTCCATTTTTATAAGGGACAAGGGCATGGAAGCTAGCTGAGCTTGTTCTGTCTGTGTCAAAACTAATGACATACCCTTGTAGGTATGAAGCATTGCTAGTCAAACCATAGAGGCATTGGTATTCACCTCAATGAGGTTTGCATCAGCACCGGCAGGAAGAACAGAATGCTGTGATTCAATCTATAAAAATTACATGTCACCCACAAGTGGTTCCTCTTTACACATCTGTGGAGGGAGGTTAATAAAGGATTATAGATTCTGAAGTCTTGGGCATGTATTTTGATGCAAAGAAGTTGCATCAAGCTTGTGTTTCTGATCTTGGAGGGAATGGTTACCCTGCAGCAGGAGCTGAGCTTGCCCTCAAAGGTGAGGCATGAACCCACTGGCAAAGGCTCAAGCTGAAAGTCAAACATCAGTATTCTACTGGGAACACCTGTAAAGGACAGAGAAAATAAGGAGAAAATGAGGTGGGTGGTCCCTTTGAACCGTCAATGGTTGGGAAGCAGAGAAGATAAAATACCAGGTTGTGTGGTGTTTTGTATAGGGACACACTCTTGGTGTTATGGTGTAACACAAGATGATAGATTCTAAGGAAGTAGGTTCATAGCCTGTACAATCAGACCTTACCATGAGATAGGTAGTGGGTGAGCACCCAATAAAAGAGCTGGACGCCCCGGCAGAGCTGCCAGAGGGTTCTAATTCCTCTGAGGACCATGAATACATTCTGTTAGGTGATTTCATGGGACTGGCATGGCTGATTTTAGTACTGAGTCAGAGCTCTTGCCAGTTTTAAACTCAGAGTGACCTTGGGCCCAGTTGCCATTCATGCTGAGAACCTGGATGTATAGGGTCAATGGCGAAGGCGGCACAGCACAGTTGCTTTGTCTTGGTCCAGTTTTTGCTGCAATGCTTCTCTGGGAGTGGGGCCAGGGGACTTTCCTGGTCATGGGAAGGTATCACTCTATCTCCTAACGTGCCCATTCTAGACTCTTCCTCCACATAACCCGTCATGATTTGGGGAATGCGCCACAACCGTATCCCTGGCTCAAAGCAGGAATAACACAGCACAACAGAAATATGATGCATATTTAGCATGCCATGTAAATATTTTATGGAATCTAAAGTAAATAATGTATACATTTGGAAACGTCAGTGTAAATATTTCATAGGCCGCAGCACAACTGGCAGGCATGGAGCTGTGTGTGTGCTTGGGGCTGAGGACAGACTCAGCAACAGGCAAGGGCAATGCCACAAGAAGTCTGAGAATGGTCTGCTTATGACACTTCCAGAAACATCCCTCCTTCTGGCTGGCAGCTGCTTTGAACACCCATCTCTCAACATAAGATATCCTCACATGACTGACCACAGCAACGCAGGACCAACATGCTTGGCTCTGAAAGCTTGCCAAAAGACAGTTGCATGGAAGCTCCTCAGTGATTGGCTAAGCTCTGTGCATTTGCTTGTTAAGTGATGTGAAAGGGAAGCTCTCTTCTGAATACTCTCCTCTCCAGTGCCTGAGACACCACCTGGACCATACTATGGAACACCTCCAGCGTGCCTCTGGATGCCTTTGTCAAGACTTAGCACTAAGCAGGTGAGTGAGCCCAGCACACTAGTTGCAACAACTTGTAGCCCGAGTTTCACATTCTGAATCCATCCGTGACACAAAACTTGTGTGTGACTATTCAGTCGGTGACAGTAAGTAGCAGAAGGTAGCTGTAGGCGATGCTGTTTGATTGGATAAGGTATCTGTGTGACCTTTCAGACCCCAGGAACCAGAGCTCAGCTCACCATCACAGAGCTGAGGGATGAAAAGGCCTCAAGAGGGTCCAGGCTGCCATCTCTACCTGATACGTGTGAAGAGAGAGAACTCATATAGGTTCAGCCTTACTGGCTGTCCCTCCCCTTGGAGTGTCTTCTGGAACCCTGGAGCTCACTGCACCCACACTTCAGGTTAGTTTTCTGTTGTGCTAATGGACTTTGCTTGGCACAGAGCTGTAGTGTAGAAGGCACAAGGAAAATGGAAAGAGCATAGAACCTCAGTGGGTTTCCCTCGCTGATGCTGTTACAGTAGTAGAACAGAGCTGAGGCAGGGTTCTAACTGAAGGTCCAGCTCGATTTACAGTCAAGGCTTTTTGCTTCATGGTCCCAGCAGAAGCCTGGCTTGGCTAGTTATTGTCTGCAAAGGAAAAGGTAGCTATCTGCCCAGCAAGGATCTGAGGGCCATGGAAATGTCCTGTAAACCACAGGGGCCTGATTATACAAATAAAGTTGCTGTCAGTAGACTCAAAAGTGGAGTCACTTTTTGTAGGGCTCCACAGGAAATGAAGAACCAACGGGAATAAGGGTTCTGTACTATAGCACAGGAGTTTAAGGAGATACTGAGGCCTCAGAAGAACAGTTACTCAGATGGTCCAGAGTGTGTATGCTGGGCCCTTCGCCAAGGCCAGGTGCAAGAGGGCAAGCTGTGCCTTCCACTCTGTGCCCGCGAGTAGGCCCGCAAGTCCTCAGGTCCTACCCAAATCCCCTTCCTTCCTCATTCACAAGCTGGATTGAGCTGGAGTCCTCTCAGTGTGGATGAAAATCCTGGGTATGTGTGAACTTAGAAGACTGAGATCCTGCCCAGACACCTGCACATTCCTTGTCTCAGCCAGCAAACTTCACAGTTGGCAGCAGGATTGAGCTAAGCATGGGAACTGAAGCCAGGCAACTTCATGAATCCTCACAGAAACACTGCCAGCTGTTTCAGGCAGCTCCCCGTGAAGGCTCAGGCATTTCAGTGATACTGGGGAGAGCACAGAAATGGACACAAGGTCTTTTCCTTCTGTCCTTTTTTATTTTTTATTTTTTATTTTTTTATTTTTTATTTTTATTTTTTGAGAAAAGCCAGCATAAAGCACTTTTATTGCAATAATAAAACTTGAAACGCATATGTGGTGCAGAGGGCAGGGGACAAAAGCTTACTTTCTCTCACCAAATCACTACACAGGACAGCAAAGGGTGAGAAAGAACTGAAGGAAGAAAAGCCAGGAAGCCGAGATTAGCAGAGAAAGCCAAGCATCAAAACCCAGGAGATGCTGAAGCTGTGATGACCAGCATCGTTTTCTTAGAGAACACTCAAGGATTTGTCATGATGGCTGGGTGTCCATTGGGTGGTGAGTCTACAAACAGCACCTTCAATTTAAACTTTCCATTAAAGTTCTTAAAATTTAGGAAGTGGAGCTTAGATAGTTACAAGATTACAAAAGTCCTGAAAATCCATTAGAGAAACTATAGAATGAAAAACAAATTAAGCCAGGTCACAAAGAAGGCTTCAGGGGTCCCTGCCGGCCCAGGGACAGACACTGTAGTGCCCAACACAGCAGTGTAGGGACCTGCTTTAAAAGGCAGACGGTTTCAGAAGGTGGGAGGGCTGTCAGAAGTAAAGGCTCTCTCCCTCCCTTACTTCAGTTTGGGTAGGCCTTTCAGTTTAATAGGACTTCCCTCACTGGAGAAAAATCCAGCCCTCCACAGAATCTCGAATCTGCTATGGCTTTGCACCGCAGCAGCAAGAATGTCTTAATATATAATAGATAAACTTTTCGTCCAAAAATGAAAATAAAATAAAAATTCTTGCAAATCCCACCCCCAACACCAACTCCTATTCTAAAGGTAACCCATCGCTTGTGCTGTTAATACGTGACAATGTACTTCATTGGAAACCTAAATCTGAAAACACTGAAACTGAATCTTCACCCCAAAACAAAGTAACTTGAGGTTTATGGCATACAGTTTAGGTCAACACACACACACACAAGGGGATGAGGACATGGAGGTGTCCGAAGCAAAGCTGAGTGACAGAACACATTCAGTGGGGTAGGTGTCTGTACACCTACCCTAGGTCCCTACATACTCCTCCAGTGCACACCTCTGAAGACCTTCAGACCTCCCACAATGATGTCACTCCCTAAATGTTCCATGTGCCTTCCCTCATGCCACCCTAGGACCCAAGCCTTTAGCATGGTCTGTAAACACATCCAATATCCCACTACAGTGGCCTTACAAAGGGAGCTGGTTATTTCTTCCTCTCTGAGTGCTAAGTGGAAAATTCAAAGAAAAGGGGGGATTCCTTTAAGTTTCATTTGGACAAATGAAAGTTAAATGAGCAACTATGAGTTGCTCAACTGCCATGGATTAGAGATTAGAAACATTCATTTAACACTGTGTAGTACATGCAAGAAGAAAATTCATAGGGTACAAGGTGCAGCAGATAAGCAAGGCTGGTTTCCACACTAAAAAGGAAAGAAGAGAGAGAGGGAGGGAGAGACAGACAGACAGACAGACAGACAGACAGACAGACAGACAGACAGAGACAGAGAGACAGAGAGAGCACTGTAGGGAAGCCACCTGGAGAAGGTGACACCCATCACAGCTTCAGGGAAACTGATTAGTATGGTGAGGGAATAAAGAAAAGGCAGACAGACATAGACACAGACACATATACACACAGAAACACACAGAAAGAAAAGCTGGGATTAGGCTGACTGGGCTCCCAGGTGGAGAAACTACAGCACCTTGGGAGCTTAGGGTGTTTTGTATGTTCAGAATTGAAAAGGGGGCAGGGTTATTGCATACAGCTGAACAATGAGGCAGGTTATTATATACAGAAAAACAGAGCAGGCAGGGTTTATAGTATATAGCTGGATTAAGAAGACCAGTTTAGGTAATCTGGATAGGGCCAGTCTCTGTAGGGGAGCAGTCCTCAACAGGCTGTAAATATCCAGGAAAAGCAAGCTATGGTGTACGTTTTCTGCAAACACTTCCAATTGCGTTCAGTGCCCTAAGGAAGGCTTTGCCATCCCTTGGAGCCTCAGCCTCGGAAAGACTTTGCCATCCCATGGGTCTGAGGCTACTGGGTTCCTGACACGGCTGTGCCCATGTCAACAGCATTCATTCTCTCAGCACATCATTCATGCAGGGCTTCCCTCACTCCCCACAGCCTCTGCATTTACATTTTTAACCAGCATGACAACTTAAATATGAACTGTGCAGCCCGACCCAGGTTTAGAGAAAGGCCAGCAATTGCAGGAAACAGCTCTGCCGCTTCCACTTGCACTGGCTGGCATGGCAGTGGATGCCGCTTACCAACATGACAGAATCCAGACTTGCTTAGATGCATCTCTGGGCATGCATGTGGGGGCAATCTCTATGGTCACATTGGGCTAATGCATCTTCACTGGGAGTGAAACCTGTACTGTCTAAGCAGAGGAAGCAAGCTGAGAGAGAACACGCACACATCCATTGCTCTCCGCTCTCCCCTGGGAATGCAATGGAGCCCGCTGCCTCGAGCTCCGTCCCTGCAGCTTCCTCACCGTGGTGGCATGCAACCTGAAATTGTGAACCAAATACACCCTTTCCCAATTATGTCGCTTTTGTCAGAATTACCACAGCCACAGAAAGGAAGCTAAGACAGTCAGGATAAGCCACTTTCTGCAATAAACAATCCTCCATGAATGCCCTTCGAGCATGGCGAGCATGGCGGATGCTTAATCTAGGATCCCTGCAGCTCAGGGTGACTGTTGGTTTCTGTTCCATGGGGAGACTCATGCTGTGGAGCTCCTCTTCTATGATCCCATTTTCTTTGCCACTAGGTTATCTACAAGTAGAAAAAAGATGGGGGAGCCCAGTTTGCTTTTGGGCCATCTAAGTCCCCCAAAATGACCTATGTCTTGCCTTGTCTCTTCTGCTCAGTTTCTGTCTGTAAGAATAAGGAGGGGTGGCCTGGTCCCAGTGGCAAGGGCCTGGGAGCACCCAAACAATGTTGATAGCCATCTCTCATAGCAGCAATGTCAGACTGACTAAGTCACCAGACCTTCAATGACATCAGATTCTACTGGTAACAGAACATTTGTCTCGGGCCCCTGCATACCTACAGTTTGCTGGGGAGCATTGCAGTCACAAGCTATCATGGCTAAAGTGGTTAGCATACAGAGGAGAGCACACCTGAGGGACATGCAAATCTGAGGCCACAGCTGAGGGGGAGGTGCTGGAGAGAACACCTCTTGCCTTGCTAGACTAGCACACACTCTCCTCAGAGGGGATCACAGATGCAGCATTGCTCATTTCAAAATGTTTAGGCCAGAAGTGTTTCTGATTTAGGACTTTTTTTTTTCTTTCAGATTGAGGAAATTAGCATATAAAGAATGAGCTATGTTAGGTATGGGACCTAATTTTAAAGAAGAAATTCATTTATTTTCATATAGGCGTTATAAACACAGCCTGAAAGTAACTTCATACTTTGATAAGTTTGTGTATGAAATAATTTCATGGTGTAAGGTTTTCATTCTAAATTTTGCTTGTTTAGCGTGTGAGTGTACGTGTGTGTGTGTGTGCATGTATGTGTGTGTGTGCATGTGTGTGCACATGTGAAAGTCAGAGGCCTTCAGGAGTTAGTTCTTTCCCAGGGAGAGAACCCTGTGGGTCCCAGGGATCAAATTCAGGCAGCCAGAACTGACTGACAGCAAGTACCTTTGCCTGCTGAGCATCTTACTGGCCCATGGTGTGGGACTCTACTTAGAAGCTAATCTTTGCTCAAAAGAGCTTCAGGTTTTGGTTTTCAAATTTAGAGCCTGTTCAACCGACATAATATATTGCAGAGTTTCTCTTTTTTCTTGTTTTTGAGTCTGTGAGGGTGGTGTGTGTGCAGGGAAGGGACCTAGAGCCTTGCACAGGCCAGTCAAGCATTCTCTCACTGCGTTCCTGTCCTCTTAGCCACTTGCAGAATTTTCTTGGCTTTCTAGCTGAGAATCATAAAAATCCTATATATAGGAAAAACAGTGTGAACTATTTACACCCATCTTTAGCAGATAAATCAACTGTTGCCTCTAACTGGTGGGGCCTCCGGTGGTTGCTTGGGAAACTGTCATGTCTCCCTTCCCCTCATCTGGGGTTAACAAAAGACAGGTCATGAGGAATGACCTTGCTCTGCTGTTTTGCTTCCAGAGTGAGGTGGTCCCACATAAAACACTCTGTTCCCTGGTACCACATGCCTTGAAAATTACATACTTTCAACTTGAAGGGTGCTAAGAATGAATGCTCACGGTATTTTATAACCTGTTTCTCAGAATCCGTGGCCTTTCAGCCCCCTCCCTGCTTCGACTGCACTCTGTTTCAGAAAAGAGATTAAACCTCAAAAGAATCCGGGGGCATCTCTGAGCATTTGGACTGGGCAGGAAAACACTGTCTCCCACACAGGCTGGATATTGTTACCCAGCGCCACATTCGTCACCAAAGCCAGAGAGTGGGAGTGTTTTTACAGACAGGATTTTAAAAAAGAAACAAAGAGAGACACAGTTTACAGGTGTCCCTCATGGTACTGGGCAGCAGCAGTCTCTGACATACTAATCTTCAGTGTTAAGGCTATAGAAGTCTCAGACTGCCCTCTTGGAAACCTGAAACGAGGCCATTTAAAAGAAATCAAAGGGCAGCTATCAGACAAGTGATATGTCTCCCAGCATCTATTCTGTTGTCTATGTAACCCTCCATACTTTAGTCTGAGAGATCACTTGAAGTCCTGGGGGCCGCTCAGCAGATTATCTATAGTTGCTGAGGCTTTGAACTTGAGGCTGCTGGCATCTCATTACTGACAGATCAAAACCAAAGCTGCAGAGTGTCTCTGCCTGCAGGGCCCCCTTCACACGCCAGAAGAAGCACCAGATCACCAAAGTCTGGGCCAAGGCTAGGTGCTGCCTGCTCAGCAGCAAATTGCCTCTCCCACCTCCTGCCATTCGCTGCCCTGCTCTCCTCTAAATTAAGGAAGTCACATGAGAGATAGCCCTGGTGGTTCTTTCTTAAGTGAAAGGCACATTTTCAGTACACCAGACAGAGAGTATCGAGTCTCTACGAGACTGTCTTAAGTGGAGAGCTCTGTGTTTGGAAACAAAAATATTTGTGCAGCAGGGTGCAAGTCTGTGTGAAAGTCCTTCATTTATGTCTGAACCTGCCATGGAACAGGCCCAAGGGTACCTGGGCTTTAGTTCACTGCTTGTGTGCCTCTGCCCACTGTCCTAAATTCTGTCATGATGGACCTTCCTCAATGGTAGGAAAAGATACTTAGAAAGCTATTCTGATTGCTGCTTGTATTTTCTAGAAAGCCCCTTGATCCTGGGCAACTTCTGGGAGAGCATAGGCT
>OU015749.1:26887899-26910774 GCA_907169655.1 Acomys percivali | reverse complement strand
CTCTCTCTCTCTCTCTCTCTCTCTCTCTCTCTCTCTCTCTCTCTCTCCATATGATGTTGAGAATTGTTCTTTCAAGGTCTGTAAAGAATAGTGTTGGTACTATGATAGGAATTGCACTGAATCTGTAGATTGCTTTTGGTAAGATGCCATTTTTACTATGTTAATCCTACCAATCTATGAGCATGAGAGATCTTTTCTTCTTCTTCTTCTTCTTCTTCTTCTTCTTCTTCTTCTTCTTCTTCCTCCTCCTCCTCCTCCTCCTCCTTCTCCTCCTCCTTCTCCTCCTCTTCTTCCTCCTCCTCTTCTCTTCTTTTCTCCTCCTCCTCTTCTTCTTCTTCTCTTTTCAAAATAGAGTTTCTGTATGTAGCTTTGGCTGTCCTGGACTCACTTTGTAGACAAGGGTAGCTTCAAACTTACCTGTCTCTGCCACCCAGAGTGCTGGTTGATCTTTCCATCTTCTGATATTTTCTTCAGTTTCTTTCTTCAGAGACTTGCTGTTTTTGTCATGCAGGTCTTTCACTTGCTTGGTTAGAGTTGCACTAAGATACTTTATATTATTTGTGGATATTGTGAAGGGTGTTGTTTCCCTAATTTCTTTCTCATCCCATTTGTTACTTGTATACAGGAGGGTTACTGAATTTTTTAAAATTAATTTTATATACAGCCTCTTTGCTGAAGGTTTTTATCAGCTGTATGAGTTCCCTGGTAAAATTTTTGGGATCACTTATGTGTCCTATCATATCATCTGTAAATAGCAATAATTTGATTCTTCGTTTCCAATTTGCATCCCTTTGATCTCCTTAGTTGTCTTATTGCTCTAGCTAGGACTTCAAGTACTATATTGAAGCAATAAGGAAAGGTTGGGCAACCTTGTCTTGTCCCTGATTTCAGTGGGATTGCTCTTAAGTTTCTCTCCTTTTAATTTGATGTTGGTTATAGGATTGCTGTACATTGCCTTTATTGTGTTTAGATATGTGCCCCATATCTCTGATCTCTCAAAGACTTTTAACATGAATGAGTGTTAGATTTTGTCAAAGGCTTTTTTTCAGGATCTAATGAGATGATCATGTAGTTTTTTTCTTTCAGTTTGTTTATATTGCGGATTGCACTGATGAATTTTCATATATTGAACCACCGTGTATCTCTGGAATGACTCCTACTTGGTCATGGTAGATGATATTTTTGATTTTCAAGTATTTTGTTGAGTATATTTGCATCAACATTCATAAGGGAAATTGGTATGAAATTTTCTTTCTTTGTTTTTTGTTTTTGTGTGTGTGTGTGTGTGTGTATGGTTTAGGTATCAGGGTGATTGTGGCCTCATAGAATGGGTTGAGTAATGTTCCTTCTGTTTCTATTTTGTTGAATAGTTTGAGGACTAGTGATTGGTATTAGATCTTCTTTAAAGGTCTGGTAGAATTATGTACTGGCTCCATCTGACCCTGGGCTCTTTTTGGTTGGGACATTTTTAAAGACTGCTTCTATTTCCTTAAGGGTTATAGGACTCTTTAACTGTTTATCCAATCTTGATTAAACTTGGTAGTGGATTTTATCAAAAAAATTGTCTATTTCGTTTAGATTTTCCAATTTTGTGTTTGCTTCCTTTTCTAGGGCTTTCAAGTGTGCTGTTAAGTTGCTAGCATGAGATCTTTACAATTTTATTTTTAAGACATTCAGTGCTATGAAATTTCTTCTTAGCACTGCTTTCATTATGTCCCATAAGTTTGGCTATGCTGTGCCTTCATTTTCATTGAATCTTAGGAAGTCATTAATTTTTTTCTTTATTTTCTTTATTTCTTCATTAGGTAGAGTTGTTAAGTTTCCATGAGTTTGTAGGCTTTCTGTTGTTGTTGTTGTTGTTGAAGTCCAGATTTAATATATGGTAATCTGATAAAATACAAGGTGTTATTTCAACTTTCTTGTACCTGTTGAGGTTTATTTTGTTACCAACTATATGGCCAATTTTGGAGAAGGTTCCAAGTGGTACTGAGAAGAATGTATATTCTTTTGAGTTGGGTGAAAAGTTCTGTAGATATTTGTTAGGTCCATTTGATTCACAACATCTGTTAGTTTCATTATTTCTCTGTTTAGTTTCTGTTTCAATGATCTGTCTTTTGGTAAGAGTGGGGTGTTGAAGTCTTCAACTATTAATATGTGGGAATTGATATGTGATTTAAACTTTAGTAACATTTCTTTTACAAATATGGGTGCCCTTTGAAAGGGGCATAGATGTTCAGAATTGAGATATCATCTTAGTGGAGTTTTCCTTTGATGAGTATGGAGTGTATTCCTCATCTCTTTTGATTAATTTTGGTTGAAAGTTTATATTATTAAATATTAGAATGTCTATTCCAGATTGCTTCTTGGGTCTGTTTGCTTGAAAACCCTTTTCTAGCCCATTACTCTGAGATAATGTCTGTCTTTGTTGCTGAAGTGTGTTTCTTGTATGCAGCAAAATAATGAGTCCTGTTTATGGATCTATTCTGTCTTTTTACTGAGGAATTAAGTCCATTGATGTTGAAAGATATTAATGACCAGTGACTACTATTTCCTGTTATTTTGATGTTAGTGGTTATAGTATGTCTCTGTGTTCCCTTTCTTTTGATTTTGCTGCAGTGGAGTTATTTTTTTCCTGTGTTGTATTGGGTGTAGTTAAACCCCTTCAGTCTGAATTTTCCTTCTGCTATCTTCTATAGGGCTGGGTTTGTGCATAGATATTGTTTAAATTTGTTTTTCCCTATGGGATATCTTGTTTTCTCCATCTATGTAATTTAAAAAGTGTTTCTCAGTATATAGTCTGGACTGACATCTGTAGTCCCTTGGGGTCTGCAGGACATATGCCCAGGACCTCTGGCTTTAGAAGTCAGGTATGATTCTGATAGGTTTGTCTTTATATGTTACTTGACCTTTACCCCTTGCAGCTTTTAGTATTTCTTCTTTGCTCTGTGCATTTAGTGTTTTGATTTTTATGTGGCTGGAGGATTTCTTCTGGTCTAATCTATTTGGTGTTCAGTGGGCCTCTTATATGTTTATAGGCATCTATTTCTTCAGGTTGAGGAAGTTTTCTTCTATGATTTTGCTGAAAATATTTTCTGGGCTTTGGAACTGGGAATCTTCTTCTATTCCAATTATTCTTGACTTTTGTCTTTTCATGGTGCTCTTGATTTCTTAGACCTTTTGTGTCAAGAGTCTTTTTAGATTTAACATTTTCTTTGACAGATATAAGTTTCTTTGATTGTATCTTTTACGCCTGATATTCTTTCCTTTATCTCTTGTACCCTGTTAGTGATGCTTATCTATGAAGTTCTTGTTTTCTTCCCTGAGTTTTCCTTTTCTAAGATTTCCTCAATTTGTGTTTTCTTTATTGTTTCCACTTCCATTTCAGGTTTTAAACTGTTTTACTAATATACTTTATCTGTTGTTTGTATTTTCCTGATTTCTTTAAGTTGTTTATCCATTCCCTCTTTAAGGGCCTCTATCTGTTTGATTGTATTTTCTTGTACTTCTTTAAGGGATTTATTTGTTTCCTCTTTAAAGGCCTCTGTCATCTTCATAAGCATGGATTTGCAGTCATTTTGCTGTTTTTCAGTTGTGTTAGGGTGTCCAGAATTGCTTACCTTGAGATAACTGGGTTCTGGTTGTACCATATTGCCCTGGATTTTGTTCATTGTATTCTTATGCTGGCCTTTATCCATCTGGTGTCTCTTGTGTTGGCTGGTTGCTCCTGGTACCTACTGGATTTCTAAAGGGTGTGGAAAGATCTCTAGGTAGGAGGCTGGATGTTCCTGGCACAGCCCTTCTAGGGATAGTAGGGGTGATTGTGGACTGGCTGCTGGATCTCAGGGAATAGCCTGTAGTTCTCCCCAGGGGCCTGTGTCCCAGTTAGAACCACAGGCAGGGGATTGGAGTGGGGATGTCTAGCCTGTATAATCCTGAGGATAGGCAGGTCTCTTCATGAACCCAGGAGCCCTCCTCTTGCCAGACGAACTCCCAAAGTTGGCAGCCCTGCCACTTGATCTGTGGTCTCTGAGATCAAGCTGCCCAGATACTGTGCTTGCTGGGTGCCGCCATCTTAGAGCAAGGTCCTATATGCTCCTGAGGTCTGGCTGGTCTCCTCAGGTATATGGGTAGAGCCATGGAGCAGAGGCTGGGACCATTTCCATGGATCCTGAGAGTTGGGTAGCCAAAGGCTACAACCATGTGTCCTTGGGACCCAGGGGATGGTGGGAATAGCCAGGTGGCCAGAAGCTGGAACCACTTGTCCTTAGCATCCATAGGCTCTCTTCTTACCTGGGAAACACAGACATTTTGGAATCCGCAGCACAGCTTTGCACTTGCTCTGCAGTCACTGCAGCCCTGCTATCCAGATACCATACATGCTGGGAGCCCAGTTATGCTTCTTACATCTTGCTATGTCTCCTTGGTTGTCTGTCATTATCTGTCTCTCTATCACTCTGTCTCTCTCTGTGTCTCTGTCTCTCCCTCTGTCTCTCTGTCTCTGTCTCTGTCTCTGTCTCTCTCTCTCTCTCTCTCTCTGGGAGGGGATAGCATTTCCATGCCATGGTGTTCAGAGCCTTTATCCTTGCCTTCCACCTTGCTTGAGACAGGATCTCCTGTTGAGTGCCATGTGCATCAGGTTAGCAGCCTGTGACCTTCCAGGGACTCCCCTGGCTTTGTGTCTTCCTGTCTTGCTTTAGGAACACTGGGATTATATGGCATGTACGTATTCTAGGGATTTGAAGCAAGGTCCTTACACCCTTGCTGCAAGTGCTTAGCCCTCTAAGCTATCCCTTCAGACCCAAGAAAATACTTAAATAAGATGCCTTTGAATAAAAACAGAAAAGCTGTATGAGAGAACTGAGGGGACCATTTAAAGACATTGACATTAAGAACAAGACAGCCTTCTTTTGTGAGTTATTTTTTTCTCTAGCATTTAGCCTTGTTACAGTCTTCCATAGTACCTTTTGCTGAGTGGCAATGAACGCAGACAGTGGACCTTGGAGGCCATAGGCCAAATCCATACCTGGCTTTACCTCTCTCAGCTGTAGTCCTTGCTTTACATAGGGCTCATAGTTTGGAGAAATGAAAATTTCCTCTAATGCCAGATAAGTTAAATTTGAGGTGGGGAATTTAGTCACTATTTACCCAAAAGTTCAGCTTGAGCCCCTGGAAATGTGTGTTGGTCCCTGGACGTGATGCACAGTTGCCACACAGAAATCCCAAGCAGTCTTGTGAAATGCCATCCCTCACAGAGCACTGACCTGCTGCAGTCCTGTGAGATGCCATCTTGCAGAGAGCACTGGCTTGCTGCAGGCTCCATCAGCATCCAAACACATCCCCAAATATTTCTCTGCATCATGATTTTCTGACTGCTGGGAACTTAGCACTTCCCTTTTCTGATTCAGGAAATCCTGGTGCTCATTATTTTGTAAATTTTCAAAGGCAAAGACTGGACAAGCCATGTTTCCAGCCATGAAATACAATAATGCAAAAAAGCAATTATTTTTTGCATTAAATCAAACACATCCAGGAATCTTGATTTATAATAGTCTGTGTGTGTGTGTGTGTGTGTGTGTGTGTGTGTGTGTGTGTAACCTCAGGTGTCACCCTTCAGTGTCCACCATGTTTGAGACAGTCTCTTTGTTGCTCTGCCTGCTGCATTCACAGGCTGGTTGGCACAGAGCTTCTAGCATTCTCCAGTTTCAGCCACCTGTCTCCCCATAGGAGAGTTGGGTTACAGATGTTCACACAACACATCCAGCTTTTAAATGGTAAGTGGGTACTCAAACTCAGGTCCCCATGTTTGGAAGGTAAACCCCTTTATCTACTGAACCATCTCTCTAGCCCTATATTTCTTATGCGTACCTTCATTTTATAAGTTTTAGTCTTCTCAGAATCTCTAAAATATACATTCAGAAAGTGAAAGCCATTATTGTTTGTTATTATTATTGTTATTGTTATTGTTATTGTTATGATTGTTATTGTTGTTGTTATTATTATTATTATTATTATTATTATTATTATTCAAAGCAAATGAAAGCCCACACTTGCATGAAGTTAAGAAGCACAATTACAGCTACTGTGTCTGTTAAGAACTCCATCCCATACTCTTCCTGGTACCTTGAGATCCTCTTTTCCTTTTCCTCAGCCCTGTGGTTTCCTTGCCTCTCGGGGCAGCACATTTGTTAGCTTGTTTGTTGTTTTGTTTTCCTTGGGTTACTTTTACTATTGTGTTTCCAAATTTTGTTTCCATGCAAGAAAGTCCCACAAAGCCCCTTTTCACCTTTTCTATGAAGCGTGTCTAGGCTCACAGGACATGACACATGAAACATAAAAAGTCAGGGGAAAGGACCTAGTCTATAGCAGTGGCGTGTTCCTTTCCTTCTGCACTAGGAACAATGTAATTCATTGTTTCCTTCTTTCCTCACATGGCCAGGAAGCTCAGAATTACATTTAATGCGCAGTTACAGTAACTATTTTAAAACTCCCCTTTTATATGCTTTTTGATTTTCTATTTTAACAGCCTTATTGTTTATGTATACTTTATTGAAACCTACCTAAAATATTTCCTGGAAGAAATAGCAGCATGGGCTGTTCTGTGAAGAGGCGGGCTCTAATTACATTGGAATGTGTAGGTGATTTTCAGATGAAAATCTTCAAGGCAATCACAAGTCCTTATGCTGGTTGGAAAAATTGTCTCCGTGTATTCACTGTGTTCTTGTGCCTAGAAATGGCAGAGAAAAGTGGGAAGCCATTTAGAATCTGTCTGGTTAAGATTTTTTTTAACTTGGCTCTACATTGAACTTGCCTAGAGTGTAGACACCGGAACCGAAAAGCTGCACCCTAACCCCAGTCCCCTTCCTTTCCTGATTCTCAAGAGCTTCTTAAAGCATGGCCCAAGTCCGACAGCATTCCTTGGCCCTGGGTAGCAGCCAGTATGGGTTTTGGTCTTGACATGAGTACTTCTAGGAATGAGAAACTGAGCAAAGTGATGGTTTAAGTAAGCCAGGAGATGCAAGCTTCCGCTGGTTTCTTGCAAAGTATATGAAAACATGGAGTTGAACTTTCTAATTGTCTCACTAGAGGTCTCTTATCTGAGGCTGCAAGTTCAGAAGAGGGAGAAGCACTGCTAATGAAAGCCAACTAAATCATTCCAAAGCTTTAAAAACAAATGTTTGTGTTTCTACCATTGTTAGAGGCCTGGGAACCAGGAGGGAGGAGTTAAGGAAAAAGTTAAATTAGCCTAGCTTGCCCAACTCAATCGTATTCCTAGGTTCTAAAACCTTCAAAATTGTCCCCTCAAAATAAGCAATAACTTTATAAAAGCACATAAGAAAGATGACTAGGAGCTAATGCTGAACCCCAAAACTTGCTGTAAAAATATGGGCAGTGACTCCTTTTTTTTTTTTAAATAAAAAAGACAGAGCCTGGGAAATAATCAAGAAAGGTCACAAGGGAATTTGCGGAATGGGTAACAATCAGAAAGCTTCAAGGGAAAAAGAAATAGCTCACATTTAATATGACTGAGAGAGCATTCTGGAAATTTAATAAACTGAAACCCCAGTAATAAATACAATGGCTGAATTCCACTCATTCCTGCTCTGTGGCAGAGTGGCCCTTATCTCTGAACATACACCAAAACACACAGAGTCCCCGATGCCTATCTGCCAGCCCTGCGGCAGCCAGGGAGTGGGGGGAAAGGGAGACATCTCTCCAGAGGCTTATCTCTTACAGTTTGTGCTTTCTACCAAATGCTGTCTTCTTTGACTTTTGTCTAAACAGAACACTAGAGAGCCAGGCGTGTCAGGTGACAGAAGCTGCTAATGTCTTCTGTCGCAAGCCATGGGAAAAGGAGCTCCCCAAAACACCCCTTCTGCTCAGCCCTAAAGTAACAGATTTAGTAATCCAAATAAACACCAGAGGCCTGAGGGCCACTGTTTTTGAGAAGCTTAATTTTATACTATCATGTATGTGTGTGTATGTGTGTGTGATGTATGTGAGCATGTGTGTGCATATGTAGTATATGCATGTAGAATATATATGTGTACCATGGGTGCATGTGTGCTTATGTGTGTATGAAATATGTTTGGCATATGTATATATGTGTGTGTATAGCAAACACACACACATATAGCGACACATCCTCATGTGTATATGTATGTGTACATATGTGTTTTGTATATGTGTGTAATATATGCACCTGTGTATTATATGTGTTGTGCATGTGTACACACATACATGTGTATATGTATGCACACATGTGTACATGCATATACATGTACATGTATATATAATATGTGCACATGTGTGTGCACACATGCTTGGAGGTCAGTGGAAGACACAGGCTGACCTACTGTATTGCTACCTTATTCCCTTCAGAGGATCTGCCACTGAGCCTGCAGCAAGTGCCAGTAATCACCTTGTCCTCGTACTCTGCCTCCACCCCCCCAGTAAAGGAGTGTGCTGGGCCATGCCCAGTTTCTTATATGGATTCTGGTCATTTGAACCCAGGACCCCATTCTGAGTTGCAAGAACTGAGCTATCACCTTGGTCCTGTATACTTCTTTTTTCATAAGCAGGAACATTTTTGTCCATAGTAAGAAATATTTAAACATGTAAGCAAAGAACTTTCAAACATGACTATATATTCTGAGCACAGACTTAACGGTTACTTGGGTGGAACACCTACAGATGAGTCCTCTGAAACTGCCTGTAAGAGATTAGAGGGAGGGAGGTCCGTGCCAGGCTCAGCCTGAAGAAGGTGGACTGCAGAACGTGAAGAGCTTTTAAAACGTAAGTAACTTGTTACCAACTGTAAGCAATTCTTTCTTCCTAAAGACAATGATCACATGATTTGGGCCTAATGTCTAAGTTCCTGACTGTGGATTTGATTTCCTAGAGTATATGAAGAGATGGAGGCAGGAGGGGCCAGAGATGGGCATCGGAATCCTGATTCATCTAGTCATGGACCAACGCAGGCACCTGGATAGCTCCGTGTGGGCACAGGGGCCATGGCCAGACACCAGGACGATCTAGAACTTCATGAAATACAAAGAGGTGAAACAGAAAACTGTCAGTCCAGTCTCGAACAAAGAAGCCGTGAACAAGGCCTCCACACTGTAAACTGGGCGCTTGTTTTATGCAGAAACTCTTCTTATTTTGTTTCCCTTCTAGGGAATTCTTTCCTCTTGTTTCCTCTGCCTTGGATAGCAGGACAGTGACGTAAGATCCTGGGCACGGGGAAACAGACAGAAGCACACTGAAGCGTGCACTGCACTACGGTTTCAGTTAAATTAATTTAGCTTGGTAAATTAGATTGTAAAGTCTCCTGAGGGTAGAGATAATTTCTTAAATTATCATTTTTTCTCTTACAATGTTTCTATGTCTAAAATATAGTAAGACTCTATGAAAATCTATCAACTTAAAAAATGCATCTGATTATAGTATGTCATTGGAGTGTTTATTCTTTTTTCAGCACACAAGTATTCCTGCTGGCTTCTTTTGAGAGTTTGTTATCCAAATTACATGACAGTTTTTGAAATTTGAAAATATTTGCTAGGTTTGGTAAAACATATACATTTTTCTTATACTTAGCAATTAAAAACTCTGGATATGTTGGGTGGCTAGATTCACTATTTATCAGGACACTTTATAGTTTGGATATGAATTATTTCCTTAGAAGGCTCCAGTGTTGAAGGTTTGGCTCCCAGCTCCTCCATCTCACCATTAAAACATGGGCCAGGCGTGGTGGCACACACCTTTAATCCCAGCTCTCAGGAGGCAGAAGCAGGCAGAGTGCTGTGAATTCTAGCCCAGCCTGGTCTATAAAGTGAGTCTAGGACAGCCAAGGATACACAGAGAAACCTTGTCTAAAAAAAAAAAAAAAAAACATTTAAAAAAGATAATCGAATCGTGTGTGCTCTGACTGCTAGGTTTTGGATGGAGCTGGTGGTTCAAAGAGACACTGAGCCAGATTACTGAGAAATAAGGAGGCTGTTAGAAGGGGTTATTGATGCCATGGATAGACAGAGGAACAACAGTATGGTGAGGGTTCCCAGGAAGGCTAAAGCCGCAAAGCCCAGGACAGATGGCAGACAGACAGTATGAGGAACAGTATGGTGGGGGTCTCTGAAGAGAGACAGAACCCACATGCCTGAGGAGGGAGCCTCTTATTCTTCCTGAGGACGGAGAGGTTGACACCAAGAGCCCGCAGCCAGGTTCTCTGACTCCCAGGCAGGAAGTGGGGAAGATCTGGAAAGCAGGATGTGCCATTGGCCCTTTGATGTCGACTCAGTCCCCAGGTGAGAACTACTAAGGGATGTGTGTCTAATAGCTAGGGACTCACAGTGTCTCGGTCTCTGAAAGGGGAAGGTTGCTGCAGATGCTGTGGCCCCAGCAGAGGCTAGATTCCAGCATTACATTCTTACCCAAGCTTCATGAATGGACTGGTTCATTTGTGCAGCCATAGCTCAGTGGGCTGTTGCAAGCAGGGACCTAGGAAGGAAGTAGCTCACTGGGGGCATGCTTTTGAAGGTTATGACTGTCTCAGGCGTCCTTGTAACTCAGCTCTGTTTCCTGGCTGCCACTTCCTCCCAAGAAGCGGTTGCCACTATGAGTTGAGCAACTCTGATCTAATAACCCTTTCTTTGCTATGACACTCTGCCTTACCTTGGATCAAAACAGTGTTGCTAGCTGTCCCTGGACTGAAATTACAAGCCCAAACTTCCCTCTCTGAAGTTATGCATATTAATCAATGATGCAAAACTAAAATGTCTCAGGGCTCACACAGTCTTTTTCTGGTAAGATTGTCCTATAAACATTATGCTACATCCTATGTACCAGGAAAATGGGCACAGGGCAAAATGCTTTCCTTCAAAGGGCTTGCCAGTTAGTAGCTGCAGAGGTTCCCACTGCCTAGCGAAGACCTTTCTGACAGATACATGCACACCAATGCCAAGACATGTGCTTATTTCTGCAGAATAGCTCAGTTCAGGTTGTTGCTCAAATGAGACATTTTCAGTGGTCCATCCTAAATTCCAGAATCAAATACCCAGGTGGCTGGTTGACTCTTCTTTCTGGTTCAGTGACTGGAGCTCAACTCCCTAGTAGCATCTCTTGGCCCATAATTCTCACTTCCCAGGTGCCGGTCTCATTAAGTAGCAGCTACCTTTCTAACACTGCAAGCTTTTACCACCTGGACCCTCCCTTGTTCTTCCTTCCCAGCCTTTCCTGAATGTGACAGCTTTGGCCCTTCCACTGCCGCCATGCATGCTTCTCCCTGGACTACTGTAGACTCGTGTGTGCCTATTTTCACTCCCACTCTCACCCTCACCCCAACCCTCATTTCTTTAGACACAACAACTGGAGTGATTTTTTGGAAAGCCAGGCCGTCCCATCAGTATTGTTTGCAAATGACAGCTCATTCTTGTTTGTGGCTTCAGAACCTTCCACTGTGTACACATACTATATTTTCTTACTCATTTCTCTAATGACAGACACCTTCAGGCACAGAGGGCCACATAGCGTGTTTCCTGTGTCATTTGTGGGAATAAGAAAGTTGATCTCATAGAAGAAAGAAGTGACTTCACGGTCACAGGAGAATGGGAAGGACAGACGTAAGGGAGCACAGAATAGCATGGTTAAGGAAGAGGCAATAGATCTGGCTACACGCAACATCGTAACATTTGTAATAACTTATATTTCAGAATCATTAGAAGGGATGAAAGTTCCAAATATAGAAATGATCAACATACAGAGGTGCAAATCATTTTTGCTCTCACGTGGTGGTTACATGCTGCACGAACATATTGACTGTACTGCACATTCAATGTGCCATAGTAAATGCTAGTGAATATACCAATCAATTATTGCATCAGGCTGTAACTCACCCACTCCTATGGCTTCATATTAAAAGCAAGAGCTAGTATCCTTTCAGTAGCTTTATGGTTGCTCGCTTCTCACCACCTCCTTCCTCTGGGTGTCTAGCATACTCCCACTTGAGCACTTGTTCTTCCTCATCCCCAGAAACAGGAGGCCCAGGCCTGCCATAGAGGTCATTACTTTGGCTGTTTGTCTAGAATGTTCCTTCTCAGGATTTACACATAGCTTGCTCCCTCTCTTCCTCCAATTCTGCTAAAACGTCAGCTGGCCAGTCCCAACCTTGCCTGGCCAACTTGTATAAACAGTGTCTCCTGCTCCTGGCCAGCTATGCCCAGTCACCCCCATTCTATTTATTTCCTGCCAATGAGCTAAGAGACTAGCATGTGCTATGCTTGGCTTACTTACTCGCTTACATATTGCTTGACTTCCCCGGTCCCTCCCAACTCCAACAACTGAGTGAGGCAGAGTCCCTGTCTGTACAGTGCTGTGTTCCTTCCTCTAAGCAGAAACTAATATCGTCTTCACTCAAATACCGTGTCCAGTATGAATTGTAAGCAAATGTTGCACTTGGGAGACCAGGTCTCCAGAATCGGAAGGTGATGGTTTTGGTTTGTGTTGTCCTCAGACACAGTCTCACTATGTAGTTCAGGCTCGCCTCAAACTCTTGATCAACCTGTCTCTACCTCTCCCCCGCATCCTGGGACTACAGGTGTACCCACCTCAACAAGATGCCAGTGTTCTTTTGTATTAAGTTTATGAAGAGAGTTTGTTTTCTTTTGCTTCTTTCATATCACAATTTTGAATTACAATTCCCAAGCCTCTCTTTTGACCAAAAAAAAAAAAAAAAAAAAAAAAAAATCATGAAATCTCAGGCTGGGGAGTTGGTTCACTGTATAAAACTCTTCTCACAAAAACAGGAGGGCCTGGGTTCTTATCCCTAGAACTCGTATAACGACAAGTCTGGTTAATTGAGTCTGTAATGCCAGGACAACTACAGCAAGGTGGGAGGGGGGACCAAGCTGCTTCTGATTGGGATTCTATGGATTTCCATTAGGTTCTTACATAAACGACTGAGGTAGAGGAGCCAGTGTTAGGTTAGAAATTAATATAATAGCACAGAATGTGGTTATTACCTACATGTGAGTTAGCTTCCAAGTACTGAACCTCAGGCCCTGAGGACTTAATCTACTTCATAAAAGGCAGTGCCAAGCACGTTGCACGTTGACAACCAGCTCTTGTGAGACACCCACAGGGACAGTGTGCAATGCCGACTTCCTTAAGACAGCTCCACTTCCAAGAAAAAGACCGGGGCTGTGTATTGTACCACATTCATCATCACACACTTAGCAGGAAAGCCAGCCACAGCCCCATTATGAAGAGATTGGATCATTAGAGCAAGGTGGTAGGAGGCAGCACCCTGAGATTTCTTATGAGAGCCCCCCAAAGGAGCAAGAATATTAGGCTGCTGAGCAGTCTTGGGCAGTTTGACTTGATCCAGAGAGAGAGAGCTGACATCTCATAGGCAACCAAACCATCTTGCTTTCCCCTTCACCCACTGAGCCCATTTGCATAGCAGACATAGAAGTGCACACAACCCCACCTTGTGTGCACAAGTATATAATTACAAAAATCAGTAAATGCCACCCGGAAGGATACAGGGGACACCAACGGCATGTTCAGCAGGAAATTCGCTCCAGGCAAAAATTCTAGGAATTTTTTTCCTGAGAACTTTCTCTGCGAGCTTAACTGATTAAGAAACAGAATATCAACAAAGCAATGAGAATGGTGTAAGCTGAGGCTGAGAGAACTGTGCTGTCTGGGGGGGGGGGGGGGGGGGGAAGGGGAGAAGAGGCAAGGCAAGGGAAAGAGGTGGAGAAGGCACCGGATAGGCAGGCAGAGGCGCTTCGGGCAAGGCTTTGCAGGGTGTGTTAAGGGCTTTGATCTTCATCCTGAAAGCAGAGACAACCTTAAGCAAAGAGTGACAAAAGCAGAGTTTCACTCTCAGTGACCTTGGTTGGTGGCCGATCTGTGCCTCCAAGATGTCTGCCAATGAGCAGTTGCAGTTTATGGTCCTACTACACAAAGGAAGGATGCCAGACAGAAACACTTTTGGACACGTTTAGCCAACATCAGCTTTTTCTATACTATTTTTAAGATTCTATATTGGCATTGAATGATTTTTTTTCTAAAAGCCCCACTTGGATGCCAAAGTCATCTGGGAGAATTGTCCCTGAAATATGTCACAGAAGACAACCTTACATAACTCTCATAAATTAAAAAAAAAAAAGTTTCTTCTTATCCGACACATGTTCAGGCTGTGACAAATTTTAGATACACATTTTTTTTAAAAAAAAGATGTTATCGTTAGAAACACTCAACATGGTGTGATGGCTGACTCTAATTGTAAACACGACACAATTTAGAGTCACCCAGAAGCAGAGTCTCAATGACGGGTTGAGGTTTCCATTGGGTTGGCCAGTCAGCATGTCTGTGGAGCTTTGATAATTTTGCATCAATTTTTGGAAGAATATTTTGTCTGGTAACAGAAATGAGGGTAGGATGGGTGACTTACACAAACTGAAGAACTGAAGCAATGGTTAGAAGAAGCACGAGCCAAGAGAGAACAAAGGAGCAGATTAGGTCCTGCTAGTGGATTCAAGATCCGACCAGTAGCCAGTGCCAGCTCAGTGTTGCAAGGGTGGGGCGCTGCTGGCTCCTTGCCAAGACCTCATTCTCAGCCATGACCTTCTATGGGCTCCCTGGAGCCTTTGGCTACGAAATGTACCTCTGGCTATGCAAAGTGCTGAAGTGATGGCATTTGAAAAATGCATGGAAAGAATACTGATTTCAACCTGTCAAAATTAACAGTGGGTCTTGTTTCAGGCAATAATTGAGTTATTTAAAGACCACTCTAGGCTCAATATCATAAATGCATTGTTAGCTCATGGAGAGACATTCTTGTCTGGTTGCTAGGAGGCCATGCATGCATGTAAGTATTTCAAATGATGGAGGTGAGGATAATAAGGAATTAGAATGTAAATCTTTTTATACTGGTTGGCAATGTCTTTTCTATCTATAGAGTCCCTGAAAATTTGGGGAAGTCTCATTTGTGGTGCCACAGGTTACAAGGGAAGTTGTGGTCCACTTTCTTTCAGGGTCCCTGGTCTTATTAGTAGAACAATTTAAGAACAGATGTAGAAGGAATCCTGAGGACAATTTTGTTGGAGATTAAGGGAAAACTCCCAGAACAGGAAAGCTGTAAATTATTTCACTGAAGGGATAATTGCTCACCCCCTCTCTAGCACAGCCTAAGAAGAGTCAGCCTTTCTTACTGGTGGTCCCTTGGCCAGATGATTGACAGGCCAAACTGGATTAACTCTTGAGAGAGGAGACAAGGACATGTCTTCTCACAGAAGTGGACTCCATTCTTTTGGCCAGAAGGAACTAGCTTTCCCTTCATAGGGCTTCAGTGCTACTCTAACAGGTTATATAACTTAATGCATTGGGTTTAGAATATGGTGAGAGTAAAGTCTACACATATCCAGCCAGCAACAAACGAGTGGAGAAAGACTGTGGCTTACAATAGGTAAGAAGAGCACCCAAGTCACTAAATAAGAACTTTAAAGCAGTGCTCTCTTTAAAGTAAGCATGGAGGTTTTATTTGGGGATCCTATCAGCGTTCATGTAAGAAAGCACTTCTGACCCGGGTACATTCCAGAGCATGCTCAATTCAAATGCACCATACTGAGGATGCCAAGTTTGAAGTCACAGTTCAGGAAGAAAAGACGGCAGACCAAACACTTTAGAATAAATTGGGCTTCCATTATAAATATCACGGACAGAATCCTGTAATCTTAGGATTTGGGAGGCAAGTTTGAGGCTAGCCCAATAATCACAGCCAGACCCTGTCTGAAGAAAGCTGGGCTTATAGACCGGTGAAACATTCTTGTTTCTAGCACCCTGGCACTCGATCACCAGGAAGAGTTTAGGTGCAATCAAAAGCAGAAGTTAGATTGAAGATGTGTTAGCATGAGTTTATCCAGAAGGGCTCCTGTCTCACTCAACTATTAAAAAGTTTAATGCAACTGATCTTGATCCTTGAAGTAGAACAATAACACGGGTCTACTCAGAGGGCTACGAATATACTCACAGAGTCTCCAGGACTAAAAGGCTAGTGATGACTGAGAAGTACCCGTGATCTCAGTCTGAGGACAGATTCACCCATAAAAAACATGATTAAATGGTAGTTCTTCATGAATTCTTAATGTTCCCTAAGTAAAGACTTCACTCAGCTTTGTAGAAATATCAGAAAGATAGTGTAATTGTTAAAAACAAAAATACAGGACAAATAGTCAACAATTTGTACTCAGATTAGTCCCTCAGCATCCTTCCGGTCTTTCCAAGAATTTCATGGCCTGTAGAGGCCTGAGAATGCGTATACATGGTCCCCCAGATCACATGGCCTGTAGAGGCCCGAGAATGCCTATACACGTTCCCCAGATCACATGGCCTGTAGTGTCATGAGAATGTTGATACGTGCTCCCCCAGGTCACTGGTTATATGGACAGATAGGATGAGGCCTAGAGCTGAGACAATGTCTGAAGACACTATTCTGAAAAGGAGACATCAGTTGCCATCTTTTTTGTCCTCTGTTCTCCACTAGCTACTAAATGTACACGTAAAATAGAAGAAGAACCAAGCATTTGGGGTTTTCGCACCTTCTTGTTGCAGAGGCATGGATGCACAACACAGACCTTTGGGTAAGTACACTAAATTCTGTCCTGGCTCTGAGAGAGGTTTGTATTGTGTTCTCTCTACTTTGTGTTGGACCTCTGGGCTACACAAATTTCACTGAACCATCACATTGCCCCATGTAAGGAATTTTTGTTCATAATTGCTCAACATGGGCATCAATAAAAAATGATCTACTTTTTGTTTTTTAAGGGCCAGCTCTTTCATAACCTACCCCCCCCCCCGAGAATCAAAATAAAATAAAATAAAAAATACTGTCTTAGTTAGGGATTCTATTGCTATAATAAAACACATGACCAAAAGCAACTTGGAGAAGAAAGGGTTTCTTTTAGCTTACTGTTCCCAGTCCCAGTCTGTCATTAAGGGAGTCAGGACATAAATTCAAGGCAGGAGCATGAGGCAGGAACTGAGGCAGAGGCCATAGGGAATGCTAATTACTGGGTGGCTCCCCAGGGCTTGCTCAGCCTGCTTTCCTATTGCATCCAGAACCCAGTACTGCCAAGGGTGGCATCTCCCAAAGGAACTGAGCTCTCTCTACTCAATCAAGGGTATACCCCACAGGTTTGCCCATTTTCTCAACTGAGGCCCTGTCATCAATGATGAGTCTTGCTTATTTCAAGCTTATTCAAGACTAGTCAGATAAATATTATCTATCAACTTTTTTTTTTTAAAGTTTTCATTGTACAAAACTTTGGTTGCTTTTTGTTTTGTTTTGTTTTGTTTTTCTTCAGACTCGTTCTTGAGTTTAGATTCTGAGTAGTTCACTGTTGCCAGGTTCTTTCCATGTTGTTTATTATTCTGTACAGTTCCGTGGACTAAGGTGTTCAGTTGTGGGCTTCTCCGATTCTCTTGCCCATCAGTATTAATCACCACAATAACCAATACCTAAGGGCTAAGCTGAGGCTGCCTCCTGACACTGTCTCAAGAATCAGCTTAGCGGAAGCAAGACTCTGATAAAGGCAGAGGTACCACTGTGCAGACATGAACAAGCATAGGTGTGTGGAGCTGGCACCACTGTAGTGAAGGCGGCTCTCCCTCTCAGCACCTAATCCTCATTTTTTAAAAAATAATCTCTTCAGATTATGTCCCGATTGTTGTCCCCTCCCTCCCTCTTTTACACTACTATTCCCCTCCCCTAGGCCTGTGACAGAAGGGGACCTTGTCCCCCACCAAATGCTCACAGCCTATCAGGTCTCCTCTGGATAGATGGCTTCCCCTTCCTCTGAGTGACAACCAGGCCTCCCTCCTCATTTGTTGTGTCTTGTGGCTCTGGTGCTGAGTCAACTCCTGAGGGTGCGATGCCAGGTTGGAGAGCAGGAGAGTAGTGAGTTCAGGGAAACACTGGGGTTATCACAAGCCACAGCAGCTGACATCGCACTGCCAACTCCAATGGAAATGGACCTCAGGCTGAACTTACTGTTGCCAGGCTGCTGCGAACTGAGCCAGGAGCAGTTATCAGCAGAGGCACTCACAGCCCAGATCAAGCACTCCACAAAAGCCTTTCTCCTTTCTTCCTTGTCTGTGGACAGAATGGTCTAGTCCCCTGAGTTCAATGGAGAAGTCACCTTGTCCTATTATACATCAGGGACTCTCAGGCCCCCCACTCCACCCCCTGCACTCCAGGTCTATGCTTAACAGAAATTCATCACCTTCCTTTGTGTGAGGGACCCAAGACCCCATGACTTAGGGCAGAGAGAGGAATAGATGCAATTTCTTAGTGCTTCCTTTTCCTTCATGGGGAAGAAAATGTGCAAGGTTCAATTCGAGGTCTGAAACTGTAAAGATGATACTACTCTAATGGACTGTGTGCCGGCTACTGCCCTGAGCACACCACACAGACCGACACTTGCACAGTCAGTACCTCATTGCTATGGCTTGAGTCTAAAATGCTCCCCATAGGCTCATGATGTAAATGCCTGGTCCCCTGCTAGTAGTATTCTTTTAAGAGACCGTGAAGTCTTTAGGAGGGGGCCTGGCTAATGGAAGCCAATTCCAATTGCCCTTTCCCTACTGATCTGTTGCCACATGAAGAAATCTCAGCCACACACTCATGCCATCATAACCTACACTATGTCTTCTCCACTGTCATCGCCTGTGACTCCTAGGAAACCATGAAGCACACTCCTTCCTTCCCCTAAGTGGGTTCTTTTAGGCAAAGGGAGTACATCCGGTTAACCTAAAAGAACCCAGTAAGGGAGCTTTACAAGGATACGCTACCATAAACTCCTTTCAGAGTTGAGATATCTCAGTCACAGGTAACGTGAGGAGCGCTCAGGGCTTCCTAGCAGTAGAAGCAGGAACTGGTTCCCGGGGCTGAACATGAGCACATAGCTTTGCTTTCATCCTTAACTGGCGGTTCTCAACCCTCCAAACGCTACCACCCTTTAGTACAGTTTCTCATGCTGTGGTGACCTCCAGCCATAAAACCATTTCCATTGCTTCTTCATAACAGCAGTTTTGCTTCTGTTATGAGTTGTAATGTAAAGATTTTTGGAGATAGAGGTTTGTCAAAGGAATTGCAACACATAGGTTGAAAGCTACTTCACCCATGGTGCACTGAACAGGGGGAGCTGGGGTCAGAGTACTGAGGGACCTGGGATCAAAGCACTCAAGGCGACTGGGCCAGAGTACTGAGCCAAACTTGGAGTCTGCAAAAATGAGATCTCAGAAGGTACCATAAGGTGAGGGATTCTCACAGAGCTCAGAGGAGACAGTTTGAAAAGTAAGGTCGCCCCCCTATAACTCCAGTCATCTTTCATCCAAAAACCTAAGGATGAAATCAGATTATAAAGAAGTTTCCATTCAGTCTGCCCTCTACCCTGAACTTCCTAGCCTAGGGGCTGGGCTTCCTCTCCCCCAGAAGCTCTTCACTATATGTAATTCAGACACGTTGGTTCCTCCTCATCCTCCTTTCTACATTGCTTCTCCCCCCCTCTCTCTCTTTCTCTCTCTCTCTCTGCGCATATGCTTTCTCCCTGTGTGATCCCACCTCCACCCCACTTCTCTGTATCCTTCTGTATTGCAGCTCCACTGACCCTCCCCTTTGACGTCTGTGAACCTACCCAAGAGCTGCTCCCAATAAACCTGCCTTTACACTTTAATTTGGCTTGAATTGGCTCATTTCATTGGTGGACAATAGTTCTCACTAAGGAGTACGAGACCAAAGCCAGATTTCTCTGCTCCACTTTCTTGGTTGAGCGCTTCCCTAATACATGGAAGGTGTTTCCTCTTTCACTTTTATTTTTTTTCCTGGCTCGGTATAAGTGAGCCTGCCTCAAAGGGATGGATTACAAGGATGAAGCAAGATTTGTGCATCTATCCCATGCCCTCACTAGCAGCCAAGAGATGGTGAAATTTTAATTCATTGTCCTTTGTAGCCAACAGTATCACGTGGATGGGAGTGACAAAGGCAGCTCCTTAAAGAGTGCTCTACCCCCAAATTTATTCAAACTGATACTGAGCTAAAAAGTCTCCACTGTGAAGCAAAGTCACAACTTTACTTTCTTCCAAGGTAACTCTCAGTCCACATTGTGGTTACAGGTATTTCTGGAACATTCTCATTATATGAAGGCAGTATAAGGGAATTATTCAATCGGTGTTCCTCGAATATTTATTGTATAAGCATCTTGGAAGCCCATTTTAATCTACTTAGGTTGCTATAACAAAATGACAGGAACTGAGTTGCTCATACTGAGCAGAAGTATATTTCTCTCTGTTCTGGAAGCTGGAAGTTTGAGATCAGAGGCACCGCAGCTTGGCTCCGGCAGGCTGTTCATCGGGGTTATATATTTCAGTGCTTTGTACCATACTATGACAGAGAGCAGAGAGGATATCTTCTGACTCTCCAAAAGGCACTAATCCCACTCAAGATGCTCCCACCTTTATGATGTCATCTAGTGAACCGCATCCCTTCAGGCGGCAGGGTTTCAGCCTGTGGATCTTGCCATGCCTGTACTGTTCTTGTCAGCTACTCAGCCAAGCTGAGACAAGATGAAAAGTGCAAAGGCCACTTTGGCTCTGGGGTGAGTTCTCAGTGTGAGATCCTCTCTCAAAGCAAAGTAAATAGGAGATTGGAGGACCTGGAGAGATGACTCTGTGATTAAGACCACTGGCTGCTCTTCCAGAGGACCAATGTTCAATTCCCAGCAACCACATGACAGTTTACCACTGTGTGTAACTCTAGTCTCAGAGGATCTGAACCCTTTTTCTGCCTCCCTTAGACATGTAATGCACAGACATATATATATATATATATATATGCAAAATATGCATGCATATAAAATATATAAATTATTTTTAAAAGAGGATTGTAGGTGTGTCTCAGCAGTAGAGCACCTTCCATCTTTCTGACACAATGGACTGCAGACATGGGCAATGATTGCTCAGGGCTTCCTCCATGTGGTCTGAGTGCCTGAGAGACACTAGCTCAGCTCTCCTCCTCCCCTGATCAGCCCCCCAAGTGCAACCTCCATGGCTCTCCACTCCATGGTCTCCACCTAGTCAGCCAAAGGCTTGAGGTATTCCTGGCTGAGTATGGTCTGTCTTCTCCTTTCTATCCTGGTTCACTGCATAACTCACTAAGAATGACCCAGACCACCTCTATAGACCATGAGCTCTTCTATTCTAAATGTCCAGGGACATTCTACAAGATTCTACTATGGCTATAGTAGCAAGAAGAAACAGAAATGTTTGGCCTTAGCATGGTCCTTTGGACTAGCTGTGTGGTTTGAACTGTGCAAGAAGAAATGTGTACTATTCCTGTCCAAGGGCTGTAGAATTTTAAAAATGGGAAGATTCTTGGTGATTGTAATCTCAAAGATAAAAATCTCATCCAAATCCGTAATTATATAGGTGAATAATACGAATAAAGAACTCTTGATGTACAGTTACCAAGGGCCCTTTGAATGGCATCATCCAGTAGAGAGATAAAAAGGGAACACATTTTTCAGATTATAAAACTGAGACTTGGGGGGATTAAGCACTTGCCCAAGATACCTCGATTGACAGGAGCTACAGACTACAGTTTGTTTTATTCCATGGTATGTTATTACACTTAGGCAAGACTTTTCACCAAACACAGCTGAGCCAGCCCTTTGTAGGTGCACATGAACATCTGGTCTTGTCCTTTGAGTCTGATTCTTCCCTTTGGTGATCAGATGGGCCCATCTCAAAGTCATGTGTCTATGCTCTTGAATTTGAAAATTACAATTTTGAAAACAATGCATGAGTTCATAGTGCATTCAGAACTGAATAGACAGGCCCCATCATCACATATCACATATCTGTTCCCTTTGAAAAATCAAACAGACTTCCTTTCATGACTTAAATCTTCATATGTGGAGCCCAGTTATGGTTATTCACTGCCCCAATGACACAACAATTTTGACTGCACTTCCCACAAGCAGATTGTGCCTATCTGACTTCAAAAGAATTGATTTAAAAAAATATTCAAGCCGATGAATCAGTTGCTTGATCTTTTATATGGCAAAAATCTTCCTGAATCTAAACTTTTCATAAAATGGCTTTATGAATCACAAATACTCCTGCAGTGTCATCTTGGCCCTTGGGAGGTAATGTTGTCAAGTTTTAAGCATTGAGTGATCTATTGATTTTTCTAGATGAGTGAGGGACTAAGTTAGTGGGGTAGAGGTTCACGCATTGAGGAAGAAAGTATAGAGATTTTCTCAGCTCATGAGGCAATCCTGAGTAAAGCTCTCTGGACCGATACATCATGGTTGCATTTCTCTTTCTGACCTCTCAGCCAACTAGGAGATTCTACCTACTTCTTTATCAGGCGTGGAGAGCTGTGGAGGTGCAGCCTGAGGTCCTCTGTACCTCCCGTTCTTGCACCTGGACAAGGTGAAGATGAGGTTTAACCAAATCTCCCCCTTCCTGAGAATTCTTCTGGCCTGGTGCTATCAGCCTCCAAGCCCGTCTGGCTTGAGGTTTCCCCAAGACACTAGATTCTAGCACACCTGCCACAGCTAGGAGATATGTCTCCCTGACCTGCAGTGAGAGTTCAAGCTATGGTGTTTGTTAGCATTGTAACAACTGGTCCCCAGACCTTAGACTGTTAGAGTAGGCATCCTTTGAGACCTTAGACTGTTAGAGTAGGCGTCCTTTGAGGCCTTAGACTGTTAGAGTAGGCGTCCTTTGAGGCCTTAGACTGTTAGAGTAGGCGTCCTTTGAGGCCTTAGACTGTTAGAGTAGGTGTCCTTTGAGACCTTAGACTGTTAGAGTAGG